>CM076578.1:1477312338-1477912338 GCA_034641835.2 Pinus albicaulis
AGGAATGGGAATAATGTCGCAAAATGATGATCCTAAGATTTTAACCCGCGATCAACCTACCCATGGATATTTTCCCTGGCCGCGGAGACCCACACAAGCACTTGTATATATGGATGGAAGTATGGTGCGAAAGGGCGTGGGACGAATGGGTCCACATGTTTATTCACCCCTTGGGACCAATCCCCACCACGTGGTATTTGGATGCAAAGCTACATCAACTTACTCACCACTGGGACATCACGAGGGAAGTTTTTTTGGGGACGTTCGGGTTGATAGGCGGAACAGAGAAATTAGAAAAATCCCTTCAGGACATATATGATCTAGTATTTGACGAATCGCTCCCTCGCATAGAGTATGGGGAACCAGCTTGGGATGCAGAGATGCATGATATTTCCAACTGTCAGAATCTATCAATGAAGGAGTGTGATGAGGACCCGCGAAATGTCACTATCCCGGAATCTGAGGGAAAACAAGCAGTTGATGGACCGCCATTACAAGTAGTAGACGTGACTAAGCCTCTCAAATTAAGGGAAGTTAATATTGGAACAGAAGATAAACCAAAGATGGCTAGAATTGGGGATTACTGGGACGATGATACCATTGGAAAGATCGGGGAATTGCTCACCGAATATCAAGATCTATTTCCCACTAAGTTTTCAAAGCTCAAGGGCATTGTAGGGGATCTGGGTGTCATGTGAATCACCTTAAAACCATATGCATGTCTTGTCAAGAAGCGACCTTACCAATTGAACCCCAAATATAAGTAGAAAGTCCAAGAACAAATCGATAAAATGATAGCCGCAGGTATCATCGAACGAATATAATAGTCAGATTGGGTAAGCCCTATGGTGGTCCAAGAAAAGAAGACTAAAGGGGAAATTAGAATCTGCGCAAGTTGAACAATGCTTGTGTACACGATCCCTTCCCTACACCGTTCTCTGATGAAATTCTTGACAGTGTGGGAGATCAAGAAGCATACTCATTCACTGACGGGTTTTTGAGCTACCATCATATCAGAATAGCACCTGAAGATCGCAGCAAAACTACCTTCGCAATGGAATGGGGATCCTTCTAGTACACTGTCATGCCCTTTGGGCTCAAAAATGCCCCTGCCATATTTTCACTGGTAGTGGTAGGAGTGTTCAAGGAATTCATTCATAAGTTTCTGAAAGTATACTTTGATGATTGTACAGTGTTTCGATTGGTAAAGAAGCATGTGTCAAACCTACGCATGATGCTGGATTTCTGCAGAAAGCATCAGATTTCCATAAACATTAAGAAGTGCATATTATGTGTACCTTTCGGGATCTTGTTAGAACACGTGGTCTATCGGCAAGGATTGATGGTTGACTCGGCCAAGGTTGTAGTTATCACAATTTAGCAATCCCCACAACTGAGAAGCAGCTATGCTCCATCCTCGGGCACACTGGCTACTATAGGAAGTTTATTCAAGGGCACGCACTGATCACAACCCCAATGGAGAAGCTGCTAAAGAAGGACGTATCTTTTTTCTGGGATGCAGAGTGTCAGAAGAGTTTTTAGCTACTTAAGGAAAAGATGGTCTTTGCACCTATCCTCAATTTTCCTGATTGGGCGAAGGTCTTTCATGTCCATGTGGACACATCAGGGATCGCCCTAGGAGTTTTCCTTACGCAGCCCGGGGAAGGGGACATTGACCACCCAGTTACGTTTGCTAGTAGAAAACTTTCTAGCGTAGAACGTAACTACTCTACTACTGAATGTGAAGGACTGGAATTGGTGTATGCTCTGCAGAAATACTGGCACTATCTACTGGGAGGGCACTTCAAGATGTTCATGGATCATTAAGCTTTGAAGTACCTAGTCAATAAGCCTGTGTTGGGGGGGGGGAGATTTTTTGATGGTTACTGCTGTTTCAGGAATATGATTTTGAAATAATTGTGAAGCCCAGGAGACTAAATGCTGGATCGGATCACTTGTCCCGAATCAAGAGTGGTGAAGAGCCAACTAGCCTAGAATAAGGATTTCCTGATGCGCAACTATTTTCTATTAAGGTGGTTGACGATAACTTTGTAGATATTATTCATTTATTAACTATGGAGATGGCACCTGTAGACTACTCATTACAACAGAAAAAAGAATTGGTAACCCGCACAACTAACTTCATCATCATTGCGGGCCAATTATACAAGCTGGGAGCTGATGAGGTGATGCGAAGGTATGTACTGGAGCATGAAAGACAAGCCATTTTAGCAGAAGCCCATGAAGGAGTAGCAGTAGGTCACTATGCAGGAAATGCAACTGCACAAAAGGTATTAAGAGCTGGGTTGTGGTAGCCCACATTGCATAGCGACTCCCAAGCATATTGTAAAGCCTCTGACGCGACATGAATACCTTCGCACAAGCATGAGATGCCCTTACAACCACATATGGCCATGTAGGAATTTGATAAATGGGTTATAGACTTTATCGGACCCATCAAACTGCCAGGTAAGAAGATAGGTGCTAGATACACCCTCACCATAACTGATTATGTAGCCAGATGGGTGGAAGCACAAGATGTGAAGGATTGCACTGCAGATACTGATGTGCACTTTATTTTTGAGCATATTTTAACCAGGTCCGGCTTCCTAAAGATCTTAATGAGCGATATAGGTACACATTTCATTAATGAAACTATCCAGGCTTTGACTGACGAATTCTAGATCCACCATGTGAAGAGTGCCTTGTATCACTCGCAGGAAAATGGAACGGTGGAATCTTTTAATAAAATTTTGGAACAGGCACTTAGAAAGGTCTGTAATGTTGATCAAAGCGATTGGGACGTGCGCATCTTGTCAGTACTCTGGGCCTACCAAACCATGTGCAAGAAATTGACTGTTAAAACGCCTTTTCGGATGGTTTATGGGAAGGAAGACATTATGCCCATGGAGTGCATAATCCCTAGCCTACACATCGCGGCTTTTACAAACATGATGGAGCCCAAAATCATGGAGGAACGCTTAGCGCAACTCGTTGCCTTGGAAGAGGATCGGTTCCTTGCTAACTTTCATCAGTAAGTTCAGAAGGCCCGAGAAAAATCTTAGCATGATAGAAATATCTAACGGAAGTCGATTAAGGAAGACGAGCTAGTACTACTATATGACAGCCAGTTTTCACGCCACCCAGGAAAATTCTGACAACAATGGTTGGGACCTTATGTGGTAACAAAAATTATGGATAACGGTGCAGTTAGATTGGCTACACTATGCGAAGACCCCTTGTTGAGGTACGTTAATGGAAACCGTCTAAAACCATACAGGGCCAACTTGGTGCATACCAAATGACTATATGGCCGGAGTATTTGTATAAGGATGGTTGCGTGCACGCAAGAGGAAGGACAAAGGGAGGACCGGTGTGCGCGCAGGGGTCGTCCACAGGTAAGGAGGCACGAAAGGGTGTGCTGGGTGCACATGGGTAGTACACAGCTGCGAAAAAATGCTGTTGGAATAGTAAAATTGGGTATAACACCAATTTTACCATTGAAGGGAGCGGGCAATTGGCAATTAATGCGAGGATTTTGGAGGAATTTTACCGTTTCCTTGATGGTAAGTTCCAGCTAAGTTTCATCCGACCATTGTTACCCATCCAAAGCTATAAAAGGAGAAGTGCAGATCAGAAGTGGGTTCTTTACTTCCTAAAATTCTTATGCCTTGCGATTTTTCGTAAACATTGTACTTTGTTCATGTCTGGGCACGCTACCCCCTCTGATAGCAGCAACCCTGAGTTCATCTTCCGAGAAAGAATGACTACGACCAACCCCGCTGAATCATCGCAGGACACGACCTTTGCTGAGATGACATCCGATGAAGTATTGGAATTAACTCTTGAAGTTGAAGAGGTCGTATCTATTATCACCCTAAATTTTTTTCTGAACTCTGTAAGTTTACACTGTTTTGGTCATAGTGTCAAATAGGTCTTGAGTTACTTTAGTCTTGATAAAGGGTAGGTTATAGGTTTAGAAGTCTTAAAAAGTCAGCTTTCAATTTCAAATAAAGTCTTTAGGTCTCATCCCATGGTTGAAAAGTCTCATCATTCACTTAAAAAATCATGTCATCAACTTTTGGATGAAACCCCTACAATTAGCCACAAAACCAAAATTTCGTAGCATGGTCAGTTCAAAAATTGAGTTTTGCGCTACGAAAGCACTGCTACTTTTGTAGCGCAAAGTGTGAAAAATGCACTATGTGCGCTACAAAAGCACGAATTCTTAAAAGGTCATGTCAAAGCTCAAAAATTGTCAGAAATCCGTTAGGATATGATAGGGTAACGTCATGTTGAGTCAGTTAGGAGTCATATTCGAAATGATCAACCATCCATATCCATCATTACTATGACAGGGGTTTCATATTGAGAAAATAAATTTCAAATTCGAAAGGTGTTGTCTGTTTTAGTCATTCCATTTTTCATTTGCTCATATTAAACCGTGAAACATTCCTGTTTCGAGCTCAAGCTTATGGTTGTCCTATACCAAGGATATTTCATACATTATCAAGTGAGGCTAATCATTTTTCAAGCGAGGCTGCTAAATCAGATCAAGAGAGACTGTTTGCAAGAGAGGCCGATTATCAAATTCTAAAGAAGCCAACAGGGTTTTTCTGAAACAAGTATGGTTGAGGAGAAAAAGAACCATAAATCAGGACATTGTTTGAGGTCTGAACCTAAAATCACAAGAGTTTTAGCTGAAGACCAAACAGTCATGGATGCTTTCAGTAAAGCAGGATGTTTAAAGTTCTATGAAAAGCTGCAGGGTGGACATACTCAGGTATCAAAAGAATTTGCATTACATTTCAGTGGTACAAATACAAAGGTTGGGATGTTAAATATGTCAGTGACACCTGGAACCATTGCTCTAGTGACTAAAATACCTAGAGGACAGGAAACATGGTTTAAAGGTTTTAGGTTCGATATGGAGGCATGCAAGATGTTTTTGAAGCCAGAATATGCAGAGATGGACTTGAATAATGCAGTTCCCAGAAACTGTATTAAGGATAACTATGCCAAACTACTGCTCAACATCCAAAGATATTTCATGTGCGAATGTAGGTACCAAAAAGTTTACACCTATCATTTCAAACTCCTATTACACTTCACAGGTATGATATCACTGGATTTACCATTTTTCCTATATAGAATCATTGCTAAAATGGCTGGTAAGGTCTAAATGAAATCCGATGACTCTGAAAAATCTCTGTTTCACCATGGCTTAATTAAATTGTTGGTTTTGAATGAGCTCCAGAAGATTAGTAGGGATTGTTCCTCTTTTCTATTTATAAGTGGATTTAAAATGGAAGCTCCAACTTTAGCTAAAAACCCTAAGGAAAAGGAAATATCATCCCCACCAGCAGAATCTAGTCAACCTATAGCTGTAAGGACCAGGAGGTTTGTCAAATTAAAGCCAAGGAAACAAGTGAAAGATAAAGTAGAAAGGACACCAATGATTATTGTATAAAACCCTCCACCTGCAAAACAAGGGTTATAGAGTACCAAGGAAGCTAAACAAAAACAAATAGCTGGTAGGCAAATAGCCTAGAGAATCACAAGGAGTCAAATTACAACATCAAAAGGAAAGACAGTGGTCTCAGGATCAAGTGACAGCCCAGGTTTGAAAGGAAACTTAGATGATTTAATACATGAAATATACATACAAGAATCCCCTATAGTGCAAGCTGATTTCATAGGGGTTAAAGAAAGAAAACAGAAAGGGATGAAATCATCAAAGAAGCTGGAGTTTAAGGATGAAGATGAAACATTTTTTTTCCAAGCTAGGAGGCCTGTAACTAGGCATTCTAAAAGGCTAGAAGAACATAATGCAGAAGTTGAGGAAACAAATGAAGCAGCTACTGTTCATAAGGAAATAGTTGATTTTTCCTCACCTGTAACAAAACGTGCAGAAAACAGAGTATCTACAACAGAGGAGGAAATGACCAAGTATAACAGTATGGAAGAGAGGTTAAGATCAACAAATCAGGAAATTGCCAAGTTGAAGAAAATATCTAGAAAACATGTCATTGAGAAAACAAAGTTTAAAAGGATGAAAGCTGTTTGGGAAGGTGAAAAAGTTTCAAAATCAGAAATACCAAGCAGTAAGGAATAGTTCTTCACATGGACAATTCCAGCCATTAAGGAAGCAAAGTTTGTAAGAGTCATAAACACTCATTTCAGAGCTAGAAACAGAAGGTTAAGAAGACAAGTTGAAGACCTGGAGATGCAGTTGACAAAGTCTCAAGAAAAGTTAAAAGGGCAGTAAAATAAAGTGATAAATTCATAAGTCAATCTCTGATCAAGATGAAGACAAAATTTGATGAAGATTATGTTTTTGGGGTCATATTACTGTGTTTTTGAAATAATACCAACACCTTTAAAGTTTAAACATTGCCAAGGTACAAATTTTGAAGATAGTTTTGAAAAAAATGCTTAGACAACAGTTTCGTAGCGTAGATAGTACAACTCTGCTGAAATGCGCTACGAAACTGCTGAAGCAGTCTTCTAGCACATTTCAATATCAAATTTTGGGGGAAGTTTGGTTAATTTTGATTTGAAATGGATAGTGGAAGTGTACAAATAGAATATGAAGGTTTACTTGAAGAAAGTAGGTCAAAACTTGATTGAAAAAAGCAGCTAAACACTGCGCCACGAAAAGCACTATGAAACTGAGCTGCTTTCGTAGTGCAGGTTTATCCTTTGTCTTTTTGCACCATTCGAATTATAGTTTCTGCACAACTGGAGGATTAAAGATATATGGTGATTTTTTGGCAACATGAAACATGTAGACGTGATCTATTAGTGATAAAAGTACTCAAAACAGATACAGAAATCAAAGAGGCTTAAAAACAGGAAAACATGTTTCCTATTTTTTAGGAGAACATTATCATTAACAACAGTGTCACTTCAAGTGAAAGGTCAGCATCCAAAGTCGACTTCATGGGATTGCAGGTGGAAAAAGATGTAATTAATATTAGATAAGGTTGTTAGAAGGATATTTAAGAGTTTCAGTCCTATTAGAATTAGGACTTTTCATAAGCAATATGGTTGTCAATTTGTAATAAATGGCATGTCTCAAATTAGGAAAGGTGTCAAACTCTTTGAGTTCAATGTATCTAGTGGAGAAGAAGGAATCCTATCTTGTAAATTTTCTACAAAGAGCATAAGTTAAAAATCCCAAAGGTTGGACATTTTTATTAGCAAAGACTGTGTTATTGTATGTCACTAGTTTTTTTCAGCTTAATACAGAGTTCTGTTTTGACAACTCAAGATTCATGAAGAGTTCTTGTTCATTATTGTTCTAATGGCATTTTTCAATATCTCTATTTGCAGTCATGTTTGTATATGATACTTAGACTTCATTTATAATGCTCTAACTTCCTTCATATACAAACTGACTGTGTGTTTCACCGTTATACTGTTTTACTCACTGACTTGAACTCCAAATGCCTTGACTTCCATGCTAGATAGATTGTGATGTTTTTGTTGAAGTTATCTTGACTCCATGGCCCAATGAATGTTTGCTAATATGTGAAGGAAAGAGTTATATTATTCTATCTTTTTACCTTAGAGTTTTCCATCTATCCATGAATCAAAAAATCATAAACCCTTAAGAGAGCCCTCTCAGGTTGAGGAGGCTAAGCCTCAACCAAAAGATTGGTTTGAAATAGTTGCACAAGATTAGTTTGATGAGCAGCCCATCAGGCCTGATTTTGTGATAACAATATCCACGCCGACCAAGGGGAAGAAGGTAGTAAAGGAGAAGAAAAAGGAAAAAGGCCACGAGCAGGGGTAGGGGAGAGCTATGAAATGGGCTATGGTGAATCTGCGCACGTCCCCTCAGAATGTGAAATCCCCCACGAGGGTGCCTAAGGAATGATCGCCTAACCCTTCGAAGTGTCCTCTGAATGCTTAGGAAGAAGCTCTGCTGGTGGCCCTACTGACTTGGATACCACCCTATGTTCGACCAAGAAGACCCTCAGTGTGCACACCCAAGAATATTGATGTTGTTCGCCCCTATCTGCAGATGACGTTGGTTTCAGATGAATTTCCTATCACCGGAGACGTGTTTGGAAATCTCCCCTCCGTTAAGTTCAATGATCACGACCTTGCCAACATTGAGGCTTTCCTAGAATTGGCGCCTGAGTTATATCTCGAGAGGGTACTGGCTGATAATGTGCTAAAGGTAGTACCAATGTCGTGGATGTGCGGGCTAGCAGGTTCGGGGTTATTGAACTTGTTGCGGATACCCCATTTCAGTCGATACAATATCATCGAACTAGTTTTGCAGTAGCTGCTAGCACTGGTCCATAATGGAAGCTTGTGGATCCAAGAACACATTCTAATTGATGCCGCCCTAATTCACCACATTACTAGTCTCCCCATGCAAGGCCCAAATCCCATGGAACGCGTTGGCAAGAAGTACGAAAAACAGATCGCCAACAAAGTACGGAAGGACTATCACGTCGAGTGAAACAAAAGGGGATTCCTAGTCAGAACCATCACTGACCCTGGAGTGCGCATGGGTACCCTGTTGCTGGCATGCAAAATGATGCGCAAGTGCTAGGTCACAGTTGTCCCCGCCTATGTAATTCAACTTGTTGTCTGCTGCGAAAAGGGGGTCTGCTTTAAATGGTCACAGTTCCTTTGCACTAAATTTTTGGAAAATGTGCACGAGGCATAAGACCACGGGAAGGCATTTTGTTACTCTTGGCTGCTGCTACTAATTGCCTTGGTAGCATGGAAAGCTCCTAAAGGATCACTCCTCCCTGAGCTTGAACTAGATATGTACAAAGGAGTGTGATATGCGAACCTGTGGGATTCAAAGGATGCGGAATGGATTGAATAAAACAAAGTGTTTTGGGTGATTTTTGACAGTGCGTTGGTAGAAGCAATTCATTCCCAGCCACGCTCGTCTCTGAAGGTGTACGAGAAGTATAAGAGAATCGCGACATTTCATGTTACAATGCAAAACATGCAGATTCGGGGCCGCAATGATCCAGCTTTGATGTTGCTCCCCAACATGGTCGTTGATGAGGAAATTGATCAGCTCATAGCCACTTGGCCGCTGCAATGGAAATTGGGGTTCAATTCAGATGGCCTTGTTACTAAAGACACTGATGGTACAAGCGTAACTCCCAAGGCAACCACCCCGCCTGATACTGCCAAGGAAACGGAAGGGCGCATCCTGAAAGGCACCACTGGGACGGAGGTTCCACCAGATACGACCTAGGGCGTGGAGTAGGAGTCACAACAAGATATAGAAACCGAAGGACTGGATGGATAGGGTGCAGGGTCCCTGCGTGGAAAAAAAGGAAAACTGAGCCCCCCAAGGGCTGGTGAAAAAAACAAAGAGATACGATGCCCGATAGGGAGATCGAGGTTACTCTGACTGAGGAATATTTGGAGCAAATTGTGGATGCGGTCACTATTTCTTTGGAGGACAGGTGGATTTCCCTCAAAGAGAAGCAGAAGGCCGCAATCACAGAATTAGATTCTAAGCTACACGTCTTCCAGCTAAAATCCAATACCCTGCAGACTAGCATGGTTCAAGCGAGGCAGCCTCAAGCAAGCCAGCCCACCACCAACACCGAATTGATCTCCACAACCGAGAGCCAACTCTACCCCCTACTAGGTGCATCATTCACTCTGAGTTTGCCCATCTTGTGCGAGCAAGTCCAGGCTTTCATGGAAGTCCATCTTGATCTATCTTGACTTCAGGGAGAGTCATTGCATGCTCTCCATACATCCCTCTTCAAGGAAATCCAACACAGAGATAGACAGGCGCAACAACAGCTGAGTGAGGCAGAGCAGACCATCGCCGATAAGACTACTGAGGCTTCTCAGGCATAGGATGCGTGCATCCTTACTGCCGTGCAACAGATAGAGTTGGAACGTCTAATTAGAAGACTCTGCGAAGATGTGCGAGAGGACATTCCAACCTCTGCCACCCCATAGGCCAAGATTGAAGGACTAGTCGTAGCTCTAAAAGCATATCAGACTAAAATGTAGAATTTTAAAGCCAAGATGGAGCAGCATATTGCTACGTTGCAGGCTAAGTTGTAGTCAGAGACCCCTCCCGAGGTGCGCGTCCAGAAAGCTGCGCTAGTCGCAGAAGCTACAAATACCATTACAGTGCAGATTGCCCAGGGCACCGAATTGTTTGAGACAACTATGCATCTATGGTCTACGGTGCAACGTGATCCTCTTCTACATGATTTTACCCAGGAGTTGTGCTAGAAGGAAGAATAATTTGAGCAAATGGAGGCTACGATGCCCACTCTTATTCCAGCCCAACGCCTGGCACGTCTGCGAGGTAGCCACGCACTCAGGGATGAACTTGAGGGGCTCCACCACAAAAATAAGGTCCTCAACGACCACCTCAAGCCCTAGGCAGATGAAGCCCTCAAGTTATCCCAGGATTTGGTTGTAGCAATCAAGCTGCTGAATTAGACCTTGGAGAGTGTTATTACCGCCATAGAAGGCCCAACATTGCAAAATTTGGTGGACATTGCACAGAATGCTGCCGCGCAGAGCAAAGTTGTTTTTCCCTCTATGGTCGCTGCCATCAAGCTGCTCCAAGAGAAGATGTAGACCCCACAGACGTTGTGACTCGGGACGAGTCACAAGGTTGTGTTGGGGGCCTATTGGAACGAGGTCCCCTAGCTACGTTTTTGATATAAATTTTGTAAGACTTAGTCTAGCGCAGGGGATTTGGGGAGGGTCAAAGCCCCCAATATATTGTAATGGGTCAAAGGGTAGACCAAGAGTCCGCAAACCAAGGTTTGTAGACCATAGGATAGCGCAGGCTATGATGATATAAATAGATGTATAGATTGATTCTAGATAGGGACTAAGTACGATTTATTCTAGCTGCGAACTGTTGATATCTGTTTTGGGTTGTATTGGGTAAGGACTCCTGCTGGATGTGCGCACGGAGATCCTCAGTCCTGATGTGTGCGGACCTCACTGGCTGTGTGCGCGGGTCAGAAATCAGGTTGTAAGTGGGTTTTAAATGTTAATGAATGAGAAATCTGCTGGAAATATCTCTGTGTTATAAGAATTAGTTGCGTTTGTGTTATTGCGGTAATTATGTCTGTTGATAAATAATGTTGTGCACATGGATGTGAAGGTAGTACTGATATCTGATTAGTAATATTTTCTTTATTTATGCTTACATGCTATCTATGGGTTTATGAGCTTAGCATTCTGCAAAGTATACTGTTAAAGGCTTTGAGATAACACTTCTCTTGCGCAATTTTGATAGATCTTAACAGGGCTACCTCCATTAAACTATCTTTCTCTTAGGGTGCAGAAACCTGGTTCCAACACCCTCTCATACTAATTCAGGTGAGAACTTGGCCTGTGGTAGTAGGTCATTGGTGAAAGAGCCAGTAGTATAGGGGTTTGTTGGCAAACCTTAAATTTGAACCTTGGTCAGGACCCCTTAAGCCAACAAGCTCCATTTTTTATACATGTCAATATAAAAACTCTTTACCCCCTATTATATGCTCAATATATTATGTAATTTTTCCCTCAATATATATACCCCAATATGAATGCACATGGTATGGTATTTCTCCCCTAGTGAAGCCCCCATGCTCTATTGCAGGAAAGGAAAAGAAAATTCTATTCTACTTTCAAGAAAACCAAATGTTCAAGAATGTGAAAGGGAAATCATTGTCATTATATTTAACGCATAATAGAAACATCATAACCTAGTTGCAGAATGAAACTATGGCTATGAAATCAAAGTTCTTATCGGGTCTCTAGTCTTCTCAAATCCATATTCTAGGTTAAATGAAGTTTTGGAGTGACGAGGAATGAGAAACAAGATTTGGAGGCAATTTTGGAATGGATTTGAAGAAATATATGCATTGTTACATGATTGCTATAGGATGTTTGTAAATTGAGTTAACCTGCTAAATGCTTCAACTAATCAAATGCAATTGTTGTGGGTTATTTTTTTTATATTAATTTCAATTTTTTTAGGCTTTAATCCAAATGGAATCAACTCGAAATAAGTAAATTCAACATAAATTTATTACTAAAACCATAAATTTCTTAACAATGAACTAGTAAGCTTATCTAAGTACCCAAATGCCTAATCTAATCAAGTGAAAATTCTATGGGGTAAATTTTTTGTAATAAGTTATATGTTTTTAGACTTCAATCCAAGTGGAATAAACTTAAAATAAGATCATTAGCATGTGCTAAAATTCAGCAGAAATTTATTACTGAAACCAGAAATTCTTAATTGTGGACAAGTAAACCAATCCAAGTAACTCAATGATGAATGTGAATTTGTAGAGTTTTTATAAGGATGCATTATATTTGTACCTTTACAAATGACTTTCAAAAAAAATTTCTTCAATCATTTAACCAATGTAACGTACAACAAATGAAGCATGAATATATACTCCCAAGGAGACTCGAAGTACTATGAAGGAAACCAAGCCTTATAATTTTAAAATGAAACCAAATTTCATTATTAGAATAAATTCAAGTACCTCTGTGCTAGAAATGAAAGTGGAACTAATAAATAACAAGCTTTCTTCACAAGAATACTAAAAAATCCTTCCCCTAGAGGCTAATTCGAATTGGTATTTATACAAATTGACGGGGAAACATCTTCCTTGAAAGGACACAACTTTCCCCTCCAAAGACATATTTCCCCTCAAAAGGTGGATTTTGTTCCCAACAATAAGAATCTTCATTAAATATATAGTTATGGCTTCTCTTGTAGCAGGGAACACATCCCTAGATTTTCTCAATCAATGGAGATCATAAATTTGTTCAATAATTTCATAATATACTATTCATTTATTAGTACATAATGTAGAATCCTATGGTAGGGAGTGGGTCCCTGATTCTCTCATTTTGCAGATCTTCAGAATTTACTCAATATTATGTAAAATAAATAATATTAGGCACATAATAAGCATTTATTTCTAAACCTTCCTAATAAATTATTAAATATGAGAAAACATTATTAAGTGTAGAATGAGAGATTTAATATAGCCTTTATATTCTTAGGAAAGGTTAGATGGGCCTTTTTTTCCACCTAAGTGGGAGGCCCATCATACCCTCTTACTGAAACTACTGCTCACCCTCTGAGCAACCTACTCATCTTTTCTACCATGTTTTTCTTCATATATGTATTTTGACAACTTTTCAAACATCCATGTTGATGTGGATGTAGTTGCCCTTGCTAGATAGAAGCCTAAATGTTCTTCAATTTCTTTGTAGTCCTTTATTGGTTCTCTTGCTATTTTAATAATCTCTTTGGGTTCTACCTAAGGTGCAAGAACATCTTGAGCCTCCAATCCTATCTCTATTATCTTTTCCTCTATCTTTGGCTCAACTTGCATTTATTCATTTTTCTCGTGTCTTTTATTCTAATTATTTCTTTGATTCCTCCTCTTCAATCTCATCTTCTTCTTATACTAAATACTCCCCTCCATTGATTAATATATTTTTAATCAGAATGAATAAAATATTTTTCTTTTGTTTCTACAAGATCCTAGGGTTTCTTGTGTAGTAGAATTTTTTTTAGCAGAGGAAAATTTGATAGTTTGTTATATAAAGCCAAGGGAAAGAAAAATCGCAACATGTACCTCCTCTTTGTGCAACACATACTATCCTTTCAACACACCATATAATTTAAGTAAATTCTTAGCCAATTCATTGTTTTCCTTACTGAAATTCAAAACTCTGAAAATTACATTGTGTTTTTCCTAAGAATTGAGATAGTTTCTCCTTATATTAAATATTGGCGAGGAGAAATTGAAATTACACCCTTTTTGATGATTTTCCTTTACTCCTCGAGATTTGATGGTTATTTTGGTCATAAATGAGCTTCCTGTAGCACTTTGTTAAATTCCTATAACAACCTGCAGGATCCTGTAGTAATGTGTTTGTCTCTTATAACAACCTATAGGATCATGTAGTAGCATGTATATATACTATAGAAATTATTGTAGGTTCCTGTAGTAGATAGTTTCCATGTCGAGAGGTGGTGGGTCAACTATTTTTTTTCATCTTCTTTTTAATATATTTTATTTTATTTAAACAATAGTGCATGCAAAAGCTCAAAGTTATTTGAGTTAACTGAGCTGCCCCCCACCCACCCCTTCGCACTCCCTATCCTATGTCATGATAAAAACCCACTTCTTCAAGTCTATTTCACTTTTGTATCATTCATCTCCCATACATGTGGGTGTCCTTTGGATAAAAGTTACGTTTACTGCTAGATAAGTCCAAGGTTTCTCTACTACTAAAACTGGCTTTAAAATTTTTTTCCTTCTCACAATTTTAATGTTTTATCAAGCTATAATAGGTTCGAAGGGTGAGGTTGCAGAGTTGCATACATGTGCCCTACATGGTTGTGCTCTTATAGGTAGTGTTGCAACTATAAATTTTATTATTTGGAACTTTGATGTGACCATTGGAACTCTTACTGATGTGATTCTTGGAACATGGATGTAGTGGCTGGAATGTTGGTGTGACTGTTGGATTTTCTCCTGAGGGTCCTTAAGTGGCTGCTAATTTAATATATAAGCTCCAATAATCCCTTCATTACCTCTAGAAATTTTTTGTAGACTCTTTTACTAATGGATACCTCTCTGGTTTAGGATGTCGGAATATTTTTGTTGTAGATGATCTGATGTTATTTATTCTATATGATTAAGGGTCCTGTGGCAGCCTACAGGGAACCATGTAGCTACTCAGGTCTATCTTCTGAGCCTCCAGAAGTGAAGTGGTCTTCAAAAAATTTGGACATGTGTTGTAAATTCAATCATGTAGGGTTTATTCAATATGTTATTGGATTGTGTGGTTTCTTGTAGCATCCACATAGGTCGCTCAAGTTCATAATTTTATTTGAATGTTGCCTTCAAAAATTTTGATAATTCATGGGAAAACGTTTCATAGTAGTTGGAGAACCTTTTAGTGACGGTAATGGGTGAAAAGAAAGTAGAGAATTGAGTTTTTGGAGGATGGTGAGTGGGACAGAAGTGAAAAAGTAAATTTTGATGGACTGGATAGGTTTTATGGGATTCCATAAGCTTCCTCTCTTTCCCACAAGTGAAAAGCTTCAATTTTTTCCCTCCTTTCTATGCTCAGTAAATTACTCTAGCAAAATAGGGACTTTCCTATAGCAGTTTAATAAACTGGTAGAAACGAATGAGAGGGACTTGAAAATGATAGAATAATCCTGGAAACGGTGAGGAAATGAGTAGAATGAATGCAAAGGGATTAACTAGAGGATTTGAAGGTGAATTCTTAGGCCTTGATGTTGATATTTTTTATCTTCTTACTGGAATCTCGTTGCACCTGCATCATTGTGGGGTTGCTTTATGGTGACTTGGAGCTCCTTGGAACACTTCATCATGGTCTCATATACTTAGCTTCAGAAAATGGTTGAAATTTTTTTTGCTTGATGTTACTTCTAGACGATTGGTGATCCTGTAGCAACCCAATGGGTCTTGTAGATGCTCAAGGCCATGTTTTTCCTTTTGTAATGTGGTAAACTTCATTATAATTTTGTAGTGTTGGCGTAGGATGATTCTATAGATTTTTTGGAGATTGCTACAGGATTTTGTGGTTTCCTATAGTAGCCGTAAAGGCCCCTCAGACTCACTGATTCTCTGCGTTGGATCCCTTGGGAAATTTCAATAATTCAGGAAGGGGATGTTGATAGTGATGGGGGAACATTTTTTGCTTTGGATAGGTGAAAATGAAGGGAAAAGTGGTATTTTTTGGTGAAAAGGTGGAACAGTGGAAATATTTAGAGGTGATGATTAGGTGTATCAATTCTATGTAGTCCTAAGGATCTTCCCCCTTGCTCAAAGATAATAAAAACTCAATTTTATAACCTTCTCCCTCACTATGTAGTTTCCTATAGAAATACAGAAACTTTCCTGTAACAACTCAGGACATTGAGAAAAATGAATGAGAAAGGCTTGGGGATGATGGGCGAAGGTCGAAAATGGATGAGAGTGATGTATTGACCTGCCCTTGGCCCTGCTGGAGTATCTTGACAAAGGAGTTGAAAAACTCAAGTTTGACTGCCCTTGACTAGATGTATGTTTTCTAATAAGCTTCTTCTTATGGTGCTAACTTGTTGTTGCTTTTGTAGGTTGGAGAACACCTACATACATCAAGGAGTAAATGATATTTTTTTCTTTTCATTTTTTTCTCTTTTTTTCTACGCCTACTGGCTGCCTCAATAAGGTTTCTACCAACAGGTCTGGCATGGAGGCTTCACAAGAGAAGCAATACCATATCACATGCATTCATATTGGGGGATATATATTGAGGAAAAAATGACATAATATATTGAGCATATATTAGTGGGTAAAGGGTTTTTATATTGGTAGGTATAAAAAATGGAGCTCAAAGTTAATGAAAAAATATAAAGGGGTATAAAAAATGTTAATGAAAAAATGGATATCTACAATATCTAGCGAAAGTAGGGGTTTTTTAAATTGTGAAGGTGTATTGGTTTAATAATTGTAGTGGATTAAATAATGTGATTTTTAGAGGTATTTTTCAATACGTAGTCAAATTAGGGGTATTTTTTTGTATGCCATGAACACTTGTGATATGTCAGAGCTTCATTGAGTGAAGTCCTCATGAGGTCTGCCTAGGCTCCTCGGAGGAAGTTTTCACATAGGATCTTATTTCTTTTTTTTCTCTCCTTTTTTCTCAACCCACTGACCGCCTCATGGAGGTTTTCAATCAATGAGCCAATCTACGGCACCTAAAAAAATGTTTTCACCTTAGATTTAATTTTTTCGTCTTCTTTCCTTCTTTCCCCTTTTTTTATTTCTTTTTTCTATCCTACTTGAAAAAATAATATCTTTAAAATATAGGTATACTTTGAATGGAACCATGTACAACAATATAATATCTTCTTTGCAATTATCATCCAAATATAAGATGAATATCATTTGGATCAAGAGGATTTGTTTGGAAATTTTGTACCCATCATTATAAGTAGCATGACTTACATTATTATTTGGGTTCAGAAATGGTTGTGCAGGTAGTTGAGTCGGATGGGGTCTTTGAGATGGTTGTGGTTGAGGCTATGTTTTTGGTGGAGGTTGATGGTATTGATATTGGAATTGAGGATAGTGTGGATGTTGAGGGAAATATGGATCACCCCATTGAGGAGGATGGTGTTGATATGGTTGAAAAGGAGGAATGGAAGGTTAGGGAGGATAATATCATGAATATTGAGTGAAATATGGATCACCACATTGGGAAGGATAATATCATGGAAAGGGGATAAACCAAAGTGAGGTGTTAGGTGGATACCAAGATTGAAATTGTGCATTATAGCTTGTATTTAAAGATAAGGGATATTTCATTCATTGTTGATAAGGGTTGAAAAAACAAAGTTGATACATACCTCCTTATAACTTCTCTACCACCTCATCTTCTTCTACCTGCAAATGTGGAATATGGTGATGTGGTTTTTACTACACCACATGATCAAGTGGGGGGTTGTGGTATTGAAGAAATATTTTTTCTGTTTTTGCGAATTTTTAAATGAGAATGCTAATGCAATGTAATTTTATATTGTTGAAATGAATAATGCCTAATGAAGATTTTTTTTTGCAGAAAGTAAATAAATGAATCAACTAGGGAAGAAAAAAATGCATACATTAACACCTCCCTAAAAATGGCACCAAAAAGCGATGAACCCTGATATTATAACAAGAATGTTGCAACTGCCAAGGCTACCAACTTTAATAATCAATATGGAGTTTGTATAAACTTAATAGATGTCAAAACTATGTGTGTAACATGAAATGTGTCTTTTTTTCGTTGATATTATGTAATGAAGTGAATGAATATGCACAAATACCTCTATGTTATATATCTATCTTAACCTTGCAAGGAAAGGAATGATTGAAATATAGCCTATTATATTATAGATAATCAAATGGAAAGAAAGAAACCCTAATATAATTGCATGAAATTAAAAGAAAAAACTGTAAACCTAGTCTATTTTGTAGAAAGGAAATGATAGAAAAGTAAACCTAATCCATTTTGCAGAAATGAAATTACACGAAAGTAAACCTAATCTATTTTGCTAAAAATAGACCTATTTTATTGGAGGAAAGGAAAATCAAATTATATTCTACTTGAAAGAAAATAAAATGCTCAAGAATGTTCAAGTTAAATCACTTTAATTTTATTTAACTCATCATAGAAAAAACATAATATAGTTGCATAACAAAACTACAGTTATGAAAGCAAAGTGCCTAGGGGTTCTATGGTCTTCTCAAATTCATCTTCAAGGCTTAAAATAAATTTTGGAGTGACGATGAATGAGAAAAAAACTTTGGAGGCAATTCTAGAATCAATTTGAAGAAATTTGTGTGCTACTACATGATTGGTACAAGACTCTTGTTTCTTGAGTTAACCTACGAAATGGCCTAGCTAATCAAATGCAAATGTTGTGGGGTAAATTTTTCTATTAATTTTAATGTTTTTAGGCTTCAATACAATTGGAATCATGATTCAAGTGGATATTGGTGGCCACTCACTTGTTCCACTAGGACCCCCAACACCGTTTCTTTTAAATTTTCTTAATTATAGTATAGTTTTCTATTTCTGGAATTTTTTAGGGTCTTGAAATTTTGGAGTTGTTTTGAGGCCCTAAACAAATTTTTTTTGGAAAACACACCAAGCCCGTATTTGTTTCCCAAGGTCTTGCCAAAAAAAAATATTTTCCTCGGATATATATTTCTAACAACATATCATGTGTGCCAATCATATATCATATGCCCAAATTACAACCACGAGAAGTTGGCGTTCCAACTAATCCCAACGGGTTAGGTTTTTAGATGTTTATGGTTCTCCATTGTTTCTCAATAATAAAATTCACTTTTAACCTCAATGTAACACAGTTTAGAAGGCATGTAGTTGTCACATACCTTCTTAGAGACAAGCTACCATCGCCCAAGCTAGTTTGTTTCTCTTATGTATGTAAATAGTTTTCAGCAGTTTCTATTTGTTAATTGAAGTTTTGTTTGACTATATCTCTGTGTTTTGGTTTGAATCTATATTTCATTTCATTCCTTCATAAAATTGGATTAGTGGTATTATAACAATCTTCTCTTTCTCTGTTTTTCTGTGCATGTCCTTAATGAGGTTGGGGTACGGAGTTGGGACTTGAATTGGTTGAAACCTTGAAAGACCAGCCTCTCTGACCTCGACAGACTCCCATGGTAGAATAAAATAAAGTTGATGGAGCAGGAGATCCTTTTGAAATATTTCTCAAAGAAGCCCTCAGGCAACAAAGGAACAAGATGACAGACATTTTTCCTAGATCCTTCCGCGGGTATCAACAGGGGACGCATCCTCACCCAAAAAATATCAATTTAGAGGCACTGCTCCCTTTAAGGCACAAGTTAACTTTGACATTCCTATATTTAAATCCCAATTAGATGCAAATTCCCTAGATAGGTGGTTAAATCTGTTGGAAGGATATTTTTGGTCCATAATTTTTTGATCGGGAAAATATTACTTGTACACTCTTTAAAGACGACGCCCATGTCAAGAACTGGTCGAAAATTTACTGTGAGGAAAGGGAAGAGGGGGAACTCTCATTATTTTCAGTCGAACCCTCTTGGAATTATTTCTGAGATTTTTTCAAGTAACAATATTACCTTGTTAAAATCTACATGGAAAAGTACATGAAATGGACCTCACTACAAAACAGAAGGGATCAAGATTTGCCAGAGTTCACAAACATATTCCATGCAATACGCACGAAGTTGGGACGTATTAATGATTCTGAACAACAACATATACTCAAGTATCGTGGTTGTCTGCACAAATACATCTAGGAAGAAATGAAGTTCCTGGACATATCCTTGTTTGGCGTAACGTAATGATATGTTGTGAGGATCGAGAAAAAATATAGTACAGTGAGATAGTGGATGCGAATGCGAAGTGAGCAAACACCTCAAAAACTGAGAATAAAAAGACGGAAGTCAATGTGGGCGACCTAGGACAAATCATCGAAACCCATGGTAAAAAATAACACACAGAAAAAAAAGATACTAGGAAGTGCTGTGAGTTTCACAAGAGGCCCACCCACAACACAAATGAGTGTAATGCTAAGCAGTCACTGGGGGTTGAGCTAAAAAATTCAGAGTAATACGAATGCTCTAACTTTCATCCAGAAACTGAAATGGGGAAGAAAATTATTAATGCATAAGCTAGTATCACTATTTCCACCACCATTGTCCAAAATATTGATCCCCAAAGATCTAGAGGAGGAGCAATATCTCTTCCACTCACGAGATGTGGGTGAAGGTTCTCCAATGTAGTTCAATGTTGATAGTGGAAGCCAAAATAACCTCATCTCGGTAGAGGTCGTGAAGGGTTAGTGCAGAGCCACACCTGCCTGCGGCCATACACCATTGGGTGGCTTCCACCCCGAGGATGATGTCTTTGTGTTATCCAATAGTATCACCTTTCCCTACAACATCCAAGACCTTCACGGATGAGGTACTATGTGATATCTATCATAAATTATGTGATATTTATTAGGCCAATTTGTTGAGCCTAGAGAATTGCCTTCTCTTTTACAAACCTTCTTCATTTCATTATTTTATCACTTCGCAAGCCTAAAATCAATGAAGAATGATTAGGATTGCTTAAAGGTTACATGCAATTGATTAACATATTGTATTTTCATGGTTTTTGCTGTTTTAATAATTTTGTGCAAAATAGCTACAGAATACAGACGTTCCGTAGCCGACCAGGCGTTTCGCAGCTATTTTAGTGTTTAAACAGGTTACAGGTGTCATCTAAGGGAAAGATGCATATGGTTGAATTCCAAAACTCACCTACATCATTCCTTGCCCTCTACGAAGTCTGAGAAAAAATCTGCAAGTGGTTATGCACGTGGAGGAAGCCAAAACTAAGAAGTAGACTTCTACAAGGACAAGGACTCTGCAGATGTCTTTAGCAAAGTACGAGTTCTCAACAGGAGTTCTAATTCGATTTTGATTGAAAAAGACACCTATTCCTATTTCTACTCAATGAAAGTTATGTATTTTTCTTATAAGAATAACTCGGTGAACCGAGAGACAGTTAGCTAGTTGATGTTTTGTTGTTAGTTCTCAAAGACTGTGATACTCTGTTTCTGAGCGTTTTTCCTTTAATGAAAGAAGTACAACTTTGATGCATGATCTGAAGCAATTTTAAGGAGTTAAGGATTCGTGTGCCAATCTGATGGTAGAGGGCCCCTACTGTCCGAAAGGCTTTGTGCATATTTTCTAGATAAATAACTTTAGCTCTGTTTCGTTTTTAATCTAGGCAGTTTTCTGAGCATCATGTTTTATGTTTACTTACATCAAATATTGCAATCGATCTTGTTCCCATGAACTGTTCCAATATATCACTAGCACGTGAATGAGATAGAGCTGTAATACTTCGGAGGTTAATTGCATTTTAGTTCAGTTCTGTTCATTGTATTTCAAGTTTTATTAGCTAGTTGTATTCTAGTTCTGTTAAATTAGACTTAAAGGCCTTCATTATTTACAAACTGCTCTTGTTCTTAATTTCTTTTAACACATCATCATCATATGGACAATAATTAGTTATATCATTTTGAAGTTCTTGACTATTCTGCAATTTCTCATAATTTTACAAACAACCCTTTTCCAAAGCTATTCCAAGAGATCTCTAACCCTTGAATGAGGCTTAATAGTAACATTTTGAGTTGCAGAGTGGGTTAATTCTAATTTCATAAGTTATGTTAGCATAGGATTCCTTACTAAATTACAGATAATATTTTCTCAAAGTATTCCAACAAATTTATAACCATGGATAAGATTTTCTCTGTGATATTGTAAGTTGTTTTTTATTAAAGAGAACCTCATTACATCAAACTTATCCTTTTCTTAAGTTGTTCCAACATACCTCTAATGAAATGAATTGGATTGAGTTAATGTTATGAGTTACTTTCCTTGTCAAGCTTTGCAATTTGTGAATTAGCATTTTCTGTTCTTAGGTGTCATACACAGTTTAGAGTAAATTTTGTTCTATTTTAGTATGATCAGTAACTTCTCTTTGCCAACAATTTAGTTCTTTTCCTCTTAACACAAAATAAAAAACCAAAAACACTAGAAAAACACTAAACACAACGAAGTAGGAAGAATATACCTAGGCACATATAGTGCACTTCACTTCAACAGTTTACTAGCCACAGTTAACAGACTGTGTTCTTAATTTAGGACACTAAATTGAGCGATTTATAACCATACTTGTGGAAGCATCATGTTGTGTATGATTCCAAACCTTGCACTATTATTATTAATTTGGGAAGAAATTTATATATGATCTCGAAGGTATCCCCGTCTACTGTCATTTGTTTGATATCTACTAAATAATGCAATAAGATCATCTTCTAGAATAGGAATTATTTTTATGTATGATTCGCTCTCAAAGTAAGGGGAAGATCGTGGTCACATCCATTGTCCCGGGGAAGGGTTCCTCCACACAGCAGAAGAACGTGAATAAGGTCATGGAAGAATAGAGGGACATCTTCTCCTTACCCACAAGGGTACCTTTGCACTGCCATGCTAAGAATTTTATCGATCTGAATCCCAAATCACCTCTACCTAATAAGATGACATATCATCACTCTCTTCTATAAAATGAAGAAATCAAGCGGCGGATCTAAGAGTTGCAACAAAAAGGGCACATTTGACCAAGTTAATCATGTTGTGGGAGCTCAATTGTACTTGTACAAACTAAAGATGGGACCCAGAGACTCTCCATTGATTATTAGGAACTAAATAAAATCATTGTCAAACACAAGTATCCAATCCCACATATTGATTACCTTCTTGGCCAACTCAAGGGGGCTAAGTACTTCAACAAGATTTATTTTAAGTATGGATATCACCAAGTTCCAATAGAACCCACATATGTATGGAAGACCACCTTTAAATCCAGGTAATGCCCTTCGGTTTGACAAATGCCCCTGCATTTTTTATGAGGTTGATGGATGACATCTTGTAGCCCTTTTCCAACTCGTTCATGGTTGTATATCTAGATGACATCCTCATCTTTAGAAAAAATTGGGAAGAGGACTTGCAACATATTTGATAGGTCCTTCAAACCCTGCAACAACACAAACTATGTGCCAACTTGGATAAATGCACCCTTGGCATGAACCAGGTCAAATATTTGGGTTACATCATTGATGAGAAATGAGTGCATGTGGATCTAACTAAGATCCAAGTCATTTGGGATTGGCCAACCCCGACCACTCTAGCAGAGATTCGCAACTTTTTGGTCCTTGTCAATTTTTATCAAAGGTTCATGTTGGGATTCTATCATATTACTTGGCCTTTGACTCAAGTTACCAAGGATGGAGCGAAAGAAAAAAATTCCTAGGTTGAGTCCCAAAATAAGGCGTTCATTGAGCTAAATTATTGCCCTATCTCTACACCAATACTCACATTGTCATACCCACAAAAAAACATTTGAAATTGAGACATATGCCTCCAACTGTGCTATTGGTGTAGTCCTCGCCCAGTAAGGGCATCCGGTGGCCTATCACAGTGATACACTCTCCGACACAATTCAGAAATACCCCATCTACGATAAAGAGATACACTCTCCGACACAATTCAGAAATACCCCATCTACGATAAAGAGATGTATTCCATCGTGCAAGAAAGTTGGAAACAAAAAAATTACATTAAGGGGAAGGATATGATCATCCACACAAATCACCGACCTCTTCAATTTATACAAACACAATGGAAGTTGCAAAAAACCTCCATAAAAAATGGTCTTATACATATCTGAAACAATTTCATCTGAACATTAAGTATAAGAATGGAAGCACCAATAATGTTACAGATTGCCTTAGTCTTTCATCGGTTGTGGCGTTGAAAATTTTTCTCGACTCTTGTGGGCACGAGACTTATGGATGGGCACAACTTTAGAAAAAGTATCTAGAATTCGCCCCCACATACTAGATGTTGATGGATGGCAAGCAAGTTCCAGGCTTCCACCTCCAGGACACATTGTTATGCCACCCGAAACACCTTTGTTCTCCTTCAAAAAAGCATTCCAAGATGATTTTACATGCGAAATACATTCGGGTCACGGGACACTTTGGTGTAGAGAATAAAATGGCAATACTGTAGAAGTATTTTTATTGGCCAAATCTCTGACAAGATGTCGAAAAATATATCAGATCCTGCATTTCTTATGCCATCACAAATCTAACCATTAAAAATCAAAGTCTATATACTCCCATGCCTACTCCTAGATGGCCCTGGGAATCCATATCCATTGACTTTATGGTTGGCCTTCCTTCTACTAAGCAGGGAAATGACTCTGTATTTGTGGTTGTTGTCATATTTTATAAGATCACCATATTGGTTTATTGCAATAAGAGTATCACAACGGAAGGAACTTCCAAACTCTTATTTAAATGAGTGTGGGTACATTTCGAGATCTCGTAGACCATTATATCAGACCAGGATAGCAGGTTCCGAAGTGCATTATGGTTGATCCACTGGTCATTGTTGAACATCAAGCTCACCAAGTCAGCTATATTCTTCCCCCAGACTTATGGCCAGACATAGGTCATCAACAGGATGATTATGCACATATGATCCAGAAGGATCTTAAAAGGCCAAATTTTGAAATTCCTCAAAACGTAGTGAAACTAGGTTCAAATAGAACAACTTATTGTTATGAATCTAATGGTGTGAAAGACACCTGAAACTGACATCATATGAATAAGTTATGGCCTGCTGAAGTTTTTTGAAAACAAAAAAAAAAATAGCAGGAAGGGACACTTGGCATGTTGGCGTCAACAGTATGGATGTTGACGTCAGCCATACAGATGTTGATTTCATCCATATGGATAATGATGTCAGTAGGTGATGTGGCAGTGCGGACAAGGGAGATCCAATCAAGATGTGACATGTTTCAAATGCCATTAGCAGCCTAGTTAGCTGCCCAGTTATTCATAAGGACTAATCTGAACGCAACATGTGGTAGCCTATTCAATATGTCATATTATTCTAAGGAGGCGAAAATTTGGACCGATCTAGTCACTGGTGCTGGAAAATTTATTGTCTACTTAATTTTCATGATGACCCCAAAATCTGTCGGTGGGAAAAATGTTCGTTATGGGATACATTCAAATATATTTTAAAAAAATACCGATCGGTTGGTCGATGGTCAAATCTGGCCAACTAGGACGGCGAAGGGAAAACACCATATATATATTAACATTGAATGGAGTTTCTGGTCACGCAAAGCATTAAGAACTATATTGTATAAAAAAAGAAAAAATACAGCTGGTTTATGGGGTTTGAATCCTAACCTCCCGCCTCTCAATGACTTATTACGGGCTGACCATTGTTGGATCAAACATCCCAACGCTAAAACCCAATCCAACCATACATTATTTAAACCACGACTTCCAAGGTATGGAGGGAGATATTCCACATGGTGAGAGGAGTGCCAAAGAACCCAACACCAGTCCTGCGTGCATGATGTTCAAGATAGGAGAATATTCCTAGAATATGCCTATAAGGGAATCTCAAATGTTCCCTATAACTCCAGAGATCACCTGCATAGAACTAGGCCAACTTTATAGTCATTTTTCATGATTTTTTGTCAGAAATCCAACCGTGCGGTATGTTTCTTCAACAGAGGTCTACATTTTTAGGCCATCCCTATAAGTGGAGGTATAAGGTGTCATTTTTTAATTTCTTATAATTTTATTTCACTGAAAATTAATGAAATAGGCCTCCCCACATTGAGCAGGGCCTGGAGATGTAGTCCACATTGGGTGAACTCCGTTATCAAGTTTTTATTCTGCCTTTGATCTCATAGTTTATTTTTATTTATTCTTCTTTTATGTATTTATATCACTTGGTTACATGATTTTTTAAATTCAATTATGTATGAATCCTTAAATTAAAATATCTGGATCAAGTTTGGTATCAGAGCAGGTCTCCTTGATTCAAGTTGCATGAGTGAATGCTAACCAGGAACAAGCTTCAAAAAGGTGAAGAAAACTCAAATTCTTATATCCCAAAGCGGGGTGTGCAGCACCAAGAAACTGTTGAAAAGTGTAACTAGGTCGGTCTTCATATTGACTATGTAATTATGTATTTTATGTAATGAAGAAGACAAAGATAATAAAATGGATATTTGTTGCACTTGCTTCATGGGTTTCATCAGCAAGATTTTATCTTAGGTTTAATGGACTTCTTCTTAATTTCCATTTAGGGTATGTATTCTATTTATAAGTATAATTAGAGTAATGTATGTGAATAATATTGTCACCAAGTCCTTGTCATGAACTTCATTGAAGAAAGGCTCCAATATCCCTCAAGACTCTCCCTTTCAAACGTTGGAAAAATATATGACGAAGGTGGTTAATAGTCAGCAATGAAGTCGGCCTTCATGTCGATCTAAATGTTTGTTGTGTGGTCGGCTTAAAAGAAGTAGCATTTGCTCTATATTTATACCTGGATTTGCAGCCATTTGTGAAGCAGATTTTTGTGGACTCTTCAGTCATGGAATTGCAGTGATCTCTGAACCAATTATGCGGTGGTCTTTGTCATATGAAGTGCGGATAATACTGGTAATATAGTGCAGATTATTCATATGAATAAATGTGATGATATACAACAAGGCTTTCGGTGATCACAGAAATAGAATTGCGGTGATATCCAACAAGGTTTTCGGTGATTATAGAGACAGTATTTACGGATCTTCCTGAATCAAAAGTGTGAAGTATACATATGAAGGAGTAATGGATGGTTAAGAGATGCAGATACGTCTTGGAACCATTCCATCTATCCATATGCGAGTTAAAATGGAAATTGTGGATGTTTTGTATATAAGCGAGTAAGAGAATTCAAATGCGGATCTCTGTTGGAGAATTGTGATAACACAAAAAGATGTAGATAGCTCCAATGTATCACAACATGAGATGCAGATAGCTCCAATGTATCACAGCATGAGTATGCGGACTCATAATAAGAAATTATTATGATTATATATATATATATATATATATATATATATATATACAGTGACAAATGTGGACTACTGTGCGAATATAACTCTGAAAATAAATATGAATTCAATTGTGGGCTCCTCAACAGGAAAAGTATGTGGATTGATGAGAGGAAGGGTCAATGTTGGATAAGAAAATAAAGGAAGGTAAATCTAGGATTTACCTTCCCTCTCACAGTTAATAAAATAAAGGAATGTACATACTGGTGCAAGAAAGAAAGATCAGCATGGATGATCGTCAAAGAATAAGTAACAAGATCTTGGAAGCATTCATTGATAAAGGGTCTAAGTCTGGGTCATGGTACTTGTCATTTGAAGATCTTTAAGAAGAATTCTTTGCGGGTTTTCCTCTCCCAGAGGGAGAGGTTTTTCCCTAGCTCTAGGAGCCTAAGTTTGTGTTGTGTTTATTTGATAATTGACTTTATGATAGACTAAACAAGATAACGAAGAAAAATCATAAGTAATCCAAGGAAGCTCACAAGTAATTATGAAGAAGAGAATTTTGTATTAATCTCCAGCACTCCAAATTCTCAACATGGTATCATAGCTAAGGTGCTAAACTCAAGGGCTACTTGACAAAGGAGACACTCCAAGAAGCAAAGATCAAAGTTTGGGTTGAAAAGTCAAATCATTTTGCAAGGAAGACTCTCTAGCTACTTCAAGATCTCCTATCTCATTTAAAGGATTAACTCAATCAAGATAGCAATATTTTGTCATCAAATATTCATCTTTAAGGGGTAGTGAAGGAGGACTTCAATTTCTAAAGATATACTTTATCATCAAGGATTCAAGAACATCTACATTGAAGATTTCTATCTGAGAAGAAACTCTTGACTTCATCATCAAACATCATCAAGGAAGTTGTTGAAGGAGAAAGTCACTCTCTCAAGTAAGTATCTATGAATTTATCTAAATATATCAAAATGTCTTCTTTGCAAAGAAAGCAAAAAAATGGTTAGGGTTTCAAACTTTTCTGCATGGAAGACAAGGAAAATGAATTCATACTAAATACATGAATGATACCAAAGGATTCCTACAGATTCCATAAAAGACTCTATCATCTTCGATGTACCAAATATAGAATCATCAAAAGGAATATATGAGAAATTGGTGGATCTATTCTCTGTGAGTACTACAGGAGAAGAAATCTCTTTGATCAACTGTATGAACGAGGAGAAGTAATGTTTGACTTTGAGATGACTACAATGGTGTTGAATGCTTTGCCAGAAGAATGGGGAAACTTCACTTCAGGTTTATATAGGAAGAAATAAAGATTCGATAAGTTTGGTCCTCATAATAGTATGGACAAAGCACGATGCTTTGGATGTGATGAACTTGGGCATTATAAAATAGATTGTCATAAATTTGAAAAGGACAAGAGAAATAGGGAAGAATTCCATGTATCAGAAATGAGAGAAGAACCTGATGCAAAGAAATCTAAGAAAGAAGAAGCGAGGGATCTCTAGTATGATTAAGATCATCTTCTCCTTCAAGTGATTTTTGTTGGTTGTATGATAGGAAGTAGTGTAGCATCCTGATCAAAGAATGGTAGGAGTTATTGGTAAAACAACTCCTGGAAAACCTCTTTGATAACTATACTGATGGAAGGTAGTCATCAAGATCAAGGGTCATCATGAAAAGCAGAATTTTGGGATGTGATGACATACTAATCCAGCAGGCCAAGGTAATGAAGCTCTTCATTCTAGTAAAATTGTTGAAGGATGACCTAAATGAAAAAGGTATAAGGTATGTATATGATGACACTGGATGTTGTGAAGTCATTTCATATGGTTTCAAGTAATAGACTTCTATATTTAGAATTATGATATATGAAGGAGGATCTCTCAATGCACTAACAAATGAAATCAACATTATATATATCCTCATGAAATATGAGGTGGTTGTATATGAACGAGGAACTGGAAAATATGTAAATTCCTGGGAATGAAGAATGTGAAGAAAGAAACAGATCATGAAATGCAACCATGTCAAGAGGCAGTTATCATTTGGGAGCCAAGAAGATGTGACTAGGAGATCTCCTGGAGGATATGTAGACTCTGACAATAGTCTGGTAAAGAAGAAAACCCCTGAAAAAAACATATCATTAGGAGATGTATAAATCTGAATAAAGGATGTCGATGCCTACAGGAAGATGTCAAGGTGAAATATCATCACTGAGGTAATTTTTGTTTTAAAATTTCATATGTATATGCTTATTTGAATGAATTTGTGTAGGGTTGCTAACCATGAGAAAGTATGTATGATCCTTGGAGATGGTTCAAAGAAAAGAAGCATGGCATAACAGTGCAATAGATGAGAAGGACTGATGAATCAATTTTTGATAGTGGACATGAATCGTGACTGAAAGTGATGGATGATCTGTGCCCTATTAAGCCAAAAGTTGAAGATTCCTCAATATCAAAATCCATGACATCGAGGGGAGGAATTCTTCGTGAGTAGCTGGATTGCTGCTACAGGACTCTGGTTGAGAGGGAGCCTGGCGGTAAGTTTCTTACTTGGAAAAAACTTAAAGTATTTCCTTCATGTGTTGAGAGAGAGTGACATATGTGATACTCTATTACATGTGTCTTGTACTAGACCGAGACTAACAACCGTAAGTCTTAGTGAAGGCCATGTGAAGAGAATGGATAGACACATCATTATGGTCTTCACCTAGAAGATAGAATGGAGGATTGGGTAATCACCTGGCATTCGATACTCTTTGATAATGAGACAGGGCATTCAAGATAAGAGTATTCATGGACCGATATTCTTTGAGGGGTGGCTACCCAAGAGAAGCATATTCCAAGAAGTCCATACTCTGGGAACACCTAGGTGGGGTATGTACCTTGGAGAGAAAATGACTATGGTGTCTATTAGTCATGTGTCTCACCAGCATTGTATCCCATTGTCTCATTGAGAGATGGGGTTGTTAGTCAAGGCCTTGCACAAGGACAATGCTAGTTGATATGATGCTATAGAAATGTGATTACCAATCCGATTCTTCTTATGAGATTCTTCAGTTTGAAGGTGACCATGTGCCTGTATGAATACCTCCCTAGTTAAGAGGGAGTGTTGAAAAATGTAACTAGGTCGGTCTTCATATTGACTATGTAATTATGTATTTTATGTAAAGAAGAAGACAAAGATAATAAAATGGATATTTTTTGCACTTGCTTCATGGGTTTCATGAGCAAGATTTTATCTTAGGTTTAATGGAATTATTCTTGATGTCCATTTAGGGTTTTTCTTCTGTTTATAAGTATATTTAGAGTCATGTATGTGAAGAATATTGTCACCAAGACCTTGTCATGAACTTCGTTGAAGAAAAGCTCCAATATCCCTCAAGACACTCATTGTCAAACGCTGCAAAAATATATGATGAAGGTGGTTAATAGTCAGCAATGAAGTCGGACTTCATGTCGACCTAAATGTTTGTTGTGTGGTCAACTTAAAAGAAGTAGCATGTGCTCTATATTTATACCTGGATCTGTGGCCATTTGTGAAGCAGATTTTTGCGAACTCTTCAGTGATGGAAGTGCGGTGATCTCTGAACCAATTATTCGGTGGTCTCTGTAATATGAAGTGTGGATAATACTAGTAATATAGTGCAGATTATTCATATGAAGAAATGTGATGATATACAACAAAGCTTTCGGTGATCACAAAAATAGAACTGCGGTGATATCCAACAAGGTTTTCGGTGATTATAGAGATAGTATTTATGGATCTTCTTGAATAAAACGTGCGGAGTATACTTATGAAGAAGTAACAAATGGTTAAGAGATGTGGATCAGCCTTGGAACCATTCCATCTATCCATATGTGATTTAAAATGGAAACTGTGGATGTTTTGTATATAAGCAAGTAAGAGAAGTCAAATGCAAATCTATTTTGGAGAATTGTGATAACATAGAAAGATGTGGATAGCTCCAATGTATCATGGCATGAGATGCACATAGCTCCAATGTATCACAGCATGAGTATGCAGACTCATAATCATAAAGGATTGCGATTATATATATACAGTGACAAATGTGGACTACTGCGCGAATATAATTCTGAAAATAAATATGAATTTAATTGTGGGCTCCTGAATAGAAAAATTGTGCAGATTTATGAGAGGAAGGGTCACTTTTGGATAAGAAAAGAGAGGAAGCTAAATCTAGGATTTGCCTTCCCTCTCATAGTTAATAAAGGAAAGGATTGTACATACTAGTGCAAGAAAGAAAGATTAGCATGGAAGATCGTCAAAGAAGAAGTAACAAGGTCTTGGAAGGATTCATAGGTCAAGGGTCTAAGTCTGGTTCATGGTACTTGTCATTTGAAGATCTATAATAAGAATTCTTTGCGGGTTTTCCTCTTCAAGAGGGAGAGGTTTTTCCGTGGCTCTAGGAGCCTAAGTTTGTGTTGTGTTTATTTGATAATTGACTTGATGAAAGACTAAACAAGATAACGAAGAAAAATCATAAGTAATCCAAGGAAGCTCACAAGTAATTATCAAGAACATAATTTTGTATTAATCTCCAACCCTCCAAATTCTCAACAGAAACATGGCAGATGAGGAAGATCAAATAGAGGAAGAGAGAAATTATTTCAAGCTTTTCTACACCATGGAAGAGAAAGTGGACAAATTGTTTTCACAATATGAGAAGACAATAAACCCTGAGATGGAAGAGCCAAATGATCATGCCTCGGTAAATCATGGATGTGGAGGGGAAGAGTCATCTCCCTCTCCACCCTCCAATGATAGTTCTTCTTCTTCCTCTTCTCATCATTCTAAAAGGCATCATAGAAATGCATCTAAAATCCATTTTTTAAGCTAGATGTAACGTTTGATTTACCCACATATAACAGGGAATGTAATGCAGAGAAGTTAAAAATTTGGATTAGACAGATCGAAGTCTATTGTCAGATTCAGCATATCGAGGAATATGAGGCCAAGATCCAATTAGCATCTCTTCGGCTGAGTGGCACCGCTCTCCTATGATGGGAGAGAAATTTGCAGAAAGGTAGAAAAAACTTGGATAATCTCCTTTCTTCTTGGTCCAATTTTTTTTATGCAGTAAAGATCTATTTTATCCTTTGGGTTATCGACAAAAGGATTTAATGGAATGTAAATATTTGAGACAAGGGTGAAATGTACAAAGCTTCACTGAAGAGTTTAGAAAACAAGCTTTAAATTTGGCATTTCACTTGATTCTCTAGAAACTATAACAAAGTATATTGGTGTTTTACATATTTACATCAAGTTTTTTTTTTGTAATTTGAGCCTACTACTATTGATGCGGCCAGTGTGAATGCCATTCACCTTGAAATTAGCGGTAAGAATGACAAAGAATATCATACCAAGAACTCATATTTCAAACCTCATAATGGAAAGTTCAAAGTAAAAGGCAAGGGAAAGGATAAGAAGGAAACTACAACCAAGAAGGAAGAAGTAGCAAATCCATATTGCACACATTGAAAGAAGGAAGGTTGTGATGATGAACATTGTTGGAAGTTGCATCCGGAGTTGAAGCCAAAGAGATTTGGTGGAAAGGGAAAGAAAAATATGGTGGTAACTATACAACTGGACCTTGGATCCGATTATGGTGACGAGACACAGATCACAACATTAGGCATACAATGTAACCTTTCTCTTCGTGCTAATGAAAAATCTGAATTGCATGCAAATACAATTTCTTCAAATGAGTCACTTGTTAATGAACGAAAGAGGAAGGAATTTTTCCACATTAGAGTTGTGATGAAACATACTAAAGTGGAAACTTTGTTTGATATGGGCTCACAAGTAAAATTGATTTCAGAATCCCTGGTTAATAAATTAGGTTTGGATACCAAGCCTCATCCGAAACCCTACTCTTGGTTGGGTGTCTGACAAAGCCAAACTACATGTAACCAAGTATTTTAGGGCTATATTTGTGATTACATCCAAACTAGTAGATGAGTTTGACCTTGATGTTGTACCTTTAGATATATGTGGCATTGCATTGCGGATCCCATATTTGTATGACAATAGATAAAATTTCTTTCACCATGAAAACACGTATCATCTTACGAAAGATGAGGTGGAATACATTGTTAGAGCTCATCGTGCCAAGATCAGTGCCAATATTGTAAGTGCAGGTCAGATGAAGAGATTGATCAATTCTAGCAAAGGGTGCATGCTCATCGTTGTGAGATAAAAATATGTGGAGGCATCTGAAGCTTTCCAAGGTTGTGATCCCACTCATAAAAAATGATTGTATGAAGTTGTTTCTAACTATAATGGGATTTTTCAGGAACCAAGTGGGTTTCCTTGAAAGCGTGAGAAATTCACTTGTAGCAGGATGCTCCTTTACCAAATATTGGTATCTTCAATTTTTCATCCATTGAGATGGAGGAAATAAAGAAACAAGTGTAGGAATTGTTGAACCAAGGGGTCATAAGGCCATTTTCTTCTCCACGTGACTCACCCATTGTGTTGGTGCCAAAGAAGGATGGTACATGGAGGATGTGCATTGACTACAGAGCATTCAACAAAATAACGGTGAATAATCAGTACCCTCTCCCTCACATTTATGATTTATTAGATCAGTTGAAAAATGTTGTCTATTTCACAAAACTAGACTTATGTAGTGGATATCATCAGGTCAAGATTCCATAACAATATTTATGGAAGACTGAATTCAAGATAAAACAGGGGTTGTTTGAATGGTTGATAATTACATTCAGACTAAGCAATGCTCCAGCCACATTCATGAGAATGATGAATGAAATTTTTCAGATATTTTGTTGGTGATTTTGTACTTGTGTATCTTGATGAAATTCTTGTTTTCAGTAGGACATGGGAAGATCATGCGAGTCATGTTAAAAGGTGCTTAATGTTTTGCAAAAAGAAAATTTGTATGTCAAAATGTCATAGTGTGAATTTGGTAAGACCTATTTGGTTTACTTGGGTCACATTGTTGGAGGTGCACAATTGAAAATAAATCCTTCTAAAGTTGATGTGATTGTGAAGTGGCCTAAACCCAACAATGCTATAGAGGTTTGTAGCTTTTTGGGTGCAATACAATACTGGAGAAGATTCATTGCTAACTTCTCCTTCATTGCGTCCCCCTTGCATGCATTGACAAGTGTGAAGAAAAATTTTCAGCGGGGAGGAAAGCAGAAAATATCCTTTGATACACTGAAAGAGAAGATCAATATCGTTCATCGTTATAAATCCAACAACATGAATGGAATCTCAAACTGACATCACATGAATAAGTTATGGCCCACTGATTTTTTTTAAAACAACTAAAATTTTTGCAAGCAGGGACAGATGGCATGCTGACGTTAGTAGTACGGATGTTGATGTTATCTGTATGAAAAATGATGTCAGCACGTAATGTATAAGTATGGATGAGGGATATCCAATCAGGACGCGACATGTGTCAACTAACGTTAACAACCCAGTCAACCGCCCAGTCAGTTGTAAGAACCAATCCGGATGTCACACGTGGCAACCTAGTTAGCATGTCAGATTCTGTTAAGGAGGAAAAAATTTGGACCGGTCTAGTTGTTAGTGGTGGAAAATTTGTTGCATACTTAGTTTCCCTAGTGACCCCCAAATTCATCAGTGAGAAAAATGCCCATTATGGGCTAAATTCAAATATATTTTTAAAAAATATCGGTCAGTTGGTAGGCGATCAAACCCAGCCAACTGAGTTGACAAAGGGAAAATACCATATATATATTAACATTGAATGAAGGTTCCAGTCTGTTGGACCGTTAACAACTATATTGTATAACAAAAACAAATATGGTTGGGCCATGGGGTTTGAACCTCTACTTCCCACCTCCTGATGACTTATTACGGGTCGACCACCGTTTGGCCAAATGGCCCGATGTTAAAACCTAAGCTGGGCATATATTATTTAAACCATAACCGAAAAGGTATGGAGGGATGAAGGCCACGTGGTAGGAGGAGTGCCACAAAACCCAACACCAGTCTTGTACGCATGTTTTTCGAGATGGGGGAATATTCGAGGAATATTCTTAGAATATTCCTACAAGGGAGTATTATAGAGAATCTCAAAGATTCCCTAGAGCTCCAGAGGTCACCTTCATAAAACTGGGGCTAACTTTATAGATATTTTTGTGATTTTCTGCTAGGAATACAACCGTGCAGTTTGTTTCTTCAGCAGAGGTCTACATTTTCAGGCCATCCCCAAAAGTGGAGGTATAATGTATCATTTTTTAATTGCTTGTAATTTTATTTCACTGCTAATTAATGAAAGAGGCCTCCCCACATTGAGCAGGGCCTAGAGACGTAGCCCACACTAGGTGAACTCTATTATCAAGTTGTTTTTGTGCCTTTTATATCATGGTTTCTTTTGATTTCTGCTTCTTTTGTATGTTTATAGCACTTGGTTACTTGCTCTTTTAAATGAAATTTTTTATGCATCCTTGAAGTAAAATATTTTTATCAATATAGTACGCATGTACAATGCTAAAAATATTTTAACATGGGATGAGAATCTTCCCTATGTTCAACATAGTTATAGCGAATCTCTCTGTAGCTCGACTAGCCACAACTCCTTTTAGCGAGCCTGGGATATTAAGGGACGTTGATGTTGCATTGCCTCTTGCAACTACATAGGAAGAATATTCCCATGTCATGTTTGAAACTTATAAATCCACCAAGTATATTGAACTCATTTAGCACATTATTTAGTAGGTTCAGGAAATATTGGATAAATCCAATTCCAATTACAAACAATGACATTATTTGCATCAGGTACCACGTAAGTTTCAGATGGGCGACAAATTTTGGTTGCATTTGCAGAAAGAATGCCTTGTCATATCCCATCTAAAGCTCTGACCACCCTAATATAGGTCTTACACCATCACCAAGGTTGTGGGAGACAATACTTTTGAGTTCAGTATCCCACCATTCCTTGGTGTGCACCCCGTATTCAATGTGGATTGTATTAAACCATACTTTCCATGATTGTTGGACACATCAGACATTGTTGAGCAGTTGAAACCAACCAAACTCAACCTAGACTAGCTTGAAAAATCCATAATTTATCGGATCATGGACACATATATCAAGAACACTCACCAACAAAGGATCTAAGTATATTGAGTTTTCAAAACTAGCCATCTCCTGTACCAAGGCAAGTGGCTCACTGGGGACCAAGTTCAGCAGAAGTTTTCCCATCTCATGGAAGCAATAATCACAATGGAGAACATTACTTCCTAAGGGGGGAAGAAAGATCCAGGTGTATTTTGGTGGCCAACCGCCTCTTCCACTTGGACCCCCAACACTGTTTCTTTTCATTTTCCTTAATTCTAGCACAACTTTCTATTTTTGACAATTTTTCGGGTGCTGAATTTTCAGAGCTGTTTTAAATCCCTAAACGATTTTTTTTGGAAAACATGTCAAGCCTATAGCATATTGGGAAGGGGCTTGTTGGGAAATATTACTATCCTTGGATATATATTTAATTCTAACAAGGTATTGTGTGTGTCAAACGAATATCATATGCCCAAATTACGAACCAGAAGTGGGCTTTCTAACTAATCCAAACAGGGCCTACAAACTTTTTCCACTTCATCTCCTAGGGTGAGGTTTTTGGATGTTTATGGTTTTCCATTGTTTCTAATTAATAAAAATGTCTTTGATCCTCATTGTAACATATTTTAGAAGGCATGTAGCTATCACATCTCTCCTGAGAGATAAGCTACCATCGCACGAGCTAGTTTGTTTATCTTGTGTATGTAAACAATTTTCAGCAGATTTTATTTATTAATTGAAGTTATGTTTCATTGTATCTCTGTGTTTTGGTTTGAATCTGTATTTCATTCCATTCCTTCATAAATATGGATCAAATCAATTCGAAGAAGTTCATTTACATGTGTTAAAATTCAGCAAAAATAAAATACTAAAACCAAAAATTTCATAACAATGAACTCGTAAGTTGATCTAAGTACCCAAATGCCTAAGATAATCAAGTGAAAATGATATGGGAATTTTTATTCATTAGTTTTTTATTTTTTTTAAATTTTAATCCAAGTGGAATCAACTCGAAAGAAGCTCATTAACACATGCTAAAATTTAGCAGAAATTTATTATTGAAACTAGAGTTTTCATAATTGTGAACTAGTAAACCAATCCAAGTAACTCAATGATGAATGTGAATTTTCAGATTTTTTCTAAGGATGTGTCAATCTTGTACTTGTAAAAATGACCTGCAAAAAAACTTAATTCAATCATTTAACCAATCTAAACTACAAAAAATGAAGCATGAATACTAAATGCAGAAATGGGATGCAAGAATAAAAAATGTAAGTGAACAAGAAATGCAAAGAAGATGAATAAATTATACAGTAGGGCTTTGAGGCTCCTAGAATGGAAAAACCAAAGGATACTCAGATACCTATGAAGGAAACCAAGCCTTAGAAGCTGAAAATGAAACAAAATTCATTATTAGAATAAATTCAAGTACATCCCAACTAGAAATGAATGTGAAACTACTAAATAACAAGTTTGCTTCACAAGAATACTAAAAAATCCATGGCCCCAGAGTTTAGTTTGAATTGGTACTTATACAAAATTGATGGGGAAGCATCCTACCTAAAAGAAGGTAACTTTCCCCTCCAAAATCCCTCAAAAATTGGATATGGTTCCCAACATTAGGAATATTCATTTAATACTAAGTTTTGGCTTTTCTTGTAGTAGGGAACATATCCCTATATTTTCTCAATCAGTGGAGCTCCAAAATATGTTCAATAATTTTATAATATCATATGTTTCATCCTATAGCATCTTGTGGCAGGGAACAAGTCCTTAAATTCTCTCATTCTGCAAATCTTCAGAATTTACTCAATATTCTACAAAATAAATAATATTAGGCATTAATAAGTAATTATCTCTAAACCTTCCTAAAACTTATTAAATCTAAGGAAATATTATTAAGTTTAGGATAGATTTAATATAGCCTTTATATGCCTAGGAAAAGTTAGATGGGTCTTATTTTGCACCTAATTGGGAGGCCCACCAGGTACTACCCTAGAAATTAGTTTTTCAATCTAATACAAACCAATATTTATTCCTTTAAAAGAAAAAATAACTTTATTTTATTCATTATAAAAATAATTGATATATGAGCTAAACATACATACAATTAAAAAAACATGTAACAAGATTATTAACCATGGAGATTTACCCCCACTTTACCATAAAGATTCTTAACCTAAATATAGACTTTGTTATAATACCATGGCTCACTAATACAAGATGTCCAAAAAACCATAACTCATATTCTTATGACATTTTTTTAAATTAATCAATTATATAATTAATATGTGTTTTCTAACTAATAGAAAAAATGGCCTTTTTTTCCGAATGAAAATTTTTCTTAGGCCCTCTTATCCAACAAAATTACAAATTTTTCCAGTGGGACTCTAAATGGGACAACGAAAAACTAGGTTTTGTACGTATATACCTTATAAAACTAGCCCACCAAAAAACAAAATTCGCATGGCATGCTCTATTTAATTAATAATGCGGTTCTTCATAGCTATGTAATGCCAATCCATTTAGCTCTAAGGAATAGGAGAGGGTCTAATTTGGAAGATTTTTATATCTCCCAATCTTAATTTACACTCTTCATTAGCACATAATCCTGCATATTTATTGTGATTATGGATAACATGTAAATATTCTATCGAAGAGAACCGTTCCATTTTTTTCGCAGTTCTTTTCATAATACTTTCTAATGTTTTGTCCCTCAAATATGAGTCCTTCATGAATATTGAATAAGGAGGGAGTATCCAAAAACAATGACAAAAGTTACATGTTTTTCTTTAGCTAACTAAATCTCTTATTAGTGAGCATAAGCTATTGTTCTCCTAATACTTTTCATAATAATTTCTAATGTTTTGTCCCTTGGAGAGGATCCCTTCACCAAATGTTGAATAAGGAGGAGGGAGTCTCCCAAAAGAGTGACAGAAGTTACATGTTTTTCTTTGGCAAACTGAATCCCTTAGTAGTGGGCATAAGCTTGAACCTGGATGTTTTCCATGCAACCTAAGTGATCTGAATCTGAATGTTAGTTTTGATGTGCTAATTTCATCTTCAGAATTATTAAAAAAAAATGATCTTTTGCTTCATGTGCATAGGTTTCTTGAGGTTTTTGTGAGTTTTAAACAAGTAAATGTATCAAGTTTTATGTTAATTTCATGAGCAATTTAAACATTAAAACATAATGTTGAACAACAAAAATAAAATGTACATCAAACCATCAAATGATCCATTAACATAGTGTTTTGATGAAGGAGCTCACCCCTCCTGTGCTACATCTCCTTAGTCCAGCTTCCATGGCTTGGGCCTCTTTATTAGCTCAAATCTGCAAAAAGTGATGTTTACAATCATCTACTGCTTCAATGTGTTCAGAATGTCCAAATCATTCAGAATAGACTCTTGCTCCCAATTTGGCAGAATTTTGTAAAATTTATGGCCTCCTCAATTATGGCCTAGGAAACCCCACTAAAACTGAAGAAACTCCAGTTAGGGCTGCTAAATTTGGGGGCAGCGCCGAATTTGGGGGCTCCGACATTTTCTCCGCTGAATTAAACTGGAGTTTAATTAATTTAAGTGATGTTTAAATTGTGGATTAGCGCTAAACACGCTCCTTAACATAATCCAAATTAATAAAAAAGATTAGCGCATAACCAAAGGTTATGGCTTAATTAAGACCGCTTTAATTTTTAATCCTGCGCATTAACTTTAAGTGTTGCTCTTGGTCATAGCCTTAAGTCCTGTGGTGAGGGAGCTGCCCCCCCCCCCTTACCCCCGACGTTCCAATGATATGAATTGAAATATAATTCGTAGCCCATAGATATTGAGATCCAAGTTTTTGTATGTTAGTATGTTGGGCCCGTTGTGTGGGGGAGGTCGTGGGGTGAAGCCCTGACCTCCACCCAGCCTCTGTGCATTATTTTTCTCCACAAAACATTAATCTAAAACCTTAGAACTTAATGAAAATTCGAAATTTGGACTAATTTCGAACCTTATACTATATTTCAATTCAGAAATTCGGACCATATGAAATATTTCGACCCATACCTTGGTCCACCAGGGGGACACGTGGTGGCATTTGGCTGCACCACATGTCCGGCTCTGGTTGGACTATTCAACCATATAATAAAAAATTCATTCTACCATTAAAATATGAAATTCGACCTTAGGATATCATTAAAAAAAAAATCACCTTAACCCAACTTTCTGACGAATCCTGTGGTGACACTTGTCACACTATGATTGGGAAAAATGAAAGAATGTTCCCCAGAATATTTTTTTGTGTTGACTAGGTTGCCATGTTAGAATTCTGTCCTTTCTACAATTTCTTTTATTGTTTAGGAAAATGAACAGCAAGCTCTGTCTTCCTCATCTGGAGTCAGTTTTTTATGAAAAAAATTGCTTCGGATTCTGGGCGATGAGCTCTTCGCTGTCGTTCAGTTTCCAATCGATTTTGAGCACTTCCATTTTTTATATTTACACTGAGCACCTGATCATTCCTCCCCACTAGAAGCCTTTTTGACCCTAAAATCTCTTTTATTGTTGATCATGTAGATGAGGGTATAGTTCCCTCCCCCTTCTAGTCTCAATCCACTGAAATTTTCCCATTTTCATCAACTTGAGATTTTCACAAAAACTAAGCTTTTTCCTTCACTCTTGCAACCCTCTCTTGCTGTTGTAGACATCGTCATGCTGCAATCTCCATGAATTTGCAGAGCAGCAAGTTTTTCTTGTACAAACAAACTTTTTCCCACCTCGGTCATCAATCAAAGGAAACTTAAAAATTGTCTCACCTCGCACACTATCATCATGGAAATTCTTAGTTACTCTTGCTTTGTACTTGCGTCGACTTTTGACCAAGTATATTCGCCATTTCCATGTACCCTTTGGAAACCAAAAATAAGCACTTGTGGAACCTACGCCTTCTTTTTTTAAAAAAAATTGGCGCTTTCTCTTTAACCTTTGCACTCTCTTGCACCGACATCTTGTTTCCAACACTGCTCAACACTGATGTTGACAGCTGCAAATCTTTCACGTCTTGTTCACCTCCTTTCAAAAGAAACCTGTTAGAGTCCTGAAACATCTCATTACAAGCATAAGAAACTTTAATTAAATCAAATTGTTCATTCGATGCATCTTTTTGAAAGGCCTCGTTCAAAACATCTCTATGTTTGATCATTAACAATGTCAAATTTTGACTTGCCTTCACTATTCTCTTCATTTCTCTTACATGTATAAGAGACAAAGTTGTCTTATTATTATGTGTTATAACTATGTACTCAATTCCATATTTAAACAAGTGATACGTATTCTCATGGCTAGGAAATAAAGATAAGGACTTCCCAAAATAATACTTGATATCTCAAGTGGCACCACATCAAGTTCAACTTCATCAAGAAAGTTTGAATTGATGGAAAACCTTAGTATGCACCTCCTTGTTACCTACAAGTTTACATTCTTACATATCCACCCTAAAGGATAAGGTCTTGGATGTATAATAGTTTCAAGGTTTAGCTTCTTAACTAAGTCTTCAGAAATCAAATTAGCTAGAGAACCATTATCAAAAAGTGTGTATATCTTGGTATGTTTAGAAACAACTCTAATATGGAAAATTTCAATTCTCGTATCTTCATCTTGAGTGACATTGGAACAACTTGAAGAACTAGTGCTTGCTATGTTCTTACCTTTCAAACCCATTGTTGTAATCTTGGTTTCATCTCCTGAATCTGAACATAAGTCATGTTCAATGATAGCAACATTTTTTCCCTTTTCTTTGGCTTTCAGTTTGTTTGGCTTCAACTCTGGATGAAGTTGCCAAAAATGGTCTTCATCATGGCCATTCTTTGAAAAATGTTTACATGTGAGTTTATCTTTCTCTCTTTTGATAGAGCTATTTCTCTTTCCTCTTCCATTAAACTTGCCTTTCCATTTACCCTCATACTCGAGGAAACTATCACTTTTCTCTTCTACACTCTATTTCCCTCCTGCTTCTAAATGTGTGGCTTGAACACAAACCTCATTTAAGTTTGTGGGATTGAACATGAGAATAGTGTGTCTAAGGTAACTGTGCAAACCCCTGATATACTTTAACAAAGTTTCTTGAGAATACAAATTAATCACCCAAAATAAGAGCTCTTCTCCTAAATTCATGACTATAATCTTGCACACTTTTCCCTTTCAATTGTCTAAAATTATGCCAGTCCATAATGTATTTTTTCATGTAAGCTAAAGGATAAAATTTCCTTTTAATGGCAACAATAAAACTTGACCAAGGCATTGATATCTTACCGTATTTTTTAATCTCTTCTTGAGTCCTTGCTTCCCCCCATATAAGTGCATATCCTTCCATCCTCAAGGAAGCCAATTGAATCTTTATTTCATCTTTATGAAGGTTATGAATTCTGCAATAAACCTCCAATTGAAAAATCAAATTATCGAGCCTCTCTGCATTTACCTCGACATTAAACATTGGAAGCTCAAATTTGACATCAAATTTGAGTAAAGGAGTTTTACACTTTGTGGTTTTTGAGTGAGTATGGGTGGTTTTGGCTGTGGAAGTGGAAGATGATGATGATGGTGATGATGAGGATGATGATGAAGATGGTGGATATGGAGGAGGCTTTCCTCCACTGCCCTTTAAATCCCTCTCTTCATCCTTTTTGTCCCTCTCTTCAAAGAGGATGCTAACCCTTTCAGTCAGTTCATAGAAATCCTTCGTGTATGTTTCTTCTTCTGAAATACCTTCAATCTCTCCAACACCTGACATGATGGCTATGGAATCAAACTCAGCTTCTAGTGCAACTTGTACCTCCTCAATCTCAACTAGAGATAAAACTTGAGGTGCTTAAAGTGCAGTTGTGAGTGAAACTTTAGGTGGAGATGGTGCCCTTGTGGCTCTCCTTCTTCTGTTCCTAACCTCAAGAATAGCAACCAATAGTTTCCCTTCTCCTCTCTACAAATTCAACCTTGTAATCATCACAAATTTGCAACCATTAAAACCCTACTTGCACAAAACTCAAGCAAATCAAGAAAATAACCTTTCAACCTTTGTAGTGATACCACATTGATCTAAATCTAAATGTTAGTTTTGTTGTGCTAATTTCATCTTTATAATTATAAACAATTTTATAATCTTTTGTTTCATGCGCATAGGTTTCTTGAGGTGTTTGTGGGTGTTATACGGGTAAATGTATCAATTTTTATGTTAAATTCATGAGAAATTTAAACATTAAAACATAATGTTGAATAATAGCAATAAACTATACAACAAAACATCAAATGATCCATTAACACAGTGTTTTGATGAAGGATTTCACCCCTCTTGGGCTACATCTCCTTGGTCTATATTTCATGGCTTGGGCCTCTATATTAGCTCCAATATGCCGCAAGTGTTGTTTAAAATCAACTAATACTCCTAAAACCTGCTTCAATGTGTTCAGAATGTCCAAATCATCCAGAATAGACTCTTCTTTCTCCCAATTTGATGGAATTTTGCAAAAGTTACGGCCTCCTCAATTTTGGCCTAGGCAACCCCACTAAAACTGAAGAAACTCTAGTTAGAGCCGCTAATGTTGGGGGCTCTGCCATTTTCTCCGCCGAATTAAACTAGATTTCAATTAATTTAAGTGTTGTTTAAACTATGGATTGGTGCTAAACACACTCCTTAACATAATCTGGATTAATAAAAAATATTAGCGCATAACCAAAGGTTATGGCTTAATTAACACCGCTTTAATTTTTAATCATGTTGTTAGCACTGCAATTTTTCAAAGTCTAGTCATCATTCTAAGTTGTGTCTTTGATCCCCTCTTGTCTCCTAACCTATGGATGAAAGCCCTGGAGGGTTTAAACGTGTGTTTGTTTTTATCATTTAAAAACAAAAATAAAATCCAAAATAATTTTGAGTCCAATAGTTTGTTTGTGTCATAGAGTTATTAGGGTAAATTTTCTTTTAATAAGTCATTTAATTGCTTTGAGTAGTTAAGGTCATGGGTTTAGCTTGAGAAGTCTTATTTATTCACCATGATATTTTCTATCCAAGGCTAAGGAAAAAATGTCAGAGTCATTAGTTGTTTTAGGAATAACACAATAATAGCTAACTTTCCTAGAAAGGAAGCTATTTTCTTCTGAAAATCTGGTTTTACAAGCAACGCAGAAACAGCTACCTTTTTAAAAAAAGTAGCTATTTCCTGCAAAATCTGTACAAGGAGGTAAAAGAGGAATTACTAAGGTGAAAATATATTTCTCTTTGAATATTGAAGGTCTACTAAAACAAGAGGTATTACTCTTCTAAAAAGGTGGCTATTTCTAATTGGAGGATTCATCAAAAGGAGGTTGGCTATTTTATTTGCTAAGTCTAGTCAAATCTAATGCTACTCATTAAAGTGAAATAATTAAAGTTGAGGTACGAGTAGCTATTAGTTAATAATGTGATGGAGTGAAATTTTTTGTGGAATGATTTGGCACCAGAATTAAAATCATTTTGATTTCATGTCATTCTATCTCATGGTGATTTAGGGCATGTAAAGCTATATTTCCATTTACCCTCGTGAAAGCTACAACAAACTGTTTCTTATCTTCCAGCAAAATAGTTTCTTACCTTGTTGCAGCAGTTAGGGCTTCGTGGAGGGTTGTTTTTCCTTGTTTTACAGGTGTGCAATTAGTGGTTAAGTTCACTATTAACAGAATGGGTAAAGGTGGTAAGGTGAATCATTCAGAACCGACCAATACCCATTTCGTTGATCACCGTGCAAAGCCTCAGTTCCAAGTAGCAGGGTGTTATCGGTTTTTTAAGAAGTTTTCAGGAGAAAATGTTGCAATGGCTCAGGAATTTGCAAATACATTCGATGGAGACCATGTTAAGTTGGGGCCTTGGACCGTTAGGATCACAAAGACTATCATTACAAGGGCTACCCAAAAATCAGCTACATGTGAGTCCTGGTACAAGAGGAAAACTCTACTTAAAGTTGATTTAAATCCATATCTAAAGCCTAAGCATGAAAATATAGATTGGACCCCAACTGTTCACATTTCTTATTTTAGGATTGAGTGGAAAGATGTTATTACCACTATGCAGTGTTATATTACCTGTGAAGGTGGGTTTTCCACTATGAATCAATACTAGATGAGGTTTCTAGCTCACATATTGGGATCTAAACCTATGAACTTTCCATTTTTCCTCTATAAATATTTGTTAACAATGTCCCAAAAAATACAGAGAATCCCAAACTATTCTCTTCACAATCTTTATCACAGGGATTTGATCAAAATACTGGTGGTTTATCATCTGAAAAAGAGGAGAACCACATGGGAAAATTTTTTAGAATATGAATTTTTCAGCAGTGTTAACTCAAGGAGAAGAGTAGGAAGGCCTATAAGGCAAAAGACCCAAGAGCAACAGTCAATACCTACACCTATATTGACCCCTTCACAAACTGGTCAATCTTCTACACCATCTAGCTGATCCGGATTTATGCAGGAACGCAATAGAATACACATATAACCATAAATATAAAAATGCAACAGAAATAACACTTCATTTCATTAATATCGAAGAACTAAAATCTGTTTACAGACATAATGGAAATAAACTAGCTAGGGCATTGGTAGCTTATCTATGAGAAGAGATGTGGTGGCTACAGGCCTCTGAACTCTGTGTTACAATGAGACTCGAAGGCCTATATATTATTGAGAAACAATGGAAAGCCCTAAACATCCAAAAACCTAACCCTGGGACATGAAACGCCAAAATATGGGCCCAGTCGGGGTAAATTGGTACATCAATTTCCCAGGGTCGTAACTTTAGCATACTATCTTTGTTTGATGCACATGATACATCGTTAGAAAGGTCTATCCGAGGACTACAACTGCTGACTGCAAATATTAATATTAGACTAGAACCATATTTTTCGAATAAACGATGCCCAAAAAACGTCGTTTAGGGCCTCAAAATGACTCCGAAATTTTAGGACCCGAAAAATTGCTAAAAATAGTAAACGGTGCTATTATTAAGGAAACTAAAAAACTGAAAGAAACAATGGGCGGGGGAAAGTGGAATAGGCGGGTGGCCATCAATATCTACCTAGATCGTTCCTCCCGCCTTAGGAATCAATGGTCCCCATTGCATTGAGTTCCTCCATGAGATGAGGAAACTTCTGCTAAACTTGGTCCCTGGTGAACCACTTGCCTTGGTGCAGGAGTTGGCCAACTTTGACCACCCGATATAGTTGGATCTTTTGCTGGCGAGTGTTCTTGATTTGCATGTCCATGATACAATTTTTGGTGGCGTGTTCCATGCATTCTGGGCTTAACTCTTCTAGTGTGAGTTGTTTTGCAATGTCAGATTTGTCCAGTAGAGGTGGGAAATAGGGTTCAAGGCGGTCCACATTGAATATTAGGTGCAGACCAAGGAATGGTGGAATACTAAGCTCGAAGGCATTGGTCCCTACAGCCTTTGTGATGGTGTATGGCCCATATCGGAGCAGGCGAAGCTTGCGGTGGGGTCCAGTGAGGCGCTTCTTCTGCAAATTTAGCCACACTTTGTCGCTTACCTGGAAGTTGTGTGGCACCCAATGCTGATCATGTCATTGTTTGTACTTAGAATTGGCTTTATCCAATATGTCATGAACCTGCTAGCAGATGTGTTGAATGTGCTCAATGAATTTGTTCACTTTGTGAGCTTCAGACTGGACATGAGCCGAATCGGCCTGAGTAGCCACAAATGGCATGGCTACATCAATGGGACACAGTGGCCAGAACCTCAGGCCCACGTGAAAGGGGCTGTGGGCGGTTGAGTTGTGGAGAGCCTGGTTATAACTTTGTTGTACATAGGGAAGTCTCTCATCCTATCTGTGTGGATGATTTTAATTGTACATTCGTAGAATTTGTACAATCATCCTGTTGACGACCTCTGTCTGGCCATTAGTTTGGGGATGGAAAGCTATGGACTTGGTGAGCTTTGTGTCCAACATTGACCAAAGGCTGGACCAAAATGTGTTGAGGAACCTGTTGTCCTGATCTGAGATTATATACTGTGGGATCCGAAAGTGCACCCACAGTCGTTCAAAGAATATTTTAGTAGTGGCTTCTGTTGTGATATTATTCTTGTAGGGCGACATAATGGCCATCTTCGACAATCTGTCGACGACCACGAAAACACAGTCATTTCCATGCTTAGTAGAAGGAAGGCCTGACATGTCATCCATGGAGATGGATTCCCAAGGTCGACTAGGGGTAGGTAGCGGAGTATAGCGGCCTTGCTTCTTGATGGTCGGTTTGGAAATGGAGCAAGCAATGCAGGATCTGATGCACTTTCCAACATCATGTTGAAGGTTTGGACAATAGAAATACTTCTGTAGTACTACCACTGTTTTCTCAACCTCGAAATTCCCAGGGACTTGACTATAGTGTTCTTCCCAAATCATCTTAGCACGCCCGCTTGAAGGAACACAAAGGTGTCCCAGGTGACATAGCAGTGCATCCTGGAGGTGAAAATTTGGAGCTTGCATACCCTCCAAGAGTGTCTTGTATGTGTGGCCAAATTTCGAATCACTCTTGTAGAGAAGCGGCAAATTAGAAGTCTCGTGCCCATAATAATTGAGGATGATGGTTAGCACCATGATTGGTGGTCAGTTGAGGTAGCTACAACATTATTGGTGTTTCCCTTCTTATACTTGATGTTCAAATGAAATTGTTTCAGATATGTGGACCACTTCTGATGGCGACCATTTTGCAACTTTCCTTGTTTCTCTATGAACTACAGGGGTATGTGGTTTGTGTGGATGACTGTTTCCTTCCCCAAAATGTAATGCTTCCATTGGCGGCATGCCTGCACAATGGAATGCATTTCTTTGTCATAAGTGGGATACTTGTGAACTGTGTCGGATAGTTTCTCATTGTGATATGCCATTGGATGCCCCTTGTTGAGTAAGAACTACCCAAATAGCATAGTCAGAGGCATCTGTCTCGATCTCAAATGGTTGTTGCAAGTCTGGTAATGTGAGCACTGGGACAGAGTAGAGGCGATCTTTCAATTCTACGAATGCCTTCTGTTTAGATTCCGACCAAAATAATTTTGCTTTCACTCCTCCCTTGGTGAATTTACTCATGGGCCAAGTGATATGAGAGAATCCCAACACGAACCTGTGGTAGAAATTAGCAAGACTCAGAAAGCTGCGAAGCTCTATTAGAGTGGTTGGGTCCGGCCAATCTCGAATTACTTGGATCTTGGTTTGATCCACATGCACCCCCCATTCATCAATAATGTATCCCAGATATTTAACATGGGTCATGCCAAAAGTGCACTTCTCCAAATTGGCACACAACTTGTGTTGTCGCAGTGTTTGGAGGACCTGTCAGATGTGGTGGAGGTGCTCTTCCCAAGTTTGGCTGAAGATCAGGATGTCATCCAAATACACTACTACAAATGAGTTGGTGAATGGCCGCAAGATGTCATCCATCAGCCTCATGAAGGTTGCAGGGGCATTCGTCAACCTGAAAGGCATGACCAGCCATTTGAAAAGGCCCTCCTTGGCTTTGAAGGTAGTCTTCCACACATCGGATGGTGCGATTGGTACCTGGTGATACCCAGACTTCAAGTCAATCTTGCTGAAATATTTTTCCCCTCTGAGTTGATCCAAAAGGTCATAAATCCATGTGATCAGGTACCTATTTCGGACAGTGATCTTATCCAGCGCCTTATAGTCAATACAGAGTCTCCAAGTCCCAATCTTCTTCTGCACTAACACAATCAGGCTTCAACAGGGCGATGAACTTGGCCAGATGTGACCTTTCTGCAACATCTACTGAATCTGCCTCTTGATTTCATCATTCTCCATAATAGAGTGCCAATATATTGGTCCATTGGGTAGCGGCGCACCTGGGGTCAGATCAATGGGGTGCTTGACATGACAGTGCAGAGGCACCCTTGTGGGTGAGGTGAATATGTCCCTATACTCCTCCACAACCTTGTCCATTTGTTGTTTTCGTGTGGAGGATCCCTGTTTGGAGGTCATGGCCATAGTCTTCTTCTTGCCCTAGGCGCAGATCATCAGGAAAAAAAATTTCCCAGTTTTGGAAATGAGCTTAATGCATTGTTTTGCAGTAACCAAAGAGATAGCCGTAGGCGGTGGTACCTCGGGTATCCTGTACAACTTATTGCCAAAAGTAACAATAACAACACGTGGCCAGAACTCATACATAGCATGTCACTTCCAAAAGTATGTTTGGCCTAATAATACATCACAAACATCAAGAGGAGCAATGTCACATAATACCTCATATGTGAAGGGCTTGATGTTGTAGGGAAAGTGGCACTGCTGGCTGATGCGGAGATCCTGTCCTTGGTGAAGCCACCCGATGGTGTATGGTTGTGGGTGTGATGTGGTCAGCAAGCCCAAACACTTCATGACCTCTGCTAAAATGAGGTTCTTTTGGCTCCCACTATCGACAATTAACTATAACAGGGACCCCTTTACTCACATCTTAGAGTGGAAGACACGATCCTCCTCCTCTGGATATTCTTGTTCCTCCTTCTGGATCTTTGTAGTGGCAACAATGGCATTGGGCTCCGGATCAATAATCTGCTTCCCTTTTTCATTCCCCTTGCCAGGTTCTAATTCAGATTCGGAGCATGCATCTGATTCAGAAACCCTCATCTCGGCCACTAGTGGCTGCTTGGCCCGACACTCACTTGTGTTGTGAGTGGAGCTCTTATGGAACTCACACCACTTTCCCATGTCCTTCTTCGGATTCGTGGCATTTTTATTTTCTTGTGGCTTTGGTAGGTTATCTTGGGCTACCATGCCTTGGATTTTTCCTTTGTTTTGTGGTTTGGGGGCACCTTTCCCTTTCTTTTGATTCGCAAATACAAAGTCTCGCTTCTTTTGTTTGAATTTTTGCTCAATCTTGGAAGCATACCAGTATTCCGTACCAAGAGAGGAGATGTCGAGGAACTCCATTTCCTCCTGAATGTATCTATGCAGAAAACTGCAGTACTTCAACACCAAATGTTTCTCTGAATCTTTGTTACCCAACTTTGTGCGCAGGGTATGGAACAGATCCGTCAACTCATGTATATTGATCCCTTTGTTGCCGCATCGTAGTCCATTATATGTACTTGTCGTCATAGCTCCCCATGGGATACTATTGTTCCTTGATGGCATATTGGAAATAATTCCAAGTGGGTATGACCGAGAACAGAGGGGGTTCCCCCTCGTCCTTTTTCTCATAGTAGGTTTCCCACCAGTCCTTGACATGGGGGGTAGCTTTGAGGAGTGAAAAAATAATCTTCTCCTGGTCGAAAAATTCATGAATTGAGAATATCCTTCTAAATGATTCAACATTCTATCTACGACGTCTGCATCTATTTGGCCCTCAAATATGGGAATGTCAAAGTTTACTTGTACCTTAAAAGGAGTTGCGTCTCCAAAGTGGCTGCTGGATGCAGATGTGCCGCTAGTGGGCAATCGTTGAAGGAAATGGGCAAAGTTATCCATCATCGCGTTCCTTTATTTTTCGAGGGCCTCCTTAAGCAATATTTTGATAGGAGATCCCACTCCCTCATCTTTCTTTTCATCCCCCATGGGCGGCCATCGGGGTTTGCGAGGTTGATCTTTCAAAGGTTCAACTAGATTGAGCACTAACTCCTTATACCCCGACCTCGTTGGGGACATGCAAAGAAGGATTGAGAAAGAGCGGACCGCTTTGATACCACTGATCTGGATTTATGCATGAACGCAACAGAATACACATATAACCATAAATATAAAAATGCAATGGAAATAACACTTCATTTCATTAATATCAGAGAACTAAAATATGTTTACAGACAAAATGGAAATAAACTAGCTAGGGTGCTGGTAGATTATCTCTGAGAAGAGATGTGGTGGCTACATACCTCTGAACTCTATGTTACATGAGGCTCAAAAGCCTATATATTATTGAGAAACAATGGAAAACCCTAAACATCCAACAACCTAACCCTAGGAGATAAAACACCAGAATATGGGCCCCGTCAGGGTAAATTGGTACATGAATTTCCTGGGGTCGTAACTTTGGCATACTATCTCAGTTTGATGCACATGATACATCGTTAGAAATATCTATCCGAGGACTACAACTGTTGACCACAAATATTGGTTTTAGAACTGAATCATATTTTTCAGATAAGGGATGCCCAAAAACGTCGTTTAGGGCCTCAAAAGGACTTCGGAAGTTCAAGACACGAAAAAATGCTAAAAATAGTAAACTGTGCTACTATTAAGGAAAATAAAAATTGAAAGAAACAATGTTGGGGCCCCAAGTGGAATAAGCAGCTGGCCACCAATATCCACCTAGATCACTAGTAGATAGACAAGGAAATAAACTAGGAGAGCTAGAGTTCAAACCACCACTCCTATACCAACCATCACTCCTATACATACAATGCAACCAACCAAGGAAGTTTACACTAGAAGACTACCTAAGGAGCCACAAAACTTGGGGTCTTTCAGGCAAACAAATAACTACCCTACCTAAGAAAAATTCTATGTCTAAGGGAAAGGAAGATGTAGCTTCCTCTTCAAAGAGTAAACACACGAGAAAACTTATTTTGACAGAGGGATCTTCAGTGGAATTCAGCCCTGAAACCTTGACACTAAGTCCTGTTCTAGAGGCTAGACAGGAGAATCAAGAAAACAATGCCACTCCAGCACCAGAGGAGCCTACATTTTCACAAGTCTTTTCCTCATTCAAAAAGGGGAAAAGCAAAGTTTCAGAGACTACAATAGAAGAACCTACTATAGCCTAGCTTTACTCATCTCTCTGTTCTTCAACCAAAGGAAAGAAAAAATCCATAATCCACTCATACTCATCCTTTGAGGAGGATAGAATTGAAACAAAGTTTAGTGAAACCGAGTTTGAGGAGGGGAAGTCAAGCAGTGTTATACGTGGAAGAAGGAGGCCTTCTTACATTCCTAATCCATACATTCAAAGGCCTCATACGAGACCAAAGAACAAGCTTAGACTAGAAATAAAACTCATATCTAACCCTGCTCTCAAAGATGAAATAATAAACATATATGAAAGAGCAGAAAATGATCCAGGGAAGAAGAAGACTTAGAAGAAAAAGCAAGTGCAGAAGAGAAAGCCAAACAAGAGGGTCACTAAGGCAGAATATATTAGGATTTTTTCTTCTATACTAGATATTTAATGATTAAATGTACAAAACCATGAAAATCTAAAGAATCATATCGTTTTTGGCTTATACACAATATTTCAGAAATAGTTACATACAGAGTATTTTCAGAAATAGCTACCCTTTTTTTTTTTTTTTTTTTTTTTTTTTTTTTTTTTTTTTTTTTTTTTTTTTTTTTTTTTTTTTTTTTTTTTTTTTTTTTTTTTTTTTCAGAAAAGTAGCTATTATTTTTGGAATTTGTAGAAGAAGGTGAAAAGGTTGCTTTTTGGTTCTAGTTTCTAAAGAATGACACTAAGTGTTGATACAGTGAATGCAGCCTCAATGGTAATGGTCTTTTTCCAAGTGTTATCCAGTCAAGCTATCTTCCAGATGTCAGTTCAGTTGGTTACTCCTACACTTTTGTGGATAAAGGTCCGAGTGTCCTTTTTAGCTGGTAGTTGCATTTTTGTGGAGGAACTTTTTCCAGAAAATGAGAAGCACTCAGCCATTTCGGGCTCCATACTATCATGTTTTCTCTTCATTTGTATTTCATACTACTTTTATGTTATGTTTAAGATAAGCTTTAATATATGTAAAGGATTGTAATAAAGTCTCTAAAACAGACTTGCAATTTTTGTGGAGGCTTTAACAGAACATCTTCTTGTATATATGCTATATAAATCAATGAAGAAAGGGTTTGTTGGTTGTTCATCTTATTGTATACTATGTTCTATAATTTTGAGTATATAATATATCCATATGCACCCTTGAGGACTCACAAACTGTATGATGTGTGTATTGTTTTCCCTACTATTTTTACATAGTTTTTCTATCTTTCCATATTTATTATAAAAGTACCATCTCATGCTTTTAACAGTCTTGTAAACCTCCAAGACATATTGATCTATTTTTTTAAGTCTTGTTTCAAGCTAGTATGAATTGAATATTGTTCATAATCATTCCTTGGGGTTGAATTAAATCTTGTTTCATGTTCTTCTAAGTCTTTTGATTTAACATGCATGTAAATCTATTTTTGTCAGTCTTGATTCACCAAGCATTCCTGATTCATGAGGTCATGTTAGTTGGAAGCATTCTTTGTAATGGGATTCTTAAAATGTAGAGTGAGACTCTTGTAAGTCTTTCAAAGCATTATTTCACTATACATTTCAGATCTAGAATTTGTGTCACCCTTTCCTCTTAGTAGTGGGCTTCCGTTTTACATATCCACTGTTTATCTCCCATTTTTCTTTATTAGGCTACAAAATCAATCTTGTTACTGCATCATGCACCAATGAACTCATATGTGTGAGAGATTAATATTTTATAAAAATCCCTTTCAGTGTGTTTAAGTTCCAACCACTTTCCAAAACACATAATCCAACTGTAAGAAAAACCCTTGAGCTTAATATGTGTCTGGTTAGGTGCTTGTCACAATTTGAGTTTTGATTCCAGTGCTAACATCTTTTGGTGCATCTGCTAGGAGCCGAATATTTTGAACTCAATATTCTCCCAAAGTTTTTTGCATGAATGTCTAGTACTAGTTTTTAAAGGTGAATAAAAACTATTCATTTTTCTGATTGTATTTGGTTCACCTGGTGACTCCACAAAGAGGATGAGGGGTTTCAATACCGCCTACTACAAGAAGAAATCAAAGATCACCTCCTGTGACTCCAGTCTCTGACCCTGAAAATATCATAAAGGATGCAAGAGGGAAACAAAAATCAGTTGAAGCCACATCACATTCAGTGAAAAATGTGCCTTCAAAGTACATTCCAAAAGAAAAGGTACAATCATCTATCTTAAAACCTAAATAATTTTCAGTTTCAAAAGACTCTACTGAGATATTTCAAGTTGAAACTATTTCTATAAAAGACAAAGTAGATGATGTTAGCCTAGATTCAGCTGAAAGTATCTCTCATTCATCATTTAGTAAATCAGAAACAAGTATTATTCCAGTGAAAGAAGAAAAATTAGAGGTTTTAGATGTCAGTGAAGAAACAAAAAATCAGAAGCCTTTGTGTTGACAGAATGGGAATTAGAACAAGTATTGGAAATTGCACCTTTCCTAGATAGGGCTATTTTAACTGAAGAAGATATTAAAATAATTTTGAGCTTTCTTCAAACTCATCCTGAATATTAGTCCTCTCTTAGTCCACAACAGGAGTATTTTTCCTTTTTCTCAAAACCCATCTATTGGCTCATCCTCTTCTCATCAAGGAGAATGTAACCTTCCTGAAAATTTGACTTTTAATCTCTCTGACTTTTTAGCTTAGTAAAACAAAGTTGAAGTCCCCACAATCCTTCAAGAATCTACATCTGAATCTGATTCTCTTAGAGAGGTTGAAATTAAGTCTTCTACTGTTCATTTATTTGAAAATCCATTGTTTTCAGCTCCAAAGCCTGAAGAACTAGCCCAAAGACTTCAATATTCTGCCATTCTAAGACAAATACAAACTACACAGATTGTAATTTCCATCTTTCAAACATCTGCATCGGCAAGTCCTCCATTATTTGTACCTTAGCAAGTCATGGCCAACCTCCTCCTACAAGGATGTAGCAGATTGTTGCTACAAGATATGCACCACTCGCTCTTCCTCAAAATTTTCATCCTCTTCCTCAAGGGGATTATCTGAAATATTTTCCCAAATACAGAGGGGAGGGAGAAGGAGTATCTGCTGAAGAACACCTAGTTTCCTTTTACAGTTATGCTGATAAACAAAACATTGAACATGAAGATGTATGGTAAAGATTATTTTTTCAGAGCTTGGATGGAGAAGCTCGTAAGTTGTTTAGAAATTTACCACCAAATTCAATAACAGGAATAGATTCTTTGGAGGAAGTGTTTGTAAAAAAATGGGGTGACCGTAAGGATTACTTGTATTACCTCACAGATTTTGGAGCTTTAAAGAAGAATATTGATGAATCATTGGCAGAATTTACAAAGAGATTCAACAAATTCTATCAAAATATTCCTGTAGAAGTAAAACCTCCTGAAAACACAACCATGATAACCTTTTCCAATGCCTTAGACTCCAATTTTGCACTATGGTTGAGAGCTAAGAAGCCACAAACATTGGTAGGTATACAAGAAGTTTCTATTGGAGTACAGTATAATATTATGGCCTCAAACAAACTAAAAATTGAAGAGGGGAAGGGAGAAAAGGATAAAAATAAAATGAAAGAGGAGAAACCCTATTCTTCCTCTAAAACCTTCACAGCTGAAGAAAATTTTGATGAAATGTCTAATTTGATTAAATATCTTGCTTCCAAAATGACAAAACTAGAGTTAGAAAATAGGCATGCTGCTAGGCCCATTCAAAATGAAGGAAATAGAAATCAAGCTCCTTTTAGGAGACCCTTTCAGTCTCAAAAAATTTCACAACGCCAAAGAAGAAATCTTGATGATCAAAATGTTCATCCTCCAGTGAATAATTTTGCTGAAGAAAATAAGCAAGAACAAGAAGAGGAGGATGAAGATATTAATCTTGTTGGGGAGAAATAACAGTAAAATTGTTTGAATTTGCAAGAATATGAAGATAAGTCTAGGATAAATCTATTTTGAGATGATGATGATGCTCATATTCATGTCCAAAATGAGAAAAAGAAGCCTGAAAACCAGACAAGAAATTATCCTTTGAGGTCAAAAGGGGTTGTCCACTCAACAAAAACAAGATTTTGAAAAACATGTTGTCAAACAAAAGGAAAAATTTAATGATGTTCCTCCATCTCCTAACCTTGCCCCAATCATTAAAAATGCTGCATAAAATAAGGATTTGGCTCCTCCCAATTTCAGTTTCAAGTCATAATTGAATAAAATCAAGATCTCAGTTCCACTCCTTGAATTGTTGAAAAATCTAGCCTACAGAGAGTCATTTAAAAGTTTGTTACAACCATCTCTTGCTCCTGATTCAATAAACTTAAGAGGATGAAAATCCTACCATTTACTTGTCCAGCCATGTCCAAGATCAATGTTGGCCTGTGACCGCACACAAAGTGGAGATGGAGAAAGGAAGGGAAATCCTGACCGTCAAAGAGCTTCAAAGGAATCAATCTGCCTTTCAGTTCAGTAGAAAGGGAAAAGTGTTGCTGATAATATGTAATCGTGAGAAAAATTCATTTCTATCGTCTTTTACCTTTCATTTTTCCATTTATAAATTCTCGTGCTACATTTCTTCATTTGCAGCTCTGCCCCCCCACCTTATGCCACTTGAGGTATATATATAAACATATATGGCAAGTACCGCACCTTATCTCGTCCTTACCTCTCCGCATCGCAAAACCATGAAACTCATTCATAACACCATTTTCTGCTTATAATTCTGCCAATGCAATATAAAGGGACCCACCTTCCCCACCCCCTGCACTTCGCAACATACAACACTTAACCCCCGTTGCTCTCAGCTAAACCTTGCGATGTGCGATCTGCGAGTGCAGTCCTACCGCCGTCCATTCCATGTCACTCCTCCACCCTCGTGCTTCGCACATCGCAATTTTTACCATTTACCCTCCTCTAATCAAACTTAAATCTTGTGATTTGCGATGTGCGGGCGGGGCCCCACCTCCATCTGCCATGTCACCTTCCCCGCACTTCGCACATCACACTCTTTACCGCTTACCTTTTGATGCTCGCACATAAAATTTGTGATATGCGATCTGTGGGCACGGTCCCACCTCCATCTGCCACATCACCTTCCCCGTACTTCGCACATCACACTCTTTACTGCTTACCTTTCTGCACTCACACATAAACTTTGCGATATGCGATCTGCAGGCGCGGTCCCACCTCCATCTGCCACGCCACCTTCCCCGCACTTCGCACAATGCAATATTTACTGCTTACCTTTCGCTGCACACATATAAAATTTGTAATATGCGATTTTTAGGCGCGGGTCCCAACTGCATGGCCACGTCATCAACAACCCCCCCGTGGCCTCTATTTCACCCATTTCAGTGTTAATAAGTCCCGCTAAACCCACTTCCTCTTTCGCCATCCTTGCCTTCAGCTCTGCTCCATGTCAATACATCTGACTTCCCATAATCTATTTTGCACCCCCCCACCTTCCGAAGGTTAATGCCGGGGGGGTGGGGGGGTCCAAAATTTCCAGTTTCTAATATCGCCTCCAATGCTACATGGCAGCTTGTAGTGATTTTGCATCCCCCCCAACCAATACCACAAACCGTCCATTCGCCCCTCTGAAATCCGGTTCTGGTTTGCAATTCAAAACGTAGCATGGGCTTTTGGGTGGAACATGTAGTATGGTTTATTCAGTTTTCTCAGGATAACCTCTGCTAAAGAGTTCAACATGCACAACACAAATGGCTAATCCACTACAGGAAGTGGAAATTATGAGAATTAGAGAGTGGAGGTTTTCAAATAGCAGGTGGAATCATATGATGAAGGCCGAACCGCTCACTTTTTCTCAACCACTTCTCGCCACTCCTTTGAATATTCTAGAATTGGGCCTCCCCAACTAACTATTTTATTTCTTTATTGATTAGATAGTGATGTTTTGCTGGTAAAATCTCGATTTTACCCAATTCCGTTTTGATTTTTCTATTGCAGGAGTGATTTCTTGATGCACGCTCTGATAGTTTGTCAGGATATTTTGGTTTCACCTGTGTGGGTCGTTCATGACATAATATTCGATCATAAGCCCTCAAGGAGAACTCTATATGTAGTGAGTTATAAGATGAAAGAAAGGTTCTGGAATTTTGAATAATTTCATTGTAGTTTTGTATGATTGTGCTCCTTGTGCTCTGAGATACATATTTGGGAGAGATTTTTAAACTTAATATGATACAGAGCTGTTATTTGGATTCTAGGTAGAGCAATGAGTAGCATGTTTATGTTTCCTTTTGTTATCAATAATCTCCTTTTCATGTATAATCGTCTTTCATGCTATGTTGCTTTGATGGTTCGTGTAATGTAGCTATTGGTAGTCTGAAAATTTTATTCATGAATGCATGTTTGTCTAACGCTCAGGTGTTAATGCTCGTGCTCCACGAACCTCTGTTGTTTTCCATATCACATTCATATCCACTTCCTCTGAGTTGACTGGGGAAAGATTCTTAAATCTCTTAAGCCCGTCTCTTGTGGATTCCTTCTCCGTTCTCTCTCAACGCCTCTGCATATTTTTAAAGTTTCTGCTCATTGTTTTATACTTGGCCCATTTAAAGGCCATCAAGCCTCACAACATCCTAAGCCCTCTCACAAGTATAGGGAATTCACATGAATCAAGCTCAAATGGTATTCTCCATTCTTGAATCACCAAAACCATTATTATTTTGACCCATTTTCTGTCAGAGGCATTTTTATAGTTTTCCATATTTAACCTTTGATCTTAAGATGTCCTAGGCACTAGTCTTTTGCAACTCAAGGTTGTCTCTAGGAACTACAAAATATTTTTTGTGTCGTTTCCAGGGAAGAATTAGAAAATCTTTTCCTCAGGATATGAAATTATCTTCACCCTTCAATCAGGTGAGCATGAAGGGTTGAGAGTTGCATAGCCCTCACCTTGGCGACTCCACTGTTATCAAAGTTCAAATAAAGTGTAATATTGGCTTACACCAGGCCTCATGCCTGATTAGATACTTCTTAGTAGAGAACCCCTTCTGTATCTGATCCTGAGAGGATTATATTTAAGAGAATACTGAGGGAGAAGCAACCCATCTAGGCTAACCTACCCTCATTTTCTCTAGAATATTTTCCTTCCTTTTCTCAGAAAGATGATATCCATGGTCCTAGCTCCACAACCCGTGTACTTGAGTATCCTCTAGAAACCTCTGCTTTAGCTAGTTCAGACATAAAATACAAAGCCGAATCCAATGATACTTATTTGCCTCCCTTGCACCCTACTCTAGAGGCTGAAGAAGTCAAGGAAGTTACAAAACTCCAAAGCTCATTACAGATAAATATCCAAACCTCTGCCCAACATATACCCATTGCACCACAACCAACTCATCCTCAGAACTTACCACCACCACTCCTCATGGATGTACTTGGCTTCCTCCTCAACAAATATGCCCCATTGGATTTACCTCAAGTATTGCATGACATGCCTTAATATTATCTAAAGCTCTTGCCTTGGCTCACCGGGGAAGACAACACTTCTGTGTAGAAACATATTGAAGACTTCTGCACCTTCGTTGAGAATTAGAATGTGGAACACCTAGATGTGCTGTTGGGGGTTTTCATCCAATCCTTGGATGGAGAGGCTCGAAAGTGGTTCAAATATCTTGCTAATAACACAGTCACCACTTGGGAAGAGATGGAAAATGTCTTCACAATAAAATGGGGAGAGAAGAGGGACCATGGATATGTCCTCACATAGTTCAATTATCTTAAAAAGAGACATGATGAGGATGTAACAGAATTCACAAAGAGGTTCAATAAGCTCTATAATAATCTCCCTACTGAAATAAAGCCTCCCCAAGCAGCTGCTAAAGTGGTTTTCGTAGGAGCTTTCGAACCGGAGTTTGGGTTCACCATGAGAGAAATAAAATATGCATCTCTAGATAAGATCTACACTAATGCATTGGAGGTAGAAGCAAACTTTTCTTCTACTGGTAAATTCAAATGGAAGACAAAGCATGAATCCAGAATAAAGAGCAGGGAGGAGGCTTCTACGTCAAATCAGGAGAGGGAATCACAGGAGTACAAAATTGAAGAAATGAATAAGCTGATCAAGAACCTATCAAATAAGATGGTGAAACTTGAATTGGAGGCCAAGAATTCCTCTCCTCATCCTAACCAAATGATTCCTAACCGTTGGTTTAATCCCCAATACCGGAAGCCCCCTCTATAGTTGTTGTAGTAGGAAAGGAAGGAGCAGCAATATCACATCCAAAATCCTCTATACCTGGAAGCAGAAATGGAAGGATAGACCGAGGAAGTCACAGACAGCCAAGAGGATAAATTCCCCGCTTACTCAGAGGATGAAGAAGGTGAAATCACCCTGCAAGAAGAACTAGAAGAGAGGGAAGTCCCCCTAGAGGATCGAGATATTGACAATTACTGCAGGTAGTTTGTGGATTCCATGCAAGCTCAGCTCCACAAGAAGTAAGACCTCAGGTCCTCTAGGAAGAGGACCTGAGTCCAAGAAAAAAATGAAGAGTCAATACCAAGAGAAAAGACCCCTTCCAGTTCTTCCAGTAAGGGGAAAAAGCCTTTAGAATATTCCACCCATCATAAAGCCACCACATCCACTTCCACAAAGAAAGGCTTTGGTCCTCCCGCAAATGAGAAGTCATCATTTGTAGCCTTGAACCTATCTGACCACCCTAAAGAGCCGTCCAAAGAAGGCATTGTAGAAAAAACTCCCACGACCTTTAACCTCCAGAAAGAACTAGAGAAGGTCAAGATCCTAGTTCCCCAGATTGAGATCCTAAAGCAGCCTTCATACAAGGCCCAAGTGTCCCAATTCATATGCCCCATGGCGTAGGCCCTCTCCTTGACAGCCTCAATCTCCAAGAAGAAATACCCATGGTAGTTTTTGGACCTCATGTAGAAGAGCTGGACTCAGCCACTCCCCCATTTTATGTGACTCTAGTTATACATGACCTATTATTGCACAACTACATGCTAGATTTTGGGGCTTCACATAATCTATTGCCATTGTCTGTCACGGAGCATTTGGGGTTGCAGATTACTAGGCCTTATAAAGACTTGTATTCTTTTGATTCCAAGAGAATGAAATACTTGGGCATGATAAAATATCTCGTAGTGAACTTAGCCCGGATTTCGGCCAAAACCATGGTAATGGACATTGTGGTAGCTAATATCCCAGCTTGGTTTGGAATGCTACTATCCAGATGCTGGGGATCTAAGATTGAAGGATCTATAAAAATTGACCTCACCTATGCCACTATTCAAGTATTTGATGGGGAGGAAAGAATATTATACCCTGAATCCAGATTCGTGAAGATGGTCACCAAAGCCAATGGTTCCACAAATTCTCCATTATATGGTAAGGAGGGCGAATTCTCTTGTCTCATGCTCGAGGAGGATGAAAATTTCCTACAAGAAACAAGGATATGTCCTCTAATACAGAAAAATCCTATGAGCGGAGAGGAAAACTGGATATGGATCTTTTATTTTGATGGAGCTTACTCACGAGAAGGAAACAAGGATGGGGTACTCTTGATATCACTAGAAGGATGCTTGGTTCCCCTCTCCTTTAAGCTGGAATTCAAAGCCACAAATAATGTGGCTGAATATGAAGCCCTGCTGTTGGGGTTATAGACAACGTGAAACAAAAACATATCGAGCCTCAAGGTGTTTAGAGATTCAGAGCTTGTAGTGAGACATGTCACGAGCCAATGCCAAAATAAACACCCACATCTTAGAGCTTACAAAATTGAGGTATGGGATTTAGTTGAGAAATTATTTTCCACCCTTCCATTCCGGGAAACATAAACCATTGGCAAGTCTTTGAAGATGAAGAGCAAGTCCAGTGTTTTATGGAAACAGTGGGTGAGTTCTCAAATATGGTGATCGATTCAGTCCCTGAGGATGACAATGAAGAGCCAAAAACTAGGTGGGAAGAGACATTGGCTGGACACCATGTTCTCAATTAAAGGGAAATGTCATCCCCAAGGGGCTTGTACCATTGGAAATATTGTTTGACAAGAATGATATCCCAGTAAACCCCAGCAAAATGACCTCGATGAGCCTGTCAAGGATGTGAATATTGGGTCAGAAGAGGATCTGAAGGTGGTGAAGCTGTCAAAAGGGGTTCCGGAAGAATACCAAGGTCACTATCTCAGTCCTTTCCAATCATATAAAGACATCTTTGCCTGGTCATAACAGGTTCTGAAGACTTTTGACATAGACATTATACAACACAAAATACCTCTGAAAGAAGACACTATGCCTCATAAGTAGAAGCTGAGATAGATCAACCCCCTCCTTCCTAGCTATCAAGAAGGAAATAAAGAAGCTGTTGCAGGCCAGGATCATTGTCCCTTTAAGATACTCTAAATGGGTGGAAAAATTGGTCCTTGTAAGAAAGAAGAATGGTGAAATCAGATGTAATATTCCCAAATGGGAAAATCATCAATACGTGCATTAAAAACACATTTTTCAGAAATCTGTGTAATAACAGTCAATAAAAATTAGTGGATCCTTTAGATCAAACATTATAACAACCAAATCTAAAAGGAAATCAGAAACAAATCATTGTAGCCTAGTTAAATAGGCCTCCCATGCTCAAATCAACCCAAAAATACTGAAACCCAAAGAGTAATGCTACAAAAAATTACTACAGAAAGTGAAAACACAGTTTACTGAGGGTTTATACTCAAAAATATAGAGAAAAAACATATCTGATGATTTATTAATCAATAGAGCACAAAAACAGAGATCTAGTCTCTTTTACATAGATCCAAGATGACCCGGCAAGGGTTTCTTGACAAAAATGAGATACATGACATATTTTTTGTATATATATGGCTGAATCATGCAGATTTTCTGAAAAACTGCATAAATATGGCTGATAATACAAATAAATGGCTGTATCTCCTCCTACTAGCTTTCCGGGAAAAAAGTTGATCCTCCTCCTAGGAAACTAGCTCGTAAAACAAGGGTTTAAACCCTCCCAATGCAACACCATGTAAAATAATGCAGGTCCCCAAGAGACTACGCTGTAGCTGTAGGTGAATGCTTGGACAAGTGTCGAATAGTGGAAATGAAGTCCGTAAAACTCCTCTCAGATTTCTTAAGCAAGATCTCCAAGGAAGAGTGGGGAATTCCCACTTGAGAAAACCCTTGCACTAAACAATGCAACAAACTTAGCTAAACAACTGAAGTATGCAGTAAGTCTAAACAGACCCAATCATAAAATCATATCTTCAATCATATCCCATATGGCTGCCATTCCCTCCATTATATAGTTGATGAGCTTCCTCACCATGGGTCCCACCCATTCATGAGGTTACTTCCATGCAAAGGTTCCTCCTCCAAAATTACGCTGTCTCCATTAGTCCAACTCTTCTATTTACATCACTGTTTGATATAGTCAACCATGACTTAGTCTCCATGCATTGTCTCCATTCACACCCAAGGTGTCTTTATTCCGACTAGCTAGATTGATCTTCATTCACACTGAGCTGTCTTTATTTATGATCCACTCCTCACATATTAATGTTGTTGACTTGTTCAAACTTGACCTTGTCCATACATATTAGACCTTGTTCACACATGAGGAAGTTTTATCTAGGTATTAACATGATCCCTTTTCACATTAAGAGGGATTTTATGCCTACTTAAGCAACTTATGGGCCTCCTTACCCATTTATTCATCTAGCTAGATATTAAGAGAAAAATTAATATTTCTATTAGTTGCATTCTAATTTAGGAATATTACAGTCTTCCCCTCCCAATTGTTGCTTTTCCTCAAGCAACTGCAAGGGTGCTGCAAAATCTCCCCTCCTCCTCTTGTGGCCTTCACTCCCAACAGTATCCATCATTGCTTCAGATATTCTGCAACAATTCTGTCTCCCAATGGCTCCTCCCAAATGTGTAAGTTGGCCTTTGGTGGATAAACTAAATGGCTCTCATCATGAAAGAATGGAAGGTCTATATGGAAACCTTCTTGCTGTTAAATGGCCTCCTCAAGGTGGAAGTGATGAAAATCATGGGGGACTTCATTCCCAATGAAATACTACCATCTCCATGCTATCATCCAAATGAAATGAATCACCTCCCAGCTTGGTAGTTCATAGAAAATCACCTCCCAAATTCTCATGAGAGGCATGCACCAAAAAATCATATGGTTCACCTCATAAAGAAACAAGTGGTCTACTATAGTGGCCATAACATCTCCCATGCTCCCCTTGAAGCATGTAGTGCAAAAGGTGTGGGAAATTTCTTTCCCCAAGGACACATCCAACCAATGTGTCTCTCCTCCAATCATGTTCCCAACAAAGATAAGAACACCTTCAGCATATGGAATCATAATTAAAGTCATACTAGCTACCATATGTAGTAAAGGGGAAGGAGTCACAACAATCCCTCATGTGCAACCAGTGCAGTTTTACTCCTAACTGCCATAGGATATGATATAACAAGCGTTTCTCCCACCACTTTTTTGCTGCCCCATTATTTTTGCATGCATGGAGAAGGTGTATGATGTTTGGTGTTAATGAATCACACCATGAAGAGTACATCATCTCCCCAAAATATTCTAGGGAATGATCAACATCACCATTGCTCATGGCCCCAAGTAGCCCATGGAACAAATAAGGAAGAGTGCCCCTTCTTTTAGCAATGTCATGCACATGTGCGGTAAGAAAATGCAAGTGCAAAGTAAATACATCATAATGTTCAGAAATACAATCCTTACCATATACTTGATTTGAATCAGTGAGGTAGCTCATGGATGAGGTCCCTCTCCCACCCAATGAATAAGGAGGTGGTAATTTTAACTCTTCCCAAGAGCTATGTTCCTCCTCAACCAGCCAATAATCTATGCACTTTCTCATGTGATAGTGCATCTCCTCTTTGAAGTTTGCCCACATGAATCCCTCCAAGATAGTACAATATGTTCCAATGAAACTAGTGGGATTAGAAAGCAAGATCTCATAGGCTACATTAAGTAGTTCATCCTTAAGCTTGGAGTCTCTATTCAAATAGATCTGATCATGAGAATAAATGACTCCCTCCACTTTATACCTCCTATCCATCACTTTCCCATTAAGAACCTTACATGTGAAGAGGTTCTTGGAATATTCCACCAAAAGTTGGGACTTCCAATATGGATCTAGGCTTCCCAACAATGACAGCGCTGTGGAAATCTGAAATAAAGTGCCTGTCATTTGATAACTCTCCCCTTTGACATGCTCAATGCCAAAGCCACATGTTGGAGCAATGTCACTCCACATTTTCTTCCTCTCTTTCTCTAGACAAGATTGAATTATATGGAAATCAACCTCTTCTTGAAAGGTTTTTCTGTTCCAAAACTTCCATATTTTGACTCATCCATACAAGAGTGGTAATACCCTCTTGTCATATTCAATCTTCGTTATATATAGAGGTGTCATTTGCTTCTCCAAGGCTATGGAGTGGCCTTTTGACACCATGCTCATGTCATCACAGATTTCTGAATTCTTCTTTTCCAACACAAATAGCTGAGTGGAAGATAGCAAAGTCCATTTTCAGAAAATTTCTCAGCTCTCCTTGGAACCCATCAATGGTTCTCAGTGATGTGGCAGTTCTTCTCAAGGCTCCTTCCTTAGCCAAATATATCACTGTTGCACATAGTTGAGAGAACACTTTATTCTTCTTCCAATCAGGGGGTCTCCCTACTGGAATGCCTCCATGCAAAGAGACATCAAGGCATAGAGCAGGATGTATATGTGTATGGATTGATCTGTCCTTGCCTTCACTGCACAAATCCTCCTGCCTCTTTTGTGCATCAAACTTGTGAAATACAGAGGGGTGTGTGCTCCTCATCATATGATGCTTGTCCTCCCATATATATCCTTCTACCTTCAAGATCTCACCAATTTCTAATGATGGCACATGTTGCACATGGATTGTGCCATGACCTCCACATGTGAGATTATTTGGAACTCCTTGCAAGAGTGCAAGAGTCTCTCTTCTTGGAGAAGATGCTCCATCTTCCTCCTTGTGAGGTACAAGATGTGCTCTTGATATGACAGCGCCGCTACCTCCAGCCTTCTCTTCCTCCTCATAAATATGTGAGAATGCCTCATCAATGATGAGAGACCTTAAATATTGGAATTCCCCTGAAAGAGGGACCTCCATGTCTTTCTCTTGAAAAGAAAGCTCATCATGCAATGGGGACTTTGCCCTTTGTTGGAACAGGGTCTCCTGCAAGTTGCGAAACTGGTCCATTTTGTAGACTTTTGATTATATTTAGTCTAACACAAGGGGTTTTGGGGTGGGTCAAAGCCCCTAATGCATTGTAAATGGGTCAAGGGTAGACCAAGAGTCTGAAAACCATGGTTTGCAGACCATTGGATGAGTAGGCTAAAATAGTATAAGTAGTTGAACCTTTTTGAGTTGTAGGACAAAAAAAGAATGAAAAGAGATTGATGCTAAGTGCGAACTGATAGATCTGGTTAGGGTTGTTGGGTAAGGACTCCTGCTGCTGTGTGCGTGAAGGACCTCTATCATGTTGTGTGCGGACCCTATTGCTGTGTGTTCAGGTTGGGTTTTGGGGTATTGTAAGTAGATTTGAAGGATTAATGAATGCGAACGTATTGTTGAATATCTGAATACATTGGAATTACTATGATATGAATCTGTGATGTTCGATTACTTAATATATGTTGCTGTATTATTGTTTTAAACTGCGAAAATACTCATGTTACCTATTTATGCTATGATCTAGATCTGTTCTGTTTCACTTCATTGAAGAATATCTAGAATAGCTGCATTATCGTTATGTGAGTTCATGATTTGTTGATTACTATGAATGTCATTGCTATTGCGCACGTGGATACAAAGGGTATTAGTAGATCTGGGTTCTGCACCATACGACCTGGTAGCTATATATTTGAACGCAGCTTGGCTTGACTTACCTACCCTCTCCCAGGGTGCGGAAACCTGGTTCCATCACCCTCCCATACTGCTTCGGGTGAGAATTTGGCCTGTGCAAGCAGGTCACTGCCGAAAGGGCCAGTGGTATAGGGGTTTTTTGGCAAACCTTGAACCTTCGAACCTGGTTCAGGACCCCTCGAGCCAACAAATGGTTTCGTTTCTAGGACCAGGATAATTTTGAGAGAGGGATTGGGTAATTCCAAGGCCATACTGGAAGCTTGAGAGAAAGAAAATTGATGAATGGTTTGAATAGAAAGTTCAAGAATTGGCCGTAAAATAAAATCGCAGTGAGAGGTTGACCACCAAAGAGTGGAAGAATAAGTACATTTTCACAGAGATTTATGAGATCTTCTTCGTAACGATTGTGATCAAGCTCCAGAAGTGGCTCGCAAGATTGGTAGAATTTCATAAGTGTTGGAAGGATGAGCGGGTCACAGAGTGGATCCCTGAACTAATCCAGTAGTTAGAAAAGGCTGATAACACCATCACTCGCATGGTGGACCATTGGGTAGATAGTGTGTCAGGAGGATTTGTGACAGAATTTTCCATCGACCAGTTTGTATCCTACTCTGAAGCAGAGTGAAGATTATTCAAGGGGTTCCGAGGTCAGTTTCTGAAGACCTTACCATTGCTGATCAAGATATTATTGTGCAAAAAGATTATTTTGTGTAGCCATACCGAGTGAATGACCTCTGATATGGACGAGAGCATAATGCGAAGTGGAAAATACTATAGAACCAAACTAGAAGGAGATATGTTGGTCTACAATCCGGTAAGAGAAGCAGCTTCGCAGAGTCCTCCAACCACATCAATTTCAAACTAGAATAGGGGTAAGAATTCACCTACACATGCGCCACTGGAAGACGACATAGCTGCAGAAATGAAGTTGTCAGCCTTTATTAGGGTGTGGGAGATGAAGACATGGATCAGTTCTGGTTTGTCACAGGATCGCTATGGACTACGCAGAATGTAGCTAGTGATGCAATGAAAAGGGCACAACTGTCCCTTGCCTTCGAAGGAAGAGCTTTGAACTGGTACATGGGATACATCGGCCAAAACGCAAATGCAACCATTGAGGATATTACGAATGCCTTGAAACAACAGTTCAAGAAACCTAAGTCCTACTCTCAAATCGTGGTTGGTCTAAAGGATTTTAAGCAAGGGCCTATGAATCTATGTGGGAGGCCGATCAACAACTGAAGAAGGTGATCAGAGAAGGGGGATTCCAATATGATGATAGACAACACATAGAATGGTTCATTGCTATGTTGCTACCTCACCTACGCATACCGATGGGGAACCAAACTTTAGAATCATAGGAGAAAGCCTTGGAGGGTGCCATGAAGTTAGAAGCCGCGCCTCGGGACTAGACTCATCTGGGCGTCCAACAGATCAAGGGACAACTGGAAGCGATGCACATAGAGATCCAGAATATGCGGAAGGAACAAGGGGCAGAGGCTAGCCCTGAGAGATGGTGCATACGATGCTGGGTGAATGGTCATACCAAGGATAAATGCCCTTTGTTAGTGGAATATATGCAAGCTGGGGGACCTCGCACATTACGCCCTAGGGAAACTGCGAGACCCAGTGGGCCAACGCTATGGTGCGATGATTTTCGCATTGCGGGGCTACACAATACAAACCACTGCCCCCACCTTGCTGCGTATGTTCCAGAGGTAAAGCATCAATGGTGTAGGTTCTGCAGATCGGTGGGACATGATGAACAGAACTGCCGAATGTATGATTTGATGATTGATCAAGGAAAATTATATAGAGTACAATTAGACCCTGCATCGCCGAGAACCCCCGCAGGCATAGGTGGCTCCCCATCAAGGGGAAGGGGAGGAGGGTGAGGTGGAATTGCAGGTCGGGAACAAGGTTAGCTAATCTGTTATAACTGTGGAGAAGCAAGACACTTTGCAAGGGACTATCCGAACCCTACAAGGCAATCCTGCCGATATTGCAAACAGCTGGACCATGCGATTTAATATTGTCCAATGTTGATAGAAAAATGCAGGAAAAGCAACCGACACCTACGCAGAATGTGCAGAGAGTTAAGGCTGAGCTGCGAGACAAAGATCCAAGTGTGAATGTTGTGACACGTAGTAGGATGGCCACTAGGGGACCTGAGGAGGAGGCTGCGATGGAACCTCTGATCCGACAAGAAGTTATCAAACAAGAATATTTGGACCTAAAAAAGGGAAAAGAAACATTTGTCGTAGCTCACAAGGACTTTGCTGAGGTGGAGGCAGCTACTGCTCAGGCACCTGCGAACCTCAAGGCAGATGAGGAGGTCGAGCCCTTTTTGCAGGCATGTATGAGGCTACTGCACAACCCAAAGGATGTGGAGAATATTCAGGCATTAATATATAGCTGTGCAGCGCAACCCAATCTACCCTCGGAGGTCAAGGATGTGCATAAGCTATACAGGTATAAGAAACACACTGGGAGAGAAATGTGGTTGACTGCGCAAATTGGTGCCTATGAAATGGATCAGGTTATTTTGGACCTAGGATCAGATGCAAACATGTTACCTAAATAGACTTGGTAAAAAATGGGAGAGCCTAAGTTGGAATGGTCCACCATTCATTTGCGCATGGAAAATCAGCAGAAAATCATCCCAATAGGAAGGTTATATAAAATTACGGTGGATATCGTAGGAGTAAAGGCCCAAGCTGACTTTAAGGTAATTGAAATTGTAGAAGATGCAGACCCCTACCCTACGCTCTTAGGGTTGAACTGGGCCATAGATATGGGTGGTATCATCAACCTTAAAAAGAGAAGAATGGTGTTTGAGAATAACGGTACAAGGGTGATAATACCATTAGATCTTGCGGAAGGCGAATGATACATAAAGCTAGTTCGTGATGAAGAGGAGGTGGATCACATTTACAAGTTGACTGTGCAAGACGAAAATTGGATCAACCCCACGACGGTTGGAGTACTCTACTAGGAAAGGGACAGTGAGTGCTTCTCCAACTCTGATGGGGAGATGGAGAATTGGTAAAACCAGTTGCACGATGTCTCAGTGCTGTGATGTCTTCAAGTCACAAGGGACTTCCGCTGAATTTATTCAGAGGTAAGAGAGCTACCCTACTTTTATGATTCTGGTAGCATTAAGGAATTTTTGCGAGTATTCGAAGCAGAGGTTCCCAAGGGATGAAGGCTATGGGCCCTTAAGCTAGCCATGTGTGGAACACTTGTGCGCCGGTGGGAGATGCATGAGGAGGCATTACAGGATTGGGAGGAATGTCAGGATATGATGATCTTGCGATTTGAAGCCCCAACCAGTGTGCGGGTCAAGACATTCCTTGGATCGAAAGATCCACGCGAATATCTGTTCGCATGGGAAAAATAGTGGTGTGACAGGATGAATAAAGAGTGGGTTCACCTATTGATTCATGCCCTAGGGCCACTTCCTTCTGCATGGTACTTAGATGCGGAGCTACATCAGTGCACCTACCACTAGGGGATGTTGAAGGAAGAGTTCCTAGGAACATTTGGGTTAGTAGGCGGGACAGAGGCGCTTGATGTTGTCCTGCGAGACATTGACACTGGGGTATGGGGTGAATCATACCTTTTTATCGCACCAGAAGTACCCACATGGGAAACGTGGATACCAAGTGTTGGGGTTCCCATGTTTTGGCTAGGTTGACAAAGACCAAAAGATGAGACAACATAGAACCACTTTGGGACCTTAGGATCTAGCCCTCCTAGGTCCAAAGAGGGATCTCTCTATGATAGCCAAAGGTTTATGTCTTTAAGGCTCAAAGTATAAGATTTTAGGCTAGTTATAGGCTCGAGGTTGGTTGTTTGATTGTTTGTGTTCGGTTGGAGGGAATCAGGAAAAGAAGGACCAATATAAGACAAGGATGAGCAAAGGGGAAGCTTAGGCAGAGACAGATAACTCAGGGAACATCGAAGCCATTGGGCTATGGAGTCAAGAAAGGATTTAATTGTGATCAATGTGCAAGCTTTCAGTTGGGATAGTCATCTAAATCATCTGGATCTTAAAGGATAGAAGATGGAATGGAACATTAAGGACTGAAAATGAAAGGAGAAGAACCATCTAATTCTGTCTATAGATCAGACTAGAGGTCATTTAACTCCAGGCCTGCTTGGAAAAAATCAGAGGCAATTACAAGGGATCTTAGAAAGGCTAGCTGGTCGTGCAAAGATCCTAGTGTACAGGGCTAACGCTAATCCCCAGTGTTCCCAAACCTTCCAGCTAAATCCTACCAAGAACAACTAAACATGGACTTCATCAATTCATACATCAGAGAGCAGGCAATGACATCCACTACACTGGTTAAATCAATTGAAATCAACATTCAGTTACACATATAAGCAGAAAACATAGAAGGCTGGGAGAGCAGCAGCATAAGGTACCTATCAAGGGTAAATCTTATGCCAAACTTCTAATGCGAGCCTGAAGAAACATGATGAAATGAATGCAAGTCAATCACAAATACAAAGAAAGGAAAACATCACCAGCTGCTTTAGATCAGGATCCAAAGAAACATGCTTGTCATATTAAAAACAACACCAATCAAGTACATCATAGCCCATAGCTTGAACATTCAGTCTGAATACATCAAATCTCAGCCTATCTTACAATGTTACACAGAGAACTTGTCTCAAGAGGAAAATACTTGCATTCCACTGATTTCTCATCAACAACCATTACAATGTTTCCTTCTGTGCTTTATAGCAAAGGGTGAGCCTAAGATCGACTGAAGGATTAGGTGAAAATTAAATGTATCTTTAAACACAACAATGAAAGTAGGGCCGAAACCCATTCTGCTTGACATGCTGTATATTTAATCTCTGTCACCTTCTTTGTGAGAGAATGATCTGCTCCAGATTTGATCTTGACATCTTTTGGCTGAAGTACTCCTGGTGTCTTGAACAAAAATAAAATAAAATACTGAAAGGTCCGTCACATAAATGCTCCTGTGGTTTTGAACTGTTGACTGGTGGAATTATTTTCAGGGACAATGTGTGTAAATAAGACTGTATGGGTGCCCTGTACCTGAAAAAGAAAAACGTTCTGCTGACGAAAACTCTGATATTACCTTTTGCCTGCGCTCAGGAGCCTTTGATCGATCCTCGGGATCTGTGATCTGCTGTTCTTCCTTTGAAAACACTAATTTAAGGCTCTGGATCTTCATTAGCATGCCTTAACCTCCCTTTTTCTCTGTACTGGAACGCTCTGCTGCTTCAATTCCATCTCTGACAGGCTAGCTCAGGTTTAATGGTGATGGGAGATTTTCTACAGAGTCCAAACTCCATTCCTTTAATGAACATCTCATCTCCACCTTCCTGGGCCTTTGTTCATAAATTCAGCCGCTGTGGATGATCTTCCTCGGATTTAGTTGTCCTGGTAGCATAGAAGTGTATCACGACGGCCATTCTTTCTTTATAAGCCTGCAGGAAACACAAAGACCGTGAAGAAATCCATGGACAAGGGTGGCGGGTGATGTAGATGGGAGAAATGGACGTGAAATCAGTGACATGGCGGAAGAAAACACAGAAGAATGGTGAAAAACTGCTCAGGTAGGTAATTGACGGAACACAGAACGAAAACGAATGAGAAAACATTAAAGAACACGAAAAGAATCAAATATACGCGATGGAATGGGAGAAAGTATGGATGAAACACGTGGGGGTGATGTGGCAGGACGGAGAACGATGGATGGGTGACGTGGAGGTCTCGGGGCAACGGAATGGTCAACAATGAACAGACAGATCTGGACCGTCGATCGGGCGAAAATCAACGGCGGAGAACGACGAAAGGCGGGCCCGCAGGTACGATGGACGGGTGTTAAATGGTGTGCAGCTTCGGGAGATGACAGCCGTTGGATTAAGTGCGTAGGATCGGACGTCGGTGATTGATTCCGCTGCATATCTTTGGCCGAAATTTAATGCGCGGGGAGAGCGGAGGCCCGAGTTAAAACGCGCGCATCTCCAGAGTACGATGGCCGTTGGATGAGGGCTCCAAGATCTGACGACTATCATTTATTCCGCTACTCGACTTTGAACCGAAGATTAATGCGCGAAATGAAAGCGGTTTCAGGTTCGTACAGAGGACACGCGGCGATTACTGAGTGGAATCGCTGGCTCTCCGGGGAAAACCGCCTGTAGCAGATGGGTGGTGCGAAATTTACCGGCGGGTTTCGGAAAACAGCGCGTGGAGTGGGGACCACTATTTCGGGCGCGCTCCGCGCCGTTGGATCATATATTAATTGGACGGTGGAGACGGACTACGGGGGGCCAAGGTGTACGACCATGAGATTTTGGAGAGACCCCCCATAGTGAATAATGGTCGTTGATTTCATGTTTAACGGACGACGGAGATTTGTTGAAGGATCAGACCGGCGACAAACCTTAGAAACGGATTAAAAAACCCGAATTTCATAATTCACAAAGGTTTTTCTTTTAATGTTTCGGGCGGATGAATTTCATTGGGAGGATAAGCGCTTGATGGTTAAAGCGGTTGGTTCTGGCGCTCAGTCCTATGGAAAGGGCGGAGGCTAATGGGGGAAGGGGGCTAAGGCCTCATATGTGGAATGTATGGATTTTTACCCATTTTCAATGCAATTTGGGGCCAGCCAGGGGTAACGATAGGGCAATGAAGGGTAGGAAAGGCCAAAATAGGGGCAGGGAAAGGATTTCAAGGGGGTTTCGAGGAATTCAAGCATAAGGAAGGAGGGGATTTTGACAAAAGGAAAAACAGAGGCTGAGATGGGGAAGTTTGCAGGATCTAGGGGTAAAAAGGCCCCTTTTGAGGGATGGATCAGCAGAGAGGATGTATATTAGGCCTAGCACAGAGAGACTCCAAGGAGGATGAATTTTCAGGGGAAAGGCATTCCTTGGAGGCTCCAGAACAATCTAGCCCCCAGCTTGCTTGTCAAGAATTCCATAGGGGGGCTAACACCAAGCATAGTCAACTACCATAGCCTAGCCCCAAAAGAGGGTAAGGATGATCCGCGAGCTGCTTCTGACTCAAAATTGGAAGGGGTGCGCACAGCTACCGGGCTGCTCAGGCTGTGAATGGGTAGCAATGGGATGCACCCTACGTTGGCTAAGAATGGGGATGTGGATACAGAAGGCATAGTTATCATATATTCGGTGACTCTCACAATAAGGAAACAACTGCGTTCACTCCTCGGCTATGTAGGGTATTACAGAAATTTTGTTTGGGAATATGTGCTACTTACAGCGCACTTGTTTACTCAGGGGGTCCGGTTCGGTTGGGATGACACCTGTCGGGAAAACATGTCTTTGGTTTTGAGGTACCGCAGGAACAAGCCTGTGCTGGGGAAGGATGCGCAAGAGGCGAGGGTGTTTCATCCAAGCTCAGCAGGTACGCTGAGTGCACATATGGAGCAAAAAGTGACAGCTAGAACAAAAAAATCTGGTAAAGAGGAAAAGTTACCGTTGAGTGGAGTGGGCAACTGGCCATTAATGGGGCGATTCCTTGATATTTTTTATCATTTACTTTTTTTTTTCTAAATAAGACTAATTATATTAAGAAAAGACATATGGTACAATCAGAGCTTGCAGAAAAGTGAAGCTAAAGAGCAAGGGAGCCGGAAATGATATACTATCAACCTCGGTCCCAAAGAGCATCCATGGCATAAGCAAAAAGATAATAAGGAGAACAGAAAATAGAGAGCTAGACTAAGGAGTCTACCCAGAATGGGTAGAGTCTCCCAATCGACATTTTTTCCCTTTCTTGTTATTGACTTTGACCCAACCATTGTGATCTGGCTAGACTGGAACCACTTGCAGACTATTCTGCGCTAAAGGAGGAGTCTCCTTGTCTGAATCAGAGGTAGAAGACTCATGAATGCGTTTCTGCAAGATTGGAGGAGCAGAGGGATCCTCAGGGCGGGCTGAGGGCATGTCCTTTGAGTGCTCCAAATTCTCCCCTTCCACTTCAATATCCTCCTTATCAGAGCTAGAGGTTTCTATGTCATCCATAGGGGGTCTATCACATGGTTTCCAGCTCTTGGATTTGGATTTGCGATAGATGTTCTTATTTTTGTTGAGGAACATTATACATGTGTTCTGGAGATGCCCCGAATGATGGAAATGGCGACACCTGAAGGCAGTGTTCTCATAGTCCAAGGTTTGCGTCCAATGGAAGTCCCCAATTTTGAGGTTGATCTGATTAGGCATCCCTTTGCTAATGTCTATTTCCGCGCATATTCTACCAAAGGTATATATTCCTTTCTCCTCCCTTGTGGTATCCGTTGCTAGGAAGCGGTCTAAGGAGTCCCCAATTCCTTGAAAGACAAAAAAATTCCATAAATGCGCAGGGAGATTTGGAAGCCTGACCCAAATAGGAAGCTTGGTGATGACAACCGTAGAGGGGTCGAAGTCTGGGAACCACGGGGTGAGGAATAGTCCTGCTGATCCCCAGAACCAAGGGTCTCTCGTTAAAGCTTTCTGGTAATCATGATTGAAAGCAAAGGCTACAATAAAGAAGCCTTTCGAGCATAAGAATACTTTTCTGTTATTGGTCAAGTTGGAGTGGATCCACTGGTATAAATCGGCAGTACGGGGCCATAGTCCATTAAATCTGCATATGATGGTTGTTTCTACAAACGTATGATATTGATCATCCAGAGATGGATGAGTAATTTCAATGGAGGGAGTTTCCTCCATTTTTTCTACCAAGAAAGGCTTGGGATCCTCAGCTGGTTGGGCAGTCTTCTTGGCAGGTTGTACATGAACTGCATATTTATAGGAAAAACCTTTGGAGGTAGAGGATTGCCCGAAGGCACCTCCGCTTAGCCAAAGTGATAAGAACACTGTGGCATTTCTTTCTATATTGTAAAAGGAAAGAGGTAGATTATTATCAAGTTGCTTACCTGCAGAGAGGAGCCGCAAAAGGGAGGAAGGGATCCCCAGCCTCTGTTCGAGGATCTTTGAAATATGACACACTTTAAAAGAGGGTTGAACCCCAAGGAGAAGGGTTTTTCCCGTCAGAATAATTTTTTGAATCTGAAAAGTCGTTCGCTTGAGACGAGAAGGATCCTGGCTGCCAGAGTTAAAAATCGGAGCTGATTCAGTGAATTCGCATGGCTTCAAGGCTGGCTCTAGATCTCGGCGATATTGATTCTGCATGCGGACGCACAGGGCGGAGGTAGCAGAGGGAAGGAATCTACGAGAAAAAGTGCAGAGAGCAATGTAAGGTCCCACCTTACCTACCATAATTATTATAGAGAAATATTATGTTGAGATCAGTAGCTGAAAGATAAATACAAAGGGGCTTGAGAAACCACCGAGAAATAGTTCTCATGTGTCAAAAGGATGCAGTCGCTGGAACAATGGAGCCAAGGTTCCGAAACCGGCAGAGCTGGACAAGAGCGACTGTGGAGAGGTGGCGACCCAGAGACTGTACACAAAAACCCTAGGAGCCATCGCATCGTTTCTCAATGGCCTTTTGCTTATCTTATCTTTAAATATTTTTTTTACCGTTTTCTTGATGGTAAGTTCCAAGTGACATTTACCCTACCGTTGGATGACCATAGGCACTATAAAGTAGGACAGCTAGCTCAGAAAAAAGTTTCGTATCGCTTCTGTAACCCATATGAATTTTATCTATGCTGCACAGTTCTCTGGGCCTATAGCATCCTGTTCATGGCAAATCAACCCACTCCCACTGCCGATAGGCCCCCATAATCGAAATTCCCTTTTCCCACTAGAATTACAACTCCTAGTCTCGTGGAAGCTTCGGTAACTACAGAGCCCGAAATTGAGGAAGTCATGATTAGCTCGGGGGACGAAGAAATCGATAGGATAATTGCACTCTGGCTCCCTACATGGAGGAGTGGCTTCATACCTGGTGAAAAGAGCACCGAAGGGACCTGCGCAACAGGAGTGACCCCCCCTATTGACCCCAAGGAAACCACAGGACCAAGCGTGAGGGGATCGGATGCAGCCACAAAAAAGGACTCACAACTGCCATAGATCGTCGACAAGGACGCTGGGGTTGGTCCACAGCTAGAATTGAGCATGCAAGGGAAAAATAACAAAGATACCACCTCTCTCCAGAATAAAAAGCGACCAGGTGAGCTTGAAAAAGGGCCCTGAAAAAAGCAGCGCGCCCAATGCCAGGAATATGATGTGACAGCCATGCTAACTGACGGTGACCTCGAGCAAATCACATACGCGATTACATTAGCTACAGAGGATAGATGGGAAGCCATAGAGGAACAATAGAAGGCTGCAATTAACACCTTTCAGACCGAGCTCCGCGCCCTCCAGTGGAAGGCAGATACATTGCAGACCAGCGTAATTCAGAGATGAGCTCCCTTGGCAACCAACAGTACAATGCTAAATCTGAAAGAAAGCCATCTCTGCTCTTTTCCTAGCACTACCCTTGTAGGAACCCAACTCCAAGTAGATACAGGGATACACTTGGATCTAGATAAATTTCCCAATGAGGCATTAAAGGGTCTCCACACCACCGTGATCTGGGAGATGCACCATCGAGACCTGGAGGTGCATCAATAGCTTGGTGTGGCAAAGCGGACCATCGCGCAAAAAAAATTAGAAAAGTCCCTCGCTATATCGCAGCAGGTGGAGCTTAAGACAATGATCCACCAGCTCTGCACAGAGGTTCTGGACGAGATCCTGGTTACAACTATGCCTTGGGCCAAGGTAGAAAGTATGGTTGCAGTAGCAAAATAATCTCAGACAGAAATGTAGGTCATCAAGGCACAGCTGGAGAAGCAAATCTCTGACTTATAGGCCACATTGTAGCCTACCACACCACCGGAGGTACGAGCCCAGTGCGCTGCGCTGGTGACCGAAGCTACGAACACTATCACATGGCAGATTACTCAGGGCACCCAGTTGCTAGAGTTAGCCATGCAGCTCTGGACCACAACCTATTTCAATCCAGTCCTCCGAAAGGTTAATCAGGACTTATGACAATGGGAAGAAGCTTTCGCACAGGTCGAGGCTACATTGCCCACCTTGGTGCCTGCACAACGGTTAGCACATTTGAGGACCAGCAACACTCTCCAAGATGAGAATGAGAAACTCCGGTGCAAGAAGCACATTATCAAGGAACAATTGAAGCCATGGGCTGCCACAACCCTCCAGCTCTCACAAGATTCCGATGGCGTGGTCACGTGACTAAACCAGACATTGGAAAGCATCACCGTGGCAACCGAAGGACCAACATCCCAAAATATTGTGGACCTTGCGCAAAGCGCCACAGCTCAGAGTCAAGAGGTGCTGCCTCCACTAATCGTTGCCATCACTGTACTACACACGTAGGTGGAGAACCTGCCATTGTAGTGACTCGGGACGAGTCACAAGATTGTGTTGGGGGACTGTTGGAACAAGGTCTCCTGCAAGCTGCGAAACTGGTCCATTTTGTATACTTTTGATTATATTTAGTCTAACGCAGGGGTTTTGGGGTGGGTCAAAGCCCCTAATGCATTGTAAATGGGTCAAGGGTAGACCAAGAGTCCGCAAACCACGGTTTGCGGACCATTGGATGAGTAGGATAAAATAGTAGAAGTAGTTGAACCTTTTTGAGTTGTAAGACAGAAAAAATAATGAAAAGAGATTGATGCTAAGTGCGAACTGATAGATCTGGTTAGGGTTGTTGGGTAAGGACTCTTGCTGCTGTGTGCACGAAGTGCCTCTTTCCTGTTGTGTGCGGACCCTACTGCTGTGTGCACAGGTTGGGTTTTGGGGTATTGTAAGTAGATTTGAAGGATTAATGAATGCAGACGTATTGTTGAATATCTGAGTAAATTGGAATTACTGTGATATGAATATGTGATGTTCAGTTACTTAATATATGCTGCTATATTATTGATTTAAGCTGTGAACATACTCGTGTTACCTTTTTATGATAGGATCTAGATCTGTTCTGTTTCTTTTCATGCAAGAATATCTGGAATAGTTGAATTATCGTTATGTGAGTTCATGATCTGTTGATTACTGTGCCTGTCATTGCTGTTGCGCACGTGGATACGAAGGGTATTAGTAGATTTGGGTTGTGCACCATATGACCTGGTAGCTATAGAGTTGAATGCGACTCATATTGACTTACTTACCCTCTCCCAGGGTGTGGAACCTGGTTCCAACACCCTCTCATACTGCTTCGGGTGAGACTTTGGCTTGTGCAAGCAGGTCACTACCGAAAGGGCCAGTAGTATAGGGGTTTTTTGGCAAACCTTGAACCTCCGAACCTGGGTCAGAACCCCTTGAGCCAACACCCTTGGAAAGGTATACAAGGTTTCATCCCCTTCAAAGGTTTTCTGAAATGGATTTGGATTTATAAATCCTTCTAACTCATGTAAAGGTTTTGTTTTTTTTGGTTTGATAGGCTCCATAGAAGGTGTTTCATAAAAAATTTCATCAAGCCTTTCCACTACTCTTCTAATGAAATTTGCATAAGTATATGTATTTTCATTCTTTAAGGAAAAGGATTCAAACAACTACCAAGAATAAGCTTTACCTTCAAAATGCAGCGCTGCTACTTTAATGGCTTCATCTTTAGAAACTTGATGTTGCTGCACATAGTTGTCTAGCTCCTCCACCCAAACCTTAGCTGGACATTTAGGTGAGCCATAAAAAGTAGATAGAAATAATCTACCCACACCATGAAACTTGCTTCTTGTGCTTCTTTCCTCCTTGATCTTGAAAAACCCTTGGAAGTTCAAGTGACCTTTGAACCTCTTAGATTGAGATTCATACTCTTGAAAATAATAACCAAGAGTCTCCTTCTTTGGCACATCTCTTTTCTCCATCTCTCTTGTCATGAAAATATGGCTGGTAGGGCATTTTAAATCTGATGGTGTGGCTGAATACTCACACCCATAATATGAGGAACTAGAGCTTTCCTCATGTCCAAATCTTACCGAGGGATCTCGCTGTTTTTCCCTCCTCATTTCTTTGATGTCTTTACTGATACCATGCAGAGTTTGTAGAAGAAGTTTTGAGAACTTCTTCCCTCTAGAAAATAAGTTTTTGTCTTGATCCATTTTGCGGATCCTCTCCTTCCCATGAGAAGACTACATAATGGTTGAAATACACAGGCTGAGCCAAGATTAGAGCTCTGATACCACTGTTATATTCCCAAATGGGAAAATCAACGATACGTGCATTAAAAACACATTTTTAAGAAATATATGTAATAAAATTCAATAACATCCCATGGATCCTTTAGATCAGACATTATAACAACCAAATCTAAAAGGAAATCATAAACAAGTCATTATAGCCTAGTTAAACATGCCTCCCATACTCAAATCAACCCAAAAATACTGAAACCCAAAGAGTACTGCTACACAGAATTACTGCAGAAAGTGACAGCGCAGTTTATTGAGGGTTTATACTTAGAAATATAGAGAGAAAATAGATCTGATGATTTATTAATCAATAGAGCACAAAAACAGAGATATAGTCTCTTTTACATAGATCCAAGATGACCCGGCAAGGGTTTCTTGACAAACATGAGATACATGAAGTATTTTCTGCAGATCTATGGATGAATCACGCAGATATGCTGAAACACTACATAAATATGGCTGATAATGCAAAGAAATAGCTGCAGCTCCTCCTACTAGCTTTCCGGCAAAAAGGTTGATTCTCCTCCTGGGAAACTAGCTCATAAAACAAGGGTTTAAACCCTCCCATTACAACACCATGTAAAATAACGAAAATCCCCAAGAGAATTCATTGTAGATGTAGGTGAATGCTTGGACAAGTGCCAGATAGTGGAAATGAAGTCCAGAAAACTCCTAGATTTCTTAAACAAGATCTCCAAGGAAGAGTGGGGAATTACTGCCTGAGAAAACCCTTGCACTAAACAGTGAAACAAACTTAGCTAAACAACTGAAGTATGCCTTAATTCTAAACATACCCAATCATAAAATCATATCTTCAATCATATCCCATATGGCTTCCATTCCCTCCATTATATAGTTGATGAGCTTCCTCACCATGGGTCCCACCCATTCATGAGGTTACTTCCATGCAAAGGTTCCTCCTCCAAAATTACGTTGTCTCCATTAGTCCCACTCTTCTATTTACAATGCTGTTTGATTTAGTCAACCATGACTTAGTCTCCATGCATTGTCTCCATTCACACCCAAGGTTTCTTTATTCTGACTAGCTAGATTGATCTTCATTCACACTGAGCTATCTTTATTTATGATCCACTCCTCACATATTAATGCTATTGAATTGGTAAAACTTGACCTTGTCCACACATATTAGACCTTGTTCACACATGAGGAAGTTTAATCTAGTTATTAACATGATCCCTTTTCACATTAAGATGGATTTTCTTCCTACTTAAGCAACTTATGGGTCTCCTTACCCATTTAATCATCTAACTAGATATTAAGAGAAAAATTAATATTCCTATTAGCTGCATGCTAATTTAGGAATATTACATCAGAATTTGTTTTGAAACCAACTCCAAAAATAGAAGAAAAGAGATATCAACACCTTAGAAGTAAGCCACTTCAAGGGGGCAACCTCCAATACATTACATGGATGAACAATTCTTGGATGATACAAATTACAAAACCTCCTTTCTATATATAGGAGTCCATGGGGCCATGATGTAATCCTAGTGGGCCACAATGTAATCCTAGCCGACCTAACAATAATAATTTAAGGGCACAATAATAACAATATGGGGGTTACAGGGGTACAATAATAACAATAAGAGGGTTACACTAACAACAATAAGGGACTATACTAGTAATATAGGGACCTAACATGCCCCTTTCCTTCAAAAAATTGTTGTCCTCAACACTTGAGTAGCTCTGGGTGCTTCCGTATAAAATTCTCATCCTCCCATGTAGAATCTTCAATGGGTAAGTTCTTCCACTTGATGAGATACTATGAAATTGATCGATTCTGTAGCTGTCGAGTTCTTGTTTCCGTGACCACTTCAGGTTCCAATATGATTTTTCCTACCTCATCAAGTTCTGGCAATATTTTTTGAATTGGAATATTTTCACCTATAACCTTATTTAAGCATGAAACATGGAAAACTGGATGCACTCGTGAAGAAGCAGGAAGCTCCAATTTGTATGCCATAGTACCAATATTTTGCAACACCTTGTAAGGACCATAGTACTTTGGCGATAATTTATTATCCTTCTTAACTTGCTTGAGGGACATTTGTTTGTATGGTTGTAGCCGTAAAAATACCCAATCTCCTACATCAAAACTTCTCTCACTGCGATGTTGATCTGCCTGTTGTTTCATTCGATTTTGTGCCAAATTCAGGTTATCCTTTAAGAGTTGGAGAACTTCTTGTTAATGCTCGATGTGATCTTCCACTGCTTGAACCTTCGAATTTTCTCTTAAATATGATGTGATGGATGGTGGATGATATCCATAAAGTGCCATAAATGGGGTCATTTTTGTTGCAGTATGGAAGGAAGTGTTATACCACCATTCAGTGAGAGGTAACCACTTGACATACTGTGTTTGTTTATCAGATACAAAACAACGAATATATCCTTCCAAACATTTATTTACTATCTCAGTTTGACCATTGGATTGAGGATGATATATGAGCTATGAGCTAATTGAGTATCCAAACAAGAAAATAACTCCGTCCAAAAATTTCCAGTAAAAATTGGATCTCTGTTGCTCACAATAACCCTTGGGTTTCCATGTAGCTTTTGAATTGTGTCCATAAATGTAGTAGCATCTGTACTTTCTTTAAATGGATGAGATAATGCACAGAAGTGTGCATACTTGGTAATTCTATCAACTACCACCATGATGACACTCTTTCCTTCGGACTTAGGTAAACCTATGATAAAATCCATTGAAATCTCCTCCCAATGTTGACTTGGAATGAATAAAGGTTGTAGAAGACCCGTGGTCTTAATTGTCTCAACTTTATTCTGCTGGCAAACGAAACATTCTGCCACAAACTTTTGAATATCAGAATCCTAAGTGTCCTCCTAAAGGAGAAGTGTGCAGTTCCAAAAGAATCTTTTATTTTAGTTGATAATTCTTACAAAGATATAAGCGATCTTTGTACCATAAGGAATCATTTTTCCAACTAAATGTATCAGATGTACTAGGATCTTGCTGCAACTTTTGAATGAGTGTCCATACATCTTTGTCCTTCTTCCATTCATCTCATGCTTCGGTTATCCAATCTGGTTGGATAATAGAAATGGCACAAAGCAATGCTTCCACCTCTTCATTCTTTCTTGAGAGTGCATCTGCAACAACATTAAGCTTTATTTTTTTGTAGATTATTTCAAAGTCATAGCCCAACATCTTTGTGACCCATTTTTTCTGCTCTTCTGAGGATAGTCTTTGTTCCAAAAAGTGTTTAAGAATATCATGATTAGTTTTTACCTTGAAGTGTCTTCCCATTAGGTAAGTTCGCCATTTCTTTAGTGCATGCAGTATTGCTAACATTTCCTTCTCATAAATAGGTTTCTGTAGTGCATGAAATATGCGCCATGATCCATCCTTCATGTGTACCAATACTACAGGAGCAGAGAAGGAACTTTGTCTAGGTTGAATTATACCAGCCTCTAACATTTCTGCAATCATATGTTCAATTTCGCTCTTTTGGACATGAGGATATCTATAAGGCCTGATGTTTGGAGGAACACTTCCTGGAATCAAATGAATAGCATGATCATGATCACGAATAGGTGGGAGTCCTTTGGGAGTTTCAAACACCTTGGAATGATTGTCCAAGACTTGTTGGAGATCTGCAGAAATAGATGATTTTGATGTCGGAACTTCTAGTGAGCATAATTGTGCAATTACGCCTCGTTGTTATTTCTTTAGAAGATTTGTCATGACATTAGAGCTTATTATCCTTCTTGGATTCCCTTCAATACCCCGTAATTCGACTTCCTTTCCTTCTGAAAAAAATTTCAAGAAAAGTTCTTGAAAATTAAAAGCTACCGTCCCCAAAGATTGTAACCATTGTACTCCTAGTACAACATCAGCACCTCCCATAGGAATGGAAAGAATTGGACTATTCAATACATATTCCCCCATGGTGAGCTTGATATTATGGCATTTTCCAGAGCAATTTATAGTTCCTCCATTTGCAACCATCACTTGACATTCTGGTGCTAGGTATAGGAAACAATTCAATTCATTGGCTACCTTACAATGAATAAAATTATGGGTACTACCTAAATCAATCAACACTATTACCTTTTTCTTCTTGATATGTCCTTCTATCTTGAGAGTTTGAGGAGTGGTAATTCCTGCCAATGCATTACACGATATGGTCGGACTCATTTCTTCCTCTTCTAGGGTTGGTTCCTAGTGTATATCCTCTTCTTTTGAATATTCTTGTTCATTTTCTTCTTCCTCTTCACAATCTATGTAAAATAATTTCTTCTCAGCACACTTATGACCTTTAGTGTATTTTCTATCACAACTGTAGCAAAGCCCTTTTGCTCTTTTTTCTTCCAAATTTTGTGGTGTCAACCTTGTAGGTTGTGGAAATCTAGGCGTAGCAACACTTCCTTCTTTATAGAATTGAGTGGTAGGCTTCCTTGTCGCCATAATTTTACATTCAACTTTTCTTGCCAACCTGAATGCCTTCTCCAATGAATTAGGTTCCAAAACGTGAACTTCATGTTGGATGTTATCCTTTAAAGTACCTATGAAGAGATCAATCCTATGTTCCTCTGGAATATCAGTTACCCTTATATTCAATTTTTGGAAGTCCTCAATGTGCTCCCCCATTGAACACTTTTGTTTTAGATTTATCAATTGGCTAAAGAAAGTGTTTCTCTTTGTATCCTCATAATGTGCTATCATTTCCTCCGTAAAAATTGACCAAGTGAATTTTTTTTTACGGGAGCAAAGCCATCGATACCATACAAATGTATTTTGTTCTAAATGTAAAGTTGCAATGCGTACCTTTTGTGTGTTTTGCACGTTATGGAGATCAAAATATTGCTCCATCTGTAGTATCCATGTTACAGAATCCTTTCCATCAAACTTCCTCATATCCATTTTTGGAATATGGTGGTTCTTCTCGCCAACATTAGAGTTTATGAAATCACGATTAACATTTATTTTGTTCTCATCATGAGTTTCCTCTACTATCTTTTCACCATTAGGAAACATTTCTTGTATCAACTTTGTCAAACCTTCCATGTATGCTTTTAGATCATTCTTCATGTTTTCTATCTTAGCTTCCATATCATCCATCTTAGATTTGATGCCAGCTTCCATGCCATCCATCTTAGATTCCACGCCTTTCTTCAAACCATCCATCTTAGTTTCCAAGCCTTTCTTCAAAACTTCCATGTCATTTTTTGTTGCTCTTTGCGAGAGCGAAATTTGTAACACTTTCTCTTGTAATTTTGATATGTCATGTTGCCATTCTTCGTATTCATGAGTCATAGTAGAGCCTTCTAAAGGCTTAATGGGTGTTGAATTCTTTTTAGGGGCCATTTGATAATCCAATACTGATATCTATTCTAAAATATTCCCTTGGAATCAATTCAACTTGATTCTTCAAACAAGACTTATGCAATTCAAACAAGACTTATCTCTATACTTGCAGATCCTAAATATTTGAAATTGGGCCCTGTAGTAGTCCTCTAAAGCTTGTTTCAAATGCCACAGGTCTGACTTGATTTGGATTCTTCAAGGAAAAGTTATGTCCAATCTCCCACAATGACCTAATTATGGACTGGTTCAGTAGAGAGAACTTGTACAACTTGCCTCATGTCACTGTTTGCACTTTTGGCTCTGAAATTTATAGAAATGAAACTAAATTCTGTGTACTTCCATTCACTTATTACAGAATTCCAATCCGATGCTTAGAGAGAGAGTTATGAAGATTTTCCCACGATCACCTCTTTGATATGAAATTCGGGAGCCTGAAAAAGACCTAACTTCCACAGATCATATATTCAAAAATATTCCGAACCAAACTCTAAAGTTTTGTGACAATGTTCCTCAGGATTTCGGCTTCGATCTCCAAAAATTTCAGCTTCTGAACCTTTGTAGAAAAAACGTTATAGCGAAATTTCCACGATGACCTTTTTAAGTGAAATTAAGGAGCCTGCAAAAATCCATAAATTAAACAGATCATATCCCCGAAAATATTGCGAACCAAGCTCTGAAATTTTGTGACGCTATTCCTTAGTATTTTGGCTTTACACTCTAAAAATTTTAGCTTCTGAACCTTCATAGAAACAAAGTTATAGCGAAAATTCCACGATGACTTTTTTGGAGCAGCGAAACCCTAGAATCCAAAGCTCTGATACCAAATGTTGTGAAACCAGCTCCAAAAATGGAAGAAAAGAGATATCAATGCCTTAGAAATAAGCCACTTCAAGGGGGAAACCTCCAATACATTACATGAATGAACAATTATTGGATGATACAAATTACAAAACCTCCTTTATATATATAGGAGTCCATTGGGCCACAATGTAATCCTAGTGGGGCCACAATGTAATCCTAGCCGACCTAACAATAATAATTTAAGGGCATAATAATAACAATATGGGGGTTATAGGGGTACAATAATAACAATAATGGGGTTACACTGACAACAATAAGGGACTATACTAGTAATATAGGGACCTAATAGACTTTGCGTGGATTTCCACAATTTGAAGAGAGCCTCACTCAAGGATAAATATCCCCTCCCAAAGATGGATCACATTTTGAAAAAGGTGGTGGGATCCTCTCACATGTCCATGATGGATGGCTTCTCAGGATATAATCAGGTGGCAGTGCTCCCGGAAGACCAAAAGAAGACGGTGTTCACCACGCCTTAGGGAACCTTCATGTACACCTGAATGCCCTTTGGCCTAATAAACGTCGGTGCTACATTCCAACGTGCGATGGACATTGCTTTCATAGGAGAGCAAGATAATTTTGTGGTGATTTACCTGGATGAAATCACCATCTTTTCAAAGAGCGACGTTGAATACATAAAGCACCATTGACGAAACTTTGATAAATGTTGCAGGTATGGCTTGTCTCTGAATCCCCAAAAATCCATGTTTGCCTTAGAGGAAGGAAAGTTTTTGGGCCACATAGTAACTAAGGAGGGAGTGAAGATCGAACTGAAGTGGGTGGAGGTGATAAACGAAATTCCCCTACCAAGAAACAAAAATGAAGTACAAGTGTTCCTAGGAAGAATAAATTTCCTCAGAAGGTTCATTCCCAACTATGCTGAGATTATCCGCAACATCACCAAGATGCTGAAAAACAATAGTGAAGTTAGATGGACTCCTGAATCCAAGGACTCCTTCAATAGGATCAAACAAGCCTTTGTAGAAGCTCCAGTGCTAGCCAGTCTAGATTATGGGAAGTCGTTCATGATTTTCTCTTTCGCCTCTCCTAACACAATAGCTGCAGTACTTTTATAGAAAAATGACGAATGGCATGAACAACCCATTGCGTTCTTCATCCAAGCCCTGCAAGATGACGAGCTAAAATATGATAGCCTGGAGAAGCAATCTTATGCTCTAGTAAAATCTCTAAATTAATTCCAGGTGTATGTGTTACAATCTGCCATAACCGCTTATGTTCCCACAACAGTGGTGTAGGATATTTTGGTACAAGGCGACAGTGAAGGAATAAGGGGCAAGTGGATAGCCAAGATTCTGGAATACGAACTGGAGATAAAGCCTACCAAGCTCATTAAAGGCCAAGGGCTGGCCAAAATCTTGTCTGTATCCAACTGTCAAGATCTAGGGATAAATCTGTCTATGACAGGAGGAGAGGCACATGAGGACACAGGTGCACATCAAGCCATAGAATCTTCTACTAAAAAAAAACATGTGAAGTACCTTCTCTCCTCATGGTATAAATATATAGTGGAATATATTTTAACACTGAGATGTCCTCCTAACTATGATAAGGCCAAGTACCGCACCTTGAGGCTGAGGTCTCAAAATTACATCGTGGAAAATGGGCGACTGTATTGGAAGGATCCGGTGGGGATCTTACTATTGTGTTTAACAGAGCAGGAAGTTGACCAAGTGATGACCGAATTCCACAAAGGGATGTCTTGTGGACATTATAGCTGGCGATCCACTACACACAAGATCCTAAGAGCAAGCTTTTTCTGGCCTAAACTATTTAGTGATATACATGCTCATGTCCAGGCCTGCGAGAAGTGCTAGACATTCGCTGAAAAGCAAAGGTATGCACCTCTCCTATTGATCCCAGTCCATGTTGAAGAACCTTTAAAATAGTGGGGAATTGACTTCATAGGAGAGATTCACCTGTCCTCTAGCAATCAACATTGATGGATCCTCACTGCTACAGATTACTTCACCAAGTGCGTAGAAATCGTGCTCGCAAGAAATGCTACAAATTCGGTGGTGATCAAGTTCCTGAAGGAGAACATAATATATAGGTTTGGATGCCCAAATAAAATCATTATAGATAATGCCCAGGCCTTCAAGTCGGCTAAATTTGTAAATTTTTTTCAGCATTACAGCATCTTTTTGGGACACTCCATTGCGTACTACCCACAGGGAAATAGGTTGGCATAATCATCTAACAAGACATTGGTGAGGATATTGAAGAAGACCATAAATGAGAATCAAAAGAACTAGGATTCCCAGCTCAAGTTTTCACTCTAGGAAAATTTCATCACCACTAAAATATCCACAGGAAAGTCCCCTTATGAGCTAGTGTATGGGAGAGCTGCGGTCTTCCCAATTCAACTTGCATTACCTGTGGCCCGATTCTTACAAGATAGCAAGGAGGAGCCAAACGACCTTATCCGAAGAATGAATCACTTGGTGGAGTTGAATGAAACCCGGGAACAGGTAAGCCTCAGACTAGCAGAGTATTAAGAAAAAAATGAAAGGCTTGTTTGAGCAAAGATCTACAGGCAGAGAAATCCAAGTTGGGGATTTGGTGCTGCGATGGGATATCAGGCAAGTAGAAAAAGGGAAACATGGGAAGTTCAACCCCTCTGGTTTGGTCCATTCAGGGTGGCAGAGGTCAAAGGCAACAATACTTTCGCGCTGGAGAACTTAGAAGGAGACATACTTGAGGCACCCGTGAATGGGCAGTTCCTCAAGCTCTATTTTCATCATTGATGAGGGCTAATCCATCTCACTATATATATCATTCCACTGTCTATACTCCATTTTTTTGCATTTATCCCATTTCATTTTGCATATCATCTTCCACTGTTCCCATTTTGTTTCATCCGCTGTTTTCATTTTTTCCATTTCATCTCCCATATCATCCCCCATTTCATCTTCCATTTTGTGTCCACTTGACCGTTGGTATAAAACTTTGTCTAATCAATTGTGCACTTGTGACTCCATGTACCCAATAAAGCATAGGAATTTAGGTCTGCAGGTTCTAAACGCACTGAGAACAACATGTTGTCCCCAGATGGAGCCAATGTTGGCCTGTGACAACACAAAAAGTGGAGAAGGATAAAGGAAGGGAAATCCTGACTGTCAAAGAGCTTCAAAGGAATAAATCTACCTTTCAGTTCAATAGAAAGGGAAAAGTGTTGCTGATAAGATGTAATGGTGAGAAAAATTCATTTCTACCCTCTTTTACCTCTCATTTTCCCATTTCTAAAGTCTCGCGCTACATCTCTTCATTTGCAGCTCTGCCCCCCACCTAAGGCCACTTGAGGTATATATATAAACATATATGGGAGTACCACACCTTACCTCGTCCTTACCTTCCCGCATCACAAAACCATGAAACTCATTCATAACACCATTTTCCGCTTATAATTCTGCTAATGCAATATAAAGGAACCCACCTTCCCCGCCCCTCGCGCTTCGCACTTTGCAACATACAAAACTTAACCCCCACTTCTCTCAGCTAAACCTTGCAACGTGCGATCTATGGGCATAGTCCCACCATCATTCGTTCCACGTCACTCCACCCCCGTGCTTCGCACATCGTAATTGTTACCGTTTACCCTCAGCTACTCACACTTAAATATTGTGATTTGCGATGTGCAGGCAGTGCCCCACCTCCATCTTCCACGTCACCTTCCCCTCACTTCGTACATCACACTCTTTACCGCTTACCTTTCACTGCTCACACATAAACTTTGCGATATGCGATCTGCGGGCATGGTCCCACCTCCATCTCCCACGTCACCTTCCCCGCACTTTGCACATCACACTCTTTATCGCTTACCTTTCGCTGCTCACACATAAAATTTGTGATATGTGATCTATGGGCATGGTCCCACCTCCATTTTCCACATCACCTTCCCCGCACTTCACACATCGCACTCTTTACTGCTTACCTTCCGTTGCGCGCACATAAAATTTGCGATATGCGATTGGAAAGCGCATGTCCGACCGCCTGGCCATTTCATTAATAGCCCCCATGTGGCCTATCTTGCGCCCATTTCAATGTCAATAAGTCCCATTAAACCCACTTCCACTTTCTCCATCCTTGCCTTCAGCTCTGCTCCATGTCAATACATCCGACGACCCACAACATATTTCGCACCCCCCCCCCCCCCCCCCAACCTTCCGAAGGTTAATGCCGTGGTGGGGGAGGGGGTGGTTTGAAATGGAAAAGTTCTAATACCACCTCTGGTGCTATGTGGAAGCTTGTAGTGATTTCACAACCCTCCTAGCCAATACCACAAATCGTCCATGCCCCCCTCCGAAATCCGGTTCCGATTTGCAATTCAAAGCACAACATGGGATTTTTGGGTGGAACATGTAGTATGGTTTATTCATTTTTCTCACAATAAGCTCCACTAAAGAGTTCAACATGCACATCACAACTGGTTATTCCACAAGAGGAAGAGGAAATTATGAGAATTAGAGAGTGAAGGTTTTCAAATAGCATGTGGAATCATATGATGAAGGTTGGACCACTCACCTGTTCTCAATCACTTCTCGCCACTCCTTTGTATATTATGGAATTGGGCCTCCCCGAACAAATTTTTGTTTCTTTTATTGATTAGATAGTGATTTTTTGCTGGTAAAATCTCGATTTTATCCAATTCCGTTTTGATTTTTCTATTGCAGGAGTGATTGCTTGATGCACACTTCGATAGTTTGTTAGGATATTTTGGTTTCACCTGTGTGGGTCGATCATGAAAGAATATTCGATCATAAAACCTCAAGGATAAATTTATATGTAGTGAGTTCTAAGATGAAAGAAAGGTTCTGGAATTTTGAATAATTTCGCTGTAGTTTTGTATTATTGTGCTCCCTGTGCTCTGAGATACATATTTGGGAGAGATGTTTAAACTTAATATGATAGAGAGTTCTTATTTCGATTCCATATGGAGCAATGAGTAGTATGTATATGTTTCCTTATGTTATCAGTAATCTCCTTTTCATGTATAATCATCTTTCATGCTATGTTGCTTTGATGATACGTGTAATGTAGCTGCCGGTAGTCTGCAATTTTTTTTCATGAATTCGTGTCTGTCTAACGCTCATGTATTAAGCTTGTTGTACTCCCTTAATTCTCACTCCACAAACTTATATTTTTTCCATATCTAATTCATATCCGTTTCCTCTAAGTTCACTGGGGACAGATTCTTAAATCTCTTAAGCCTATATCTTGTGGATTCCTTCTCCTTTCTCTCTCAACGCCTTTGCATATTTTTCAAGTTTCTGCTCATTGTTTTATACTTGGCCCATTTAAAATCCATCAAGCATCATAGCCTCCCGAGCCCTCTGATCACAAGTATAGGGAATTCACATGAATCAGGCTCAAATGGTCTTCTCCATTCTTGTATCACCAAAACCATTATTCTCTTGACCCATTTTTTGTCAAAGGCATTTTTGTAGTTGTCCATATTTAACCTTTGATCTTAATATGTCCTAGGCACTGGTCTTTTGCAACTCAAGGCTATCTGTAGGAGCTACAACAATCAAAATGATGATAATTCTCCACCTTTTTATCTTTCACTCAACATTCATAACAAATTGCTGCATAAATTCCTATTAGGTTCTGGGGCCTCTCACAATCTGATGCCTAAGAAAGTGATGGATGAATTAGGACTGGAAATCACTAAATAATACCGTGACCTTTACACATTCGACTCTAAAAGGGTCAAGTGTTTGGGAGTGATCAAAGACTTGGTAATTTCTCTTACCCAACTCCCCATGAAAATTCTAGTGATGGACATAGTGGTTGCAGACATACCATCTAGATTTGGAATGCTTCTTTCTAGATCTTGGTCCAAAAATTAGGGAGGCACTCTTCAAATGGATATGACATACGCCACTATCCCAGTCTTTGGAGGAGAATTCAGGAGATTTTATAGGGAAACACAAATGTCTTGTGATCATAAAAATCCCTCAAATCATCCTATATAGGCAGAGGAGGAGTCAGGGTCGTCTATTTTACACCTTGCTGCTAATGAAAACCATTTCCAGCCTAAAATCAGTGAAAAATAGAATTTTCAAGTCACAAAAGAGCATAATTTAGAAGCAGGACATATCTAGAAATTGTATTTTGATGGAGCTCATCAAGAAAGGGATCAGGGGCTGGTATAGTTATTATTTCTCCCACTCATCAGGTAGTGAATTTATCATACAAATTAAAATTTATCACTACTAATAACACTGTTGTGTATGAAGCACTTATTTTGGGAATGAAGGCAAAAAAAGATTTGAGAGTTGAATAGTTGATTGTTTTTGGTGATTTAGATTTGGTGGTACAACAGGTGAGAGATAATTATCTAGTAAAAAATTCAAAATTGAAGAATTACAGAAATGAAGTGTGGGATTTAATTTAACATAAATTTTCAACATTCAATTTGAATTTTGTTTCCAGAGAAGTAAATGAAATGGCAGATTCACTGGCCATTTCTGCTAATAATTTTAAGGCAACTCTTGATGTTAAAGAAACATATGATGTTCATGTTAAAAACAGACCTTCCAATCCTGACAATATAAAATACTGGCAAGTATTTGAAGATGATAAAGAAAGAATGTGTGGAGGAGTTTTTAGACATTCAAATTGATAATGAACAAGACACAACTGAAAGTCAGAACATCAAGCCATTAAAAAATACTATAGCTAGAAAAGACATTATTGATCTAAAAACAAACTTCATTCCTAAATGTTTGGTTCCTTTAGAGAGGTTGTTTGACAATAATGATGTCTTTTTAAATCCTGATAGTAAAACATATGAAGAGAGTATATTTGACTGCAATATTGGTATAGAAAATCAACCTAATTATGTTAAATTTTCTAAATTTATTCCCCAAGAAACTATAACTAAATATGTCAAGTTGTTGAAGTAGTATGCCAACATTAATTCTTGGTCCTACAGTGATTTGAAGACATATGAAAAAAGTATAATGGAACATAAAATCCTCTTAAATAAGAAGTAAAACCTATAGCACAAAAGATAAGACATATTAATCCCATGCTTCTCCCTATCATTGAAAAAGAAATCAGAAAAATGTGGGAAGCCAAAATAATTTTTCCTTTAAGATTTTCCAATTGGGTAGCTAATATAGTCCTGGTTTGAAAGAAGAATGGCAATATTAGAATTTGTGTTGATTTTCGCAATTTGAACCGGTGTTCGCTGAAGGATAACTAACCTTTACCCAAAATGGATCATATTTTGTAGAAGGTTGTAGGCTCAAAGAGTTTGTCAATGATAGATGGTTTTTCAGGGTACAATCAAATCTCAGTTGACAAACAAGATAGGGAGAAAACAAATTTTACTACACCCTGGCGAACTTTTATGTACAATAAGATGTCTTTCGGTTTAATGTATGCAGGTGCAACATTTTAGCGGGAAAAAGGATATTTCCTTTGCAAGACAAAAGGACAGATTTGTAGTCATTTACTTGGATGACATAAAACTCTTTTAAAAATCTGATCAAGATCATTTAAAGCATTTGCAGTAAGCATTTGATAAGTGCAAAAAATCTAGTTTGTCTTTAAACCCAAAGAAATCATGCTTTGTTGTTCAAGAAGGAAAACTACTGGGGAAAATTGTAATAGAAATGGTATTTTCATTGACCCAGGGAGATTTGAAGCTATACAAAAAATTCGTTTACCTATAAATAAGAAAGAGTTACAGTCATTTTTGGGTAAAATTAGTTTTTTGAGGTGTTTTGTTCTGAATTTTGCAGAACTAATTAAACATATAAATGTCTTGTTGAATAAATATGCAGCGTTCAAGTGACAAGATGAATTAAAAAACTCTTTCTTAGAAATCAAATCTACCTTGATTGAAGCCCCAATGTTAATCAACCCTGATTTTGAGAAGGATTTTCTGACTTTTTTATATGCTTCTGAGGAAACTATTGCAACAGTTTTACTTTAAAAAACAAGTAAGGCTTGGAGTGGCCAATTTATTTTTTCAGCCATGCATTAAGAGATGTTGAGCTAAAGTACATCTTAGTTGAAAAACAGGCATATGCATTGGTAATGGATTTGAAGTCTTTTCAAATTTATGTTTTGAATTCAAAAGTCATTGATTTTGTGCCAAATATTGATGTCAAGGATGTATTGTTGCAGCCAGACACAAATGGCAGGAGGGTAAAATATTATGTCTAGATTTGGTTGCCCTCAAAAGTTGGTGAATGACAATGCAATGAATTTTAAATCTGCCAAGATGAACAATTTCTGTCAGAAGTATAACATTGATTTGACTCATTCTACAACTTATTACCCCTAATATAATGGGTTAGCTGAGTCATCGAACAAAAGCCTGGTAAGAATCATAAAGAAGATGATGCCAGAAAACAAAATAAATTGGGATACTCAACTAGTTCATGCTCTTTGGGAAGATAGGGTAAGTAGAAAGAGATCAATTGGATTTTCTCCCTTTCAACTTGTTTATGGTATTGATGTTGTGATGCCTTTATAGCTGGTCCTTCCTTTTATGAATTTTTTACAAGATGAAACTGATAATTCAAATCCCATTCAGAGAAGGATTTTGCAATTCATAGAAGCTCATCAAATTCGGGAATTCCTGATGGACAAAGCACAAAAATACAAAGCTAAAGTAAAATTTGTCTTTGAAAAAAGAGAAAAACAACAGGTTTTTCAAGAAATGATTTGGTATTGCGCTGGGATGGAAAAAGAGAAGACCATGGAAAGCATGGTAAGTTTGAAAACTTGTCATTTGGGCCATTCAAAATTGCTCAAGTTCTCGAAAATAATACATTTCTGCTGAAGCATTTAGATGATGATCAATTGACTAGAGGCCCAATCAATGGTCATTTTCTCAAAAAAAATTGTTTGATAAGTTAGTCAGTATTTCCATTGTAAATCTGTGGAGTGATGTTTCAATAAAACTCCATTCCCAATGGTATTTGTGTCTGTAAATAGATTCAGTCTTGAGTTCAGTCAATAAAAGTTAGTTCTTGTCATTAGCTCCTGAAATTCAATCCTGAGAGTTTAAGGCATTGAATCTACAGTCCCTGAATCCTCACAGGGAGGACTCCATCCCCAATAGGAGCCATTGTTAGCACTGCAATTTTTCAAAGTCTGGTCATCATTCTAAGTTGTGTCTTTGATCCTCTCTTGTCTCCTAACCTATGATTGAAGGCCCTGGAGGTTTTGAATGTGTATTTGTTTTTATCATTAAAAAAAAAAAATCCAAAATAATTTTGAGTCCAATAGTTTGTTTGTGTCATAGAGTTATTAGGGTAAATTTTCTTTTAATAAGTATTTTAACTGCTTTGAGTATTTAAGGTCATGGGTTTAGCTTGATAAGTCTTATTTATTCACCGTGATATTTTCTATCCAAGGATAAAGAAAAAATTTCAAAGTCATCAGTTTTTTTAGGAATAACATAGGAATAGCTACCTTTCCTAGAAAGGCAACTATTTTCTTCAAAAAATCTAATTTTACAAGAAACACAGAAATAGCTACCTTTTTTAAAAAAGTAGCTATTTCTTGCAAAATTTGTACAAGGAGGTAAAAGAGGCATACTTAGGTGAAAATATATTTCTCTTTGAATATCGAAGGTCTGCTAAAACAAGAGGTGTTACTCTTCTCAAAAGGGGGCTATTTCTAATTGGAGGATTCATCAAAAGGAGGTTGGCTATTTTATTTGCTAAGGCTAGTAAAATATAATGCTACTCATTAAAGTGAAATATATTAAAGTTGAGATACGAGTAGCTATTAGTTAATAATGTGATGGAGTGAAATTTTCGGTGGAATAAGTTGGCACCAGAACTTAAATCATTTTTATTTCGTGTCATTCTATCTCACAGTGATTTAGGGCATGCAAAGCTTTGTTTCCCTTTACCCTTGTGAAAGCTACAACAAACTATTTCTTATCTTCCAGCAAAAAATTTTGTTACCTTGTGCTAGCAGTTAGGGCTTCATGGAGGGCTGTTGTTCCTTGTTTTACAGGTGCGCAGTAGTGGTTAAGTTAACTGTTAACAGAATGGGTAAAGGTGGTAAGGTGAATCATTCAGAACTAGCCAATACACATTTCGTTAATCACCATGAAAAGGCTCAATTCCAAGCAGTAGGTGTTGATCAGTGGTTGTCATTGATTTCAACCCAAGCAGAACCAGGGGCTACCCTGATATTGCATGGTAATTTTGACCTACCGAATCACTATATTCTAGGTCAAGAATATTTTTTGTGGTTTCTACTTGTCGAGAAGTTTTCGTTGATATATGGCACGCCATGTAATTCTTCATGGTTTGGAAGATATTCATGTTTGAAGTTTGTAACCCCAGTTAGTGGGCTAAAACCCCATGGGGTTGTGGCATGGGTCATTTAAAAGTAAATAATTAATAATTTTTAAGCTTCTAAAATCCCTCCCATGTTCACCTTTTGAAGACCCTCTCAGCCTAAGCATTGATATAAATTGTGATCCTCATATCCTCCTCATATAAGGGATTTCGCTACCTGAAACAGGTCATCCTGGAATTTGTGCTATAATTTTTTTTATATGAGGGTTCAAAAGCTAAAATATTTAAGAGGCGAAGCTGAAATCCTGAGGAAGATCCTGTACAAAGTTCAGATCAAGGTGCACAATATTTTCGGAGATATGACTTGTGGAAGTCAGCGTTTTTGCGGGCTCCTAAACTTCATCTCAAATAAGTGACCTTGGGAAAGTCATCATAACTCTCTATTTGAGTATTGGATTGGAATTCTGTAAAAAGTGGTAGATAGTACACGGATTTTAGTTTTTGTTATATCGATTTTAGAGCCTAATGAAGAAACAATGATACATGGCACACCATACAAGGTCGCTCTACTGAACTAGTCCATAATTAGGGCATTGTGAGAGATTGGGCATAAATCTCCCTTGAAGAATCCAAATTGGGTCAGAACTATGGCATTATAAAGAAGACTCACAGGACTACTATATGACCAAAAATCACATATTGGGGATATGAAATAACAGAGATACACGAGATTCAATATCGAGCTCCTAGAAGGCAAGAAGAAGCTAGATGATGTGTTGTCACATTAGGGGAATTTTGAGGTCTAAAATGGGTCTCCTAAGGAAATTATAAAAAAATAGTGGAAATAATAAGATAAGATTTGATTACATAATCAAATTTTAGAGGGAAAAAATAAAAAAACTACTTTTTCAACTTATCTCCCAAAATTTTTACACAAATTTCGAGCGGGAGTACTCGTTGGATGAAAAATTTAATTCCTCATCCAAGGAGTACCCATGTGCATACTTTCGATGGATCCTACTACACGAAAAATGAGAAATACATGAAAAACATTATTATAATCACATTTTTCATGTATTTCTCATTTTTGGTGTAGTAGGATCCATCGAAAGTATGCAACATGGGTACTCCTTGGATGAGGAATTAAATTTTTCATCTAAAAAGTACTCCTCAAAATTTAAGTACAAAATTTGGGAGATAAGTTTAAAATACGAGTTGAAAAAGTAGTTTTAATATTTTATTATTTTTTAATATTTTTACCCTTTTACTTAAAAAATGGTGAATCATCCCCCATGGTTGACATCATCATCATGAATCCTATTGGTTCTTATAAAGTTTATTTTCATTGTACATTTTTCTTAGGAGGCACATTTTAGACCTCAGAATTACCCTAATGAGGGTTGCAAAGGACCAAACTTTATAGGGTAGCAAAGAAAAGCAAGATGCAGCAGAGGTTAGCATGATAAGAGCAGCAATCAAGGTGCAGAACAACAGCAAGAAGTTCACCACATGAAGTCTTCAAGTGGGCAGCACTGCATACAGTCATTATAAAGGTATCATTGTAAATGCATCATTGTAAAAATTGTACAAGTGTCTATCTGCCAAGAGTTGAAGAGGCAGTGTCAAGAGGTCTAGGATCATCATTAGGTGGTTGTGTCATAGTTGGAATTATGGTCTAGTGTGTCTTATTCTTTTACATTATTCTATATCATTGTAAAGTGGACCATTTTCCTTGGTATGGGAGTCCATTCTTATTTTATTCTTCTATAGAGTGGTAGGGTGGTGCTAGGCTGGTGCATGAAGTCACCCACAGGTTCAATCCTGTGAAAACTTTAGGGTGGTAGGGTGGTGCTTGGGTGAATTGTAGCTCATTGGGTGTTGGGGCATCCATTCAGTTGACTACTGAAGAATCTCGGGCATTGGAGCGTCCATCCAGTGGGAGCTGAAGAAGAATGATTTTATAGATTCTAGGAAGTTGGAGCTTTATTTTCAATTGGAGTTGAATATTAAAGAATTATTAGAAAAGCATTCAGGTGGTTTTTTTCCCGAAGAGGGTTTCCACCTTAAAAAATGTGTGTAGTTGTGTTCCTTTTGTTTACTGCTATCATTGCAAAAACACTGATAATAATTGAATATTAACTAATGCTCTAAAAGATTAATAATAACACTAATGGAAAGGAATACTGTTTCACCCCCCTATCAGTATTTCCAACAATTGGTATCAAAGCTTGGTTCCTTTAATAGCAGTTTAATAGCTAGAAGGAGGTCATGGAGCATACCAAGAATGGTGTACCTCTGTTAAATGAAAATAATTATGCACTCTGGAAAGGAAGAATGGAGGTCTATCTCTTGGCACAAGGTTACAAATAATGGGACACTATTCAAAATGGATTTACATCAACAATGGATGAATTTGGTAAATGATGCAAAAGAAAAAAATATTATTATCAGTGGACTTATTGAATCTGCTTATCATAAGGTGTTGGGTTGTAAAGTCGCCAAAAATGTATGGGACAAGCTTGACAATATATATGAAGGTGACTCAAATGTCAAAGAGAAAAGCTTCAAATCTACAGAGAAAAAATTGAGCAATTCATAATGAAAGAAGATAACAACATTGCTGCATACTTCCAACAGGTTGATGAAATAATAAACACTCTAGAAGGATTGGGAGAGCCTGTCAATGAGAAGACTATTATATGAAATATTCTTAGAACGTTACCAGGTATATTCAACCCAAAGGTATCGGTCTTAGAATACAGTGCAAATGTGGACAAACTCAGCAAAGAGGAATTACATGGAGTTCTCATAGTATATGAAATGAGACTTGATGAAGAAGAGGGTACTTCACATCTAGAAACTGGGTTCGCTGCATCTAAGAAAACCAATAAGGAGAAACAACATTCAAAGGAACATACCTAAACCTGCAAGTGTGAAGAAAAGGAAGATGATGAAGACGGTCTTTAAGATGGAGAATATGCTTACTTTACGAGAAAACTAAAAATTGGTGAGGGAAAATTCAAGGGTAAACTTCCATTGATATGTTTCGACTGTGGTGAGGTTGGGCATTTTGCAGCAAAATGTCTGAACAGAAGTGACGGAAACTCAAAAGAAAAGAAAGGCTTTAAGAAATTCAACAAGCAAAGAAAAAATAAAGGATTCAAAAGGAACTTTCTCTCTAAAGAAGATATCTCATCATCTAATGAAGACAATGACAGTGAAGAAGAAGCCAATGAGAGAGTATTGTTTATGGCCAAGCACATTAAACAAAATGTATCAAACAACGAAGAAGAAGGGTTGACCATAAAAGAATTTTCTGAGGCAATCAAGCTTATAAAAGAGCTCAAGGCTGAGAAGATACGTTCCAATACTCTTGAAGAATAAGTTCAAGGTCTCAAAATTAAAGTTGAAGAACACAAACATATTGAAGAGTCACTTCAAAAGAAGTTGGAAGAAATCAACCAAGAAAGGGAAGCATTAGAAGCCGAAGTAGTCTCACTGCGTAAGGAATTGAAAAAGGAAAAAACTGTCCAAAACTATGCCAACAGCTCAAGGGCATTGGAAGAACTCATAAAAAGTCAACGATCTTACAATGACAAAAATGGGCTCGGTTACAAAAAAGAAAAATCAGGACCTTCTACAACAAAATACAATGAACCTATAAGATATGACATGCATGTAGACTTCATTAAACAAGATTTGCAAGAAAAACCTTGGAAGACAATTCCTTGATGAAGATTTCCTTCCAGGTACTAACATATTTTTTATGGCTATTGTTATTCATGTGGAAAATTTGCTCATAAAGATGTAGAATGTCACGCATACCCTAGGAACCAATACAATTACAGGAGATCTGTCAAATATGAACCTCCCAGGGCTCAACGAAACATCAATAGATTTGAACATTTAATAAAGAATATTGAATGTTACAAATGTCGAAACTTTGGAGACATAGCCAGAGGCTGCAGACTTGAAAATCCTCCAGAAGAATCTTCGAAGCTACAGAACAAACGAACATGGAAGAAGAAGAAGACTGATAATTGTGATCTCGCTCTCAAGGCTCAAAATAAAAAAGATGTGTGGTATGTTGATAGCGGTTGCTGAATGCATATGATAGGATATAGAAAGAAATTTGTATCTCTGAAAGAGAAGAAGGATGGAACTGTGTCCTTTGGAAATGATGGATCTTCAAATGTTATAGGATCAGGTATCGTCACTCTTGGAAGAAAAGATGCTCTAGCCAAGAATATTCTATTGGTTGAAAACATGAATCACGATCTGCTCAGTGTTGGACAAATGTGTGATCAAGGACACATAATACTATTCAACTCCAAAAAATGTGAAATCAGGAAATGCAGGTATGATGAAATTGTGGCTATAGCAAGTTGAGCTCCAAACGACATATATGTTCTGGATGAAGCAACTAAAGCACGTCAACTAGCTAAAGAGGATGATATGATATTTTGTAGTAGTGATGATCGACTAAGTAATAACTTTGCTACAAAGATGCAAAGTGAGTTCGAGATGTCTTTACTTGGTGAGGTAACATACTTCTTAGGGCTTCAAATATCTCAGCAAGAGAAAGGAATATTTATATGTCAAGCCAAGTACATCAAGGAAATGCTCCAGAAATTCAAAATGGAAGATTTCAATCACATCCTTACTCCGATGGTAACAAGTTGAAAATTGAGCATAGACGACTCATCTAAGGATGTGGATAAGAGGTTGTACAGATCTATGATTGGTAGTCTTCTATATGTAACAGCCTCCCAGCCAAATTTTATGCACCAAAAGAATCACAAATTATTGCCATCAAAAGAATTCTTCGATATCTAAAGGGAAAAACAAAATATGGCTTGTGGTATCCCAAGGGTAACAATCTCATTATTCAAGCCTGTACATATGTAGATTGGGAAAGAAGCATTGATGATCGTAAGAGTACTCATGAAGCATTTGAACATCTTCGCCAGAAACTTGGGATTCTTCCAAGTTCTCATTAGATTTTACTTATTCAGAATATAAAGGGGGAGTGGAAGTGTGTACAGGTTCACAGGATGGTTGTGTGTCAGGGGGAGTTACCCTTTGCCATTGATATCAAAGGGGGAGAGAATGTTGTAGGAAGAGGTGTCATGATCATAGGTGGAGTACTTGTGTTTCCATCAATGCCAAAGGGGGAGATTTTTTATCAGTGGTTGTCATTGATGGAAACCCAAGAAGCACCAGGGGCTACCTCTATCTTGCATGGTAATTTTGACCTACCAAATTACTATATTCTGGGTCAAGAATATTTTTTATGTTTTCTACTTGTTGAGATGTTTCCTTTGATATATGGCACACCATGTAATTCTTCACGGTTCGAGAGATATTCATGTTTGAAGTTTGTAACCCCAGTTAGTGGGCTAAAACCCCATGGGGTTGTGGAATGGGTCATTGAAAATTCAATAATTAATAATTTTTGAGCTCCTAAAATCTCTCCCACGTTCACTTGTTGAAGACGCTCTCAACCTAAGAATTTATATAAATTGTGATCCTCATATCCTCCTCATGTAAGGGATTTCACTACTTGAAATAGGTCATCGTGGAATTTGCGCTATAAATTTTTTCTATAAAGGTTTAGAAGCTGAAATTTTTATGAGGCAAAGCCAAAATTCTGAGGAAGCTCCTGCAAAAATTTCAGATCAAGGTGCACAATATTTTCGGAGATATGATTTGTGGAAATCAGTGATTTTACGAGCTCCTAAACTTCATCTCAAAGAAGTGACCTTGGGAAAATCATCATAACTCTCTCTCTCTCTCTCTATGTATCGGATTGGAGTTCTGTAAAAATTGGCTGATAGTTCACAAAATTTAGTTTTTGTTGTATTAATTTCAGAGCCGAATGAAGAAACAATGACACGTGGCATACCATACAAGTTCGCTCTACTGAACCAGTCCATAATTAGGGCATTGTGAGAGATTGGGAATAACTCTCCCTTGAAGAATCCAAATTGGGTTAGACCTATGGAAATGGAAATAAGACTCAGAGGACTACTACATGACCAAAAATCACATATTGGGGATCTGAAATAACAGAGATACACCAGATTCAATATCGAGCTCCTAGAACGCAAGAAAAAGCTAGATCATATGTTTTCAAGGGCTGCAAAGGACCTGACTTTCTAGGGCAACAAATCAAAGCAAGGTGCAACAGAGGGTAGCATGAAAAGAGCAGCAATCAAGGTGCATAAAAACAACAAGGAGTTCACCACATGAAGTATTCAAGTGGGCAGCAGTGCCTACAGTCATTATAAAGGTATCATTGTACTAAGTCATTGTAAAATTTTTACAAGTGTCTATCTGCCAAGAGTTGAAGAGGTAGTGTTGGGAGGTATAGGATCATCATTAGGTGGTTGTGTCATTGATCAGAACTGGATCATGGACCAGAATGAAAGCCCAAAATTCAAATTTCTTGGAAGAGTGTCAAACCTGAACGACCAGAAAGGTCTTGTCGTTGTGATTCTGGTGCCATGAACGGTTCTCAAAACCGAGGTCGTATACAAAAGTTATTGAGGTTTAAAAACGCCCAGTAAACTCCAAAAAAGGATTATTTGACTTGGTTTGAATTTTGAAATTTTAGAAAGAAATTATATGTTAAAAGTGATTTTTGTTAAAGGTTGGTGGAGGCCAATCATTGGTTTCCACGTGGCCCTAGGCCTAATGGTTTAAGAAAAAAAAGGGGTCAAGACAAAATTTTTGGTTATTGGAAGGCCGAGTCACTTTGCACGCATTCGGGTCACTTTGCACACATTCAGGTCACCCTGCCTGCATTCAGGTCACCCTGCACGCATTTGGGTCATAGTGCACGCGTTCAAGTCGGGTGCCTCTGCACGCGTTTGGGTCACAGTACACGCGTTCAGGTCAATGCACGTATCAGTCGGGTAGAAGCTTATCTGCCAGCAATTGACAGTTAGCGGAATTTATGCATGTGAACACAATCGCTAACCACCACATTAAATGTTACCACTAATTTTTGGGCGGAGTCCACCATTTCCGATGGGTTTTCAAACTTTTTCGACATTAACTGGAGTTCCTCCATTTTTTGAGGAGGTTTTTTGGGGGACATTAAGCAGTTTTCTTGTTTCTGCCATAAATCCATCATTATTGAGCCAAATTGGATGAAATTTTAGTCAATTTTGGGTCTCTTAGACCTCCTGAGAAATTTTCGATAGGTTTTAGGTCGAATGGAGGTGATCTTCAGTAGTTTTTTCTTTAGGGAAGATGAAGGAGCCATAAGGGCCACCATGAGACAAATTCAGTTTGAGGCCTAACCAGGGGAGTTAGAGTCCTTTTCCAGAGTTCCAATAGTATAAATTGGATAATTCAGATGCTATGAATCTGATGAGATTTTTTTTAGAGCATGTAGAGAATGTTTGAAGGCCGAAAAGCTTCAGGAAAGTTCCAGGGCCCATTAGTGGCATCTTTTACCAGCAACAGTGCAAGGCTTAGCGAGAGCTGCTTGAGACCACATGCATTGAACCAATGGTCATTATTAACTGAAAAAATAATTCTTAAGCTATTTACAGAGGTTTCAGAAAGTGTTAAATACTTTTAGAGGTGAAAATCTCAGCAGATAATTTTTCCTTGACCCTAGTTCCAAGGGGTGCCGATAGGTGATTAAGGCGAAACCGGAGCAGTCGGAGGCTATTTTTGATGAAAAAAAACTATATTGTGACTATTTCAGTAATTTGAGAACCAATGGAAGTGGTTTCAGAACATTTTGAGAACTTCTAGAGCTTGAAACGGTGATGTGAAGTTCTCGGCAGCCCTGGGAAAACCGTGGAGGATAGCCTATTTGGGGAATGCAGTGTTCAAATTGAGAAATTTATCAGTTGATAATTGATTTATGATGTGTATTGGATAAAAAAATATTGGTTTCAGTGATAGAAACAAAATTCTAAGGGAGTTTTTCCCATTTATAAGCTCAAAGTAGCTTAGTGCACCGACAGAAGGAATCGTGTCAACAAGAGCCTAACGCTGTTTTTTAGAGTTTGGACAGCCAATTGAGGGATATTTATGGTATTTTAAGTCCTTTGGATCATTTTTGTATTCATTGGAATTGAGTATTTAATTTTTAAAAAAACTTACCATAATCCCAAAGAGCTGAGTCAAGATGACCAAGCTCAAAGGAGACATAGCCCACGAGATTTCGGGTGAACTCCTAGATTAAAATTGATGTTGTGTTTGAATGGTTATTTGCTGCATTATGTTGCTGTCATACATGTTAAATTGCAACAAGAACAAATGAACTTAAGACACATAAACAGTAAAAATTCATACACCACTTTCAAGTAAATAATTCGTCAAAATTGTCAAGTACAAGCTAGATCATTATAATTAAAACTAGGTGGTAGGTTCTTGAAATACATACAAGTTATCTAGACCATTTTCAGATCAGTCATAGTTGGAATTATGGTCTAGTGTATCTTCTTTTTCTACATCATTCTATATCATTGTAAATTGGACCATTTTCCCTGGTACGGGCGTCCATTCTTCTTTTATTCCTCTATAGGGTGGTAGGGTGGTGCTAGGGTGAGTTGTAGCTCATTGGGTGTTGGGGAATCCGCTCAGTTGTCTACTGAAGAATCTCGGGCATTGGAGCATCCATCCAGTGGGTGCTGGAGAAGAATGCTTTTCTAGATTCTAGGAAGTTGGAGCTTTATTTTCAATTGGATTTGAATATTAAAGAATTATTATAAAATAATTCAGGTGGTTTTCATCCTGGAGAGGGTTTCCACCTTAAAAACTGTGTGCAGTTGTGTTCCTTTTGTTTACTGCTATCATTGTACAAACACTGATAATAATTGAAGATTAACTAATGCTCTGAAATATTAATAATAATACTAATTGAAAGGAATACTGATTCACCCCCCTCTCAGTATTTCCAACAGTAGGGTGGTATCGATTTTTAAAGAAGTTTTCAAGAGAAAATGTTGCATTGGCTCAGGTATTTGCAGAGACATTCGATGGAGATCAGGTTAAGCTAGGTCTCGGACCTTTAGGATCACCGAGACTGTCCTTGCAAGGGCTACAAAAACATTAGCTACAGACGAGTCCTGGTAGAAGAGGAAAACTATGCTTTAAGTTGATTTAAATCCATATCTAAAGCCTGAGCATGAAAATATATATTGGACCCCTACTCTTTGCATTTCTTATTTTAAGCCTGAGTGGCAAGATGTTATTACCACTGTGCATCATTGTATTACCTATGAAGGTAGGTTTTCCACCGTGCATCAATACCAGATGAGGTTTCTATCTCACATATCAGGCTCTAAACCTATGAGCTTACCATTTTTCCTCTATGAATATCTATTAACAATGTCCCAAAAAATACATAGAACAATAGACTATTCTCTTCACAATCTTTATCACATGGGTTTGATCAAAATCCTAGTGGTTCATCATTTGAAAAAAAAACACGCGGGAATTTATTTAGCAGACGAAAGTTTCAGCAGTGTTAACTCAAGGAGAAGGATAGGAAGGCCTATAAGGAAAAAGACCCAAGAGCAGCAGTAAAATCCCTACACCTACATTTACCCATTCACAAACTGGTCAATCTTCTACACCATCTAGTAGATAGACAAGGAACTCAACAAGGAGAGATTGAGTTCAAACCACCACTCCTATACCAACCATCATTCCTATACCTACAGTGAAACCAGCCAAGTAATTTTACACTAGAAGACTACCTAAGGAGCTACGTGTCTTGGGGTATTTCAGGCAGGAGCATGCAAGCAAACTAAAACAAAAAGCTACCCTACCTGAGAAAAATGCTATGTCTAAGGGAAAGGAAGGGGTAGCTTCCTCTTCAAAGAGTAAACGCAAGAGAAAAATTATTTTGACAAAGGGATCTTCACTGGAAGTCATCCCTGAAACCTTGACACCAAGTCTTGTTCTAGAGGCTAGACAGAAGAATCAAGAAGACAAGGCTGCTCTAGCACTAGAGGAGCCTACACTTGCATAAGTCTTTCCTCACTCAAAAAGGGGAAAAGAAAAGTTTCAGAGGCTACAATAGAAGACCAACTATAGCCAAGTTTTACACATCTCTGAGTTATTCAACAAAATGAAAGAATAAATCCAAAATCCACCCATACTCATCTTTTGAGAAGGATAGTAGTGAAACAGAGTTTGAGGAGGGGCAGTCAAGCAAAGTTATACATGGAAGAAGGAGGCCTTCTTAAATTCCTAATCCACACATTCAAAGTCCTCATACCAAACCAAAGAACAAGCTTATACTAGTAAGAAAACTCATAGCCAACCCTGCTCTCAGAGATGAAATAATAAACATAGATGAAAGCTCATAAAATGATCTAGGGAAGAAGAAGACTTAGAAGAAAAATCAAGTACAATAGAGAAATCCAAACAAGAGGGTCACCAAGGTAGAAGATATTAGGATTTTTTCTTCCATAGTAGATATTTAATGATTAAATGTACAAAACCATGAAAATGTGAAGAATCATATCATTTTTGGATTATACATAATATTTTCAAAAATGGCTACCTTTTTTCAGAAAAGTAGCTATTATTTTCAGAATTTGTATAAGAAGGTGAAAATGTTGCTTTTTGGTTCTAGTTTCGAAATAATGACAGTAAGTGGTGATAAAGTGAATGAAGCCTCAATGGTAATGGTCTTTTTCCAAGTGTCATCCAGTCAAGCTATCTTCCAGATGTCATTTCAGTTGTTTACTCCTACACTTTTGTGGATAAAGGTACATGTGTCATTTTCAGCAGGCAGTTGCACTTTTTGTGGAGGAAGTTTTTCCAGAAAACGAGGACTTAGCCACCTCAACTCAGCCATTTCGATATCCACACTATCATGTTTTCTCTTCATTTGTATTTCATAATACTTTTCTGTTATGTTTAAGATAAGATTTACTATATGTAAAGGATTGTAATAAAGTCTCTAAAACAGGCTTGAACTTTTTGTGGAGGATTTAACAGAACATCTTCTTGTATATATGCTATGTAAAGCAATGAAGAAAGGATTCGTTGGTTGTTCATCTTATTGTATATTGTGTTGTATATTTTTGAGTATATAATATATCCAAATGCACCCTTGAGGACTTACAAACTATATGATGTGTGTATTGTTTTACCTATTGTTTTTACATAGCTTTTCTATCTTTCCAGATTTATTATAAAAGTTCTATCTCATGCTTATATCAATGTTTTGAACCTCCAAGACATATTGATATGTTTTTTAAGTCTTGTTTAAAGATTTCCTGATTCAGTATGAATTGAAGACTGTTCATAATCATTCCTTGGGGTAGAATTACATCCCGTTTCATGTTCTTATAAGTCTTTTGATTTAACATGCGTGTAAATATGTTTTTGTCAGTCTTGATTCATCAATAATTCCTTATTCATGAGGTCATGTTAGTTGGAAGCATTATTTGTAATGGGATTCTTAAAATGTAGAGTGAGACTCTTGTAAGTCTTTCAAAGAATTCTTTTGCTATACATTTTGGATCTATAATTTGTGTCACCCTTTTCTCTTAGCAGTGGGCTTCTGTTTTACATATCCACTATTTATCTCCCATTTTTCTAACTATTAGGCTACAAACTCAATCTTTCTACCATATCATGCACTAGTGCCCTCATATGTGTGAGATATTATTATTTGCTCAAAATCCATTTCAGTGTGTGTAATTTCCAACCACTTTCCAAAAAACATAATCCAACTCTAAGAAAATCCCTTGAGTTTAAGATGTGTTTGGTCAGGTGCTTGTCACAATCCAAGTGATAATTCCAACGCTAACACCCACGCATTAACTTCAAGGGTTGCTCCTGGTTGTAGCCTTAAGTCCTGTGGTGAGGTGGTTGGGCCCCTCCTTACCCCCATCATTCCAATGATACAAATTGAAATACAATTAGCAGCCCATAGATATTAAGATTTGAGTTGTGGTATGTTGGTATGTTGGGTGTGTTTTGTGGGGGAGGTCACAGGGTTGAGCCCTGACCTTTGTCCAGAATCTGTGCATTATTTTTCTCCACAAAACATTAATATTAAACCTTTGGACTTAATACAAATTCAAACTTTGGACTAATTTCGGACCTTAGACTATATTTCAATTCGGAAATTCAGGCCATCTGAAATATTTTGACCCATACCTTGGTCCACCAAAGGGGACATGTGGTGGCCCCTGGCTTCACCAAGTGTTTGCCTCTGGTTGGAATATTCAACCATATAATAAAAATTTCATTCGACCATTAAAATATGAAATTCGGCCTTAGGAGCAAATAAAAAAAATTCACCTTAACCCAATTTTTTGGCGAATCCTGCAGTGACACTTGTCACACTCTGATTGGGAAAACTAAAAGAATATTCCCTAGATTATATATATATATATATATATATATATATATATATATATATATATATATATTGTGCTGACTAGGCTGTCATGTTAGCATTTTGTCCTTTCTGCAATTTTTTTAGTTATTTAGGAAAACGAACAACATGCTCTATCTTCCTCATCCGAAGTTAGTTTTTGATGAAACAAATTGCATCGGATTCCTAGCGGCGAGCTCTTCGTTGTCGTTTAGTTTTCAATAGTTTCCGAGCACTTCCATTTTTGAGCTTTACACTAAGCACCTGATCACTAAGCCCCATGAAAAATCTACGACTTTAACTTCCTTGTGACCATAAATCACCCCAAACTTCCTCGAGGCCATAGAGCACCCCCACCTCCCCTCTTGCAACCCATGAATAAATAGTATTTTTCCCTAGAATTGGGTTATACAATTTCAGGGGAAGTTATGATTTCTTGTTGTTTAAAATGGGTTTTTGAATGCATAAATGAATTCAACACCCTCAAAACCCTTGAGGCACTTGAATTTTTCAAATTAACTTAAACTTATGTTTGTTAAAATTTTCTAACATATTTGAGAAAAATTCACTGGAAAAAATGCTCGAAAAATAGGAACTTTTATCTATTAATTAGATTACCCTTAATTAAAAGGGTAGAAAAAGCATAGCTATTTTTTAAATAAATTTCAACTCATGACTATTATTAAAAATATTCTAAAATATTTCATGGAGGTTAAATTCCTACCATTTACTTAACAATTATTGTTAATTAAATTAAAGTTCTAAAATCCGTATTCTAAAATAATTGCATATATACATTATTATCATTATTATTATTCTAAATAAATTAATTTATATATAATAATATTTATTTTAAATTTTAATTTATTAAAAAGTTAGTGAGACAAAATATGTTTTTGTTTCCGGCTTTGGTAAGGATAGAATTATTCTTGAAAACATGTTTTTTATTTTATTTATATTCAAATTTAAAATATATGGTTAGTTGTAATATTAAAAAATATATATAGTGTAATATTAAAAAATTATTTGAGAGAAGTTCAATCGAATAGTATATTATTAAAAAAATTATAGAATGTACTATTAAAAAATTATTTTGATGAGTAGAGATGTTGTAACGTAATATAATGTAATGTAAACATTTTAACTCAATAAAATTAAAATAACCTATAAAAATAAAATAAAAGCGACCCGTCGTATTCATGTGGAATATAGTTGATCTAAAGGGAGAAAGTAAACCAGCCTACATCCATCTTAACTCCAGATCTACCAAGTACATAGAGGGATCAAATGTCTTTACATGAAAACCTTTTTTAGAGTGGAAAGAGATTTGATCCCTCTCATCACTTGGTAGATTCTGATTTAAGATGGATCTAGGGTAGTTTATGGGAAGTTCATCACTTTAGAATCTTTTTGTGAAATTTATGGCTTCAAAAAAATTTAGGTTTAATTCCTATATATATAGTGACATCCCATGTGGGTTAATTCCCCTTGTAAACATTTATTTGTAATTATGTGACCATAAATTTAAAAAAATGGTTGAGAAAGGGACACAATTTCCATTGCTTGAGTAGGGAGATTACTTGAGGAAGTTGGTGGTTTTAAATATTAGTCATAGTCTGACTAAGTGGTTTAAATGGGAAAACTATGTATTAATTCAGTTCAAAAAATGAAGGAAAGACTCATGTGTATTTGGGAAAAAACTACAAGAAAACGAAAAAAGGACAAAATTAATGAAGAGTATGGGATGCGTTGACCACGAGGAGGGACTACGCAGACCCATTACAGGGAAAAAACCATAATGGATGAGAACTAGGATGGATACTCCTTCATATTGTTAGAATTATTACGAAAATAGGAGGCCGACTAAAGGCTCCTAAGGATAATTTTTTTATTATTTTCTATGAGGGAAAATAAGGTTATCAGGCTAAGAGAATTTAGGGAGAAGAGAAGTTCAAATGATAGTACAACTAAGAAAACCAGAAATCTTGTTGGTTGATAATCACTGAGAAGTGGTTGTACCTTATAGGGATGTTAAATCCATTTGAGATTATGTTTATTGATAACCTCTAAGATGTGGACGCATCGAGGGCTAATGTGACGATAACATCTAATGTTAGTTCCATGGGATTGGGATGAGAACATAGGTGGAAGTTCCACTAAGTTGCTAGAGATTGCATTCTTGTTCCTTCAAAGGTAATACAACTGATAAAACCTCCTTACCATTAACATTATCTCTCTTCCCACATATGAATTGAGACTCTTTGTGTCTAAATCCCTATAGATGTAGGGATATTGTAAGTCCCTGTGTATAAAAGACAATGTTCCCTCCATGATGTGAAAACATCGAATAGTTGGTGGGTGAAGGAAGTGTGGCCTTGAGACACCTTGTTTCAAATGATGATATTGGTTAAATCCCCCGAGTGGGTGATGGTTGTATTTGAGTGAAGTGATTCATTATAATTATTTGATTTTATAGTTGGTGGGTGGAGATGGGACAACTCGAAGACACCCTATTTCGGATAATAATAATAGTTTAAAACTCCTCTTAAAGAATTTTAACTCAAGCTCTATAATTTATCTTTGGGGTAATAGTTGCAAGAAATATTTTGTTGTATCTTGTATATGGTTGGGTGGAGAGTTGAAGTCCCAAGCTCAATTGTCTGGTTCAGTCTATCAAAGATAAGTGTTTACCTATGACTCTTATATTTGGAATGATTTATGCTTGTTGTTTAATATATTGATTTATCATGGCTTGTAATGCTGAGGAATGAGAAATCCATGTCGGTATGAAAATTGTTGTTTTAAAGGCATTGATATCGAATGTTTTAGATTACTATGTTAAATTGAGCATAATCCTAGTCTAAATTGCTTGTATGAAATGAATATGGGAATTTTGTAAGTGCTTGATTATCAGAGATGTTGTTGAAGTTTGCAACAAGAAACAATGAAATTGGCATTTGGAAACAACATCCGTGATCCTAGTGAAAATTAAGCACCTACACTAGGGTGGGACCCACACAAGATATTTTTAGGTATATGTCTATTTATAGATGTATGTGCATATCTATTTATAGATGCATGTATATCTTTATTATCCCTTAATATTAGATGGACAATAAACTATAATCTATTCTCATTGTGGACTTGAAAATAGTTAACTGAAGTGGAAAATAAGTTAGCTAAGTGAATTTTGAGTTAAGTGGTTGGTTGGTGGGACATGCAGATTGATTTTAATTGTAATTGAGTGATTCGAGTTGTAACAGAGTTGGAAGTGCAGTGGTGCATGAGTTATGCAATTTTTAAGTAGTTTAACTCAGTTAATTGAGTTAAACTCAGTTGTGCTAGTTGTAACTGCAGATACACTAGTGAGAGATCAAGTGAATTAAATATTAGTTAATTCACAAGTAGTGATCTCACATGCAACTGATGTTTTTACTATTATTAACTGCATGCATGTCAGATCTAGTGGAGACCCGATTGAGTTCTAGGTTAAAGGGAAGATAACTATCAGTTGTGACATTATCTACTTGCACACATTCAAGCACACACATTGGATGATCACGTGATATTTACGCAGTCAAGGCAGGAAATTCATCTATTATTCAAGGTTCTTTACCATCAAGGATTGCGTAGTGGAGGCATGTTGTCTAGAGACAATAAATTGAGCAAGGGATTTGCAAATTTTTGTATAATAGTGTGAGACAATTAGCTAATGTACTGAGAGCTCTTGTGATTGGATTTTTGTATGTAATTGTTTCATTATCCATGATATAATACAAAATAGAATATAGTGGGGTTTTTACTTGTAAGCTTTCCTTGGGAAATTATCTGTGTTGTGTGTGATTGATCTTTCTTCATGATATTGTAATTGGAAATTGTGTTTTTAATTCTGCAAATATTTGTAGAAGCGATTTAGTATTTAAGTTTTGCATATTGTTATATTGGGTGAATCCAAGATATACATGCATATTGTATAATTTCTGCATGGTATCAGAGCACTGGAAACTGCAGAAGTGAAGCAGGAGTTGATTTTGTTGGTGGATAGAATTCGAATTTGCAGAAAGACTTTCTTGGTGCTACAACTGATTCAAGACCGAAATGGATTTCAATGGCTTGAGGTTATATTATGCACTCAAGATAAGCTTGAACTACATTGCTTGGAAGGACAAGATGGGGGCGGTACTCGAAGACAATGGCTTGAAGGAATTCATTGAAAAAGATGTTCCTAAGCCAAATGTTGCCAATCTTGATGCATGGCAAAAGAAAGTGGCAAAGGCGAGGAGGATCCTGTCGGAGGGAGTATGAGACCACATTGTCTCAAGCCTCCATGGGAAATCCACACCATATTCTATGTGGAAGGCTTTGACGAATCTATTCCAAAGCAAAAACGACCATAGGAAATTGGCACTCAAAGATAAAATCAGGAAGATCAAGATGGAAAAGAATGACACGATTCCGGTATAATAAATTTTGTCCAATGTCGGGATGAAATTGGGAGTGTAGGAATAACTGTCATTGATGATTATTTGGTGAGTTTGGATCTCCTAGGACTTCCTAAGAGTTGGCATCATTATGAAGATTCTGTCAACGAATGGGAAAAATTTCTATATTGGGAATGACTGTGGTCGAATTTGGTGCAGGAGGAGTTTAGGTGGAACACCATAGATGGCTCTTCATTAAAGCATGATGATGAAGAGGATTTTTCTTTGGCTGCCAAGGTGAAGAAGGGGAAGGGGAATAAATTCCATTCTAAATCTGAGGCCTTTGAATATGGAAAAGAGTACAACATGTCCAAAGTGAATTTTTTTCACTATCACGAGCATGGACATATTGCCACAAACTATCCACAAAAGAAGAAGAAAAAGAAGGTTGTTGGGTCTGCAACTGGTGAGGCCCTTTCTTCGCAATTTGAGCTTGAATTCTCATTGATCGCATGCATGGTGTCAAATTCATTGGGATCAGGGTGCTACTTGGATAGTGGTGCTTCCTTTCACATGACGGGAGACAAGAAAATTTTTAGTGACTTGTAGGAGAAGGTTCTCCAGATGCATATTAAAATGGGTGACGATGGACGGTACAGTGCTACTGAGATTGGTACCATTACCTTTCAGAGGGCATCAGATAGACTATTTGAATTAAAAAATGTAATGCATGTACCAGGTTTGAAGAAAAATTTAGTCTTAGTTGCAATGTTAGAGGATAGAGGCTATGTTTTTGTTTTCAGTGAAGGAAAAGTTTTCATGCGACACAAAGCAACAGGGAAAGCCAAGAAGATTGGTATTTGAGTTAAGAATATCTACAGAATTGATGTAGATATGATTTCTACAGAGCTTCCTATCATTGGGAAGCATGATAAATTCATGCAATTTACCCTTGGGAGGGAGTTGGATTTGCATGCAAGTGAGAGTGAACCTCAAGATGTGGAGCAGCCACATGCACAAGATCAGGGAGTGGGAGCAACCACTCATGTAGAGAATTTTCAAGCCAGATGGGCAAAGGGAGTGCATGCATCTATACCACTAGGTGAGAGGTGGAGCGACATGCATGAATAATCCAAAGAAGAAATTTTGGGAAAGATTCATTGAGATGGTGTGAATCTCATGAATTGAACCTAGATACTAGGAGCCCACAAAGCACCAGTAGCAAGATCATTTGGATTGATGAGGTTAGATGCAGTGAGGACATGAAATCAAAGTGACAATGCCAAATACTAGAGTGCATATCAGAGTTGGTAGCAAGTGTAGAGTGCATGGATGTAGGTGTCAGCAGCGCAGAGGATCCAATAGACATGTGCAGTAGCTAGCAGTAAGTCAGAAGACTTTGATGACAGATGCATTATACTGATTCATTTGTTTGGAGGTTATTCAGTTTTGGAAGTGTTTCATGCAAAGGTTGCATGTGCGATAAACACTAGAAAAGTGTTGCATGCAAGAGTTTCATGTGTGAGAAACACTAGAGAAGTGTTGCATGCATGAGTTGCATGTTGCATGCATGGAGTTGCATGTCGCATGCATGGAGTTGCATGTCACATGCAAGGGTTGCATGTTGCATGCATGGAGTTACATTTCTCATGCATGGAGTTGCATGTCACATGCATGGAGTTTCATGTTGCATGCAAGGACATTCCTTTCTTGTTGAGAGGGAGTGTTGAATTTTGCAACAAGAAACAATGAAATTGGCATCCGGAAACAACATCCATGATCCTAGTGAAAATTAAGCACCTACACTAGGGCGAGGCCCACACAACATATTTTTAGGTGTATGTCTATTTACAAATGTATGTGAATATCTATTTATAGATTCATGTCTATTTATATAGGCATTTATATATTTATTATCCCTTAATATTAGATGGAAAATAAACTATAATATATTCTCAATGTGGACTTGGAAATAGTTAATTGAAGTGAAAAATCAGTGAGCCAAGTGAATTTCAAGTTAAGTGGTTGGTTGGTGGGACATGCAGGTTGAATTTAGTTGTAACTGAGTAATTCGAGTTGTAACAGAGTTGCAAGTACAGTGGTGCATGAGTTGTACAAGTTGTAAGTATTTTAACTCAGTTAAATGAGTTAAAATTAGTTGTGCTAGTTGTAATTGTAGATGCACTAGTGAGAGATCAAGTGAATTAAATATTAATTAATTCACAAGTAGTGATCTCACATGCAACTAATGTTTTTAATATTATTAACTGCATGCATGTCAGATCCAGTGGAGACCCAGTTGAGTTCTAGGTGAAAGGGAAGATAACTATCAGTTGTGAGATTATCCGCTTGCACACATACAAGAACACACACATTAAATGAGCCCATGATATTTACTTAGTCAAGGCAGGCAAGGCATCTATTATTCAGTGTTATTTACCATTAGGGATTGCACAGTGTAGGTAGGTTATCTGGAGACAGTAAATTGAGCAAGGGATTTGCCAATTTTTGTATGAAAGTGTGAGACAATTAGTTGATGTACCAAGAGCTCTTATGATTGGAGTTTTGTATGTAATTGTTTCATGATCCATGATATAATATACAATAGAATATAGTGGGGTTTTTAGCTATAAGCTTTCCCTAGGAAATTATATGTGTTGTGTGTGATTGATCTTTCTTCATGATATTGTAATTGGCGATTGTGTTTTTAATTCCGCAAATATTTTTAGAAGTGATTCAGTATTTAAGTTTAGCATATTGTTAGATCGGGTGAATCCAAGATATACATTGACAGCAAGGCCTTTCCTTAGCCCCGGTTTACCTCCACAGTTCAGGTTTAGCTCAACTTTTCCACCGAAGCTATGTGTGCAATTGCATCCAATATTTCACGCCCAACCATATTTCCAATCCGGGCAATCTCACAATCTGCCTTTCTTCTATGCTGGAAAATTCAACACTTAATTCTGAGAGTGTTGTTATCTCAAATCTCTGAGATTTGAGATATTAACTCCAAGCCCTTATGTCATGCGCTCAAATCCTCTACGTTTGTAAGTTCAACCAATTTATAACCCCCAGTCTTTTAACTACGCACCTAATCACAATTCATGTGGGCCCCTCTTCATATATTCAAACATTATACGCACACCATAATATCTCAATGTATATAATATGTGCAATTCATTCACACAAATAACCCGAATTCATTACATATATATCTCAGCCTATATATTTATCTCTGAACATTATAGTAATAGTCCGACACTTTATAACCAATTGACATTGCCATAGCCCTTCGGCCCCGGGCCCACATATATATCAATGGACCAATCAAATGCATGTACCGTACCTCGTTTATCATTCACACACCTCGGCTATAGTTCGTGCACCTACAACAAGTGATCACCGTTCGATGGCCCCTTCCCAAATCAACGACTCATCACAATATCGCTCGGCGTCTTGGTACGAACTATAACGTGCGATGGCGCACTTTAACTTGCGGTTTTCCAATTTTGTTCAGGGACAAGTGTCGATCAATCTATGGAATCACTCGTGAATGGTGGAAACCGCTTGCCCGACGGATGGTGGTGCAATGAAGCCCACTGGTTCGCTCCAAACCGCCATCACTGTTCCTCTCGGTCACGGTTCCGTTCTCCACTCCAGGTTCCGGTCCAACACTCTGTTCAGGACTTCACAAGGTTAAACGCTTAAAATCGACCCAGCTTTCACCTTTGCCTCGATACACAGCTTCACTTATTAGGTGAAAATCTCCGGCGCTTGAACTAGACGTTTTGGTTTCGAAAGCGTCGATTCCTTCCGAATCGATGCTTCGCTATATATCAAATACCCCTCAGGTATTCAAACAAGTTCTTCCATGATTTCAATTATCAACTAAGCCAGCTCTTTATTTCTGGAAAGTCCCTACTTGGATTTGAATCCCACTACTAGGATTCCTCAACAGGTTTTCACTCTTAACCTCACACACAGAAATTCATGCTATACATAATTACAGAGGATAATCAACAAACACACATATAAGCAAGGTGTTCCTCACACAGAGTTTAAGCAACAAATGCACAGTTACACTGAGATAATTTCCTCATACCATTCGACTAAGAAGACATAAAATCACACACGGGATTTATAAACAGTTCTTCATAAACAGGTATATACATATACATACATATATAGGTGATAAGTCTCAACAAATTCTTACAATTTCATGACAGGCCAGATATTCAATTCGGTGGCCATTATTCTCCCATTCTATTGCTGAAGAGGTTCTCTACCTCTCTCCAACTCTCTCTCTCCCTTCTCTCTCGGGCTCTCATCTAGCCTCTTCAGGGTTGCATTTATACAAACAGTTCAACAACTCTTAGTATTCCAATTCCCGAATCTAGACTCAATAACTGAATTAACCCTAAACTGACTCTTCGTATTCCTATCTCCACCAACTTCTCATGTTCTCAAAGTGACTTGAGGATAATTACAATTCCCTACCAAAATACTCAAAATATTAATATTTACAAGAATATATAAGAAAATGGGACCCCCTATGTCTATTCTATGTACAAGTAACTTTTGAGCCTAATGCCCCAGCATCAGACTCCCAAGCTTCAAAATTTTCATGGTCTCCTGATCATGTGCTCTTCGTCTCTGCCTCCAGTATCCCATACTTGGTATTGCTACTGTCCATCAGCTGCATCATCCTTCACTTGGTCTTCTCCAGGCTTCCAGACTTTTTTTTGTAGGTCACCTCCAGCTATACTTTCACAATCTGCCTTTGTCTTTCCTTTGCTGAAACTTTTCTGCTTTCCTGCTGCTGTCTGCTACTCCTGATTCACTCTCATCATTAGTCTTCTGATGTGCTCAATCTCCATGTCCAGCTTATCCTCTGGCTGGAAACTATCTTGTCCTCTGCTGCTACTTCCAATCTCACATGCTATCAATATGTTTACTACTTTTGCAGGTGTCATCCTCCATGTTGCATCGGCTGCCATCATGGGTGTTGCTGCTGCCACCATGGGTGTTGCTACCTCCACCACAGGTGTTGTTGCCTCCACCATGGGTGTTGCTACCTCTCCTTCTTGTCCCTCTGCAACAATTTTATTTTGTTCATCATATGCAATTTAATTCTCAAAAAAAAAATCCACTATTTGATTTCCCACCAGGAGTGACATACTTCTCCAGCATACTAGTAAACAAAATTAGATTTTGCAAGCTAGTATCTGCTCCTCTTTTCTTCACAACTTTAGGCATCCTTGCTCCAGGGTCTGCAATCCCTTTCTCTTCTTCAAATGCTCCTAGCAAACAACTCAGCCATTTCCCTTGTGTTTGTTTCATATCTTCAACATGCTGGAAGTTAGCTTCAATATCTCTTCCTTCCTCTTGGGCAATCTTCAAAAACTGCCTCTCATCCTCTTGATGGATCCTGGAAATCCAATCAAGTTCTCTAGCCACTGTATCTTCATCTTCTGTCAGCATGGAATGTTGATTCTTCCTCGCTTCAGCAGCTTTTAAAATCTGTTCTTCAGGCTGGCTTTGGCCTACCCAACTAGCCAACTCTCTTCTGCCAATGGCAGTGACAAATCCTTGCATATGAGACATGGTTGTCTCATCCTCCTTCAACAACAATTTTTCTTCTCTCATGACAATTTCAAAGGATGAATTGTCTTCTGCATCACCTGTACACATAAACAAACTGTCAATGTTAAAACCATGAGACCCAATGGTCTCAATTGATGACCTAGTCACCAACTCTTCTCTCGGCATTTCTAAATCTGGTTCAAGGCTCAGAAATTCTTCATCATATTTCTCTTCAGCTGTCAGATCCATCTCCACTGCTCCAATCACCATGTCCAAATGATGATCCCTCACTATGTTTCCAGCCAACACAATTTCCTTCTTATTCACCTCTCTGACAACTTTCAGCTGTTGTTCTTCCTCTTTCTCTGCATGATTAACACATGAATCATCAGTAGTAAAGTTCCAATGCTTCAATGCCTTCTCTCCTTTTGACAACATATCAGTATGTTGTGAAGAACTCCTTTCCAAACCTTCTGTCAACACCTCAGCATGCTGATCTGCATCCTTCATGAGACTGTCAGCTAGCCTCACTTTTCTTCCATCATCTGCTCTATGAACTCCATCCATCAAGATCTTCCTGCCTTGCTTTCCCAGCAACTCATCCAGTGCATAGGTCCTCTAATTTTCCAATTCTCTTCTCTGAGAATCCAACCTCCTATATAACTCAACAAATTCCATAGGAGTAGACTTCGGGAACCTTACACAACCTTTTATGCCTCTGCTTATTCTTGACCAATCCTCTATTGGCCCTTCTCTCTCAGCTTCACCATCCTGCCGAATATCTTCAATTGACCCTTCTGTCTTCATCTCTTCCTGAGATCTCACTATCTCAGCATTGATATGAACATATTTCAGATTCAATGTCTTCTTCTCACCAACAAACTCTGAAGCTTGTTCATCTTCCAGTGGTGTACCTGCAAACACACACAACTTTTTAGATTTAAAATCACAAGATCTTTCAGTCTTGGCTGCTCCCTCAATCACTTCTTCTTGAACATGTCTGCACATGGAATATTCAAATTCCATCCCTGCCTCCAGAACCCTGGGTTCTTCTTCCTCTGTGGAGTCTTTCATCACTTCACATTTGTCAGACTCAAGAACACAAACCCCTACATCATCTGGACTTGTCCAATAACTCAGGAATTTCTCAATGATTTCCTCCTCAGCAAGACAAGATCCTTGCTGCCTCAAGTCTTCACTATGTCTCACAAGATCTCCTGTAGGTCTCCACTCTTCATCTGTGCTCTACTCTGCTTCACAAGCAGAAATTTATTCTTTCAACTCGGTTGCTCTGAGTTCTTCTCTTAGCAGGGAAATCTTCTTCTGCCTCAACCTCTTCTGTAATGGTTGCCATTTCACACTCTTCTTCATGAGCCAACCAACTCTCTGGCTTTCTTATATCCATCTCTTCAGTTCGTAGAACTCTTTCTTGATCTCAGCAACTTCCTTCCAATACTCTTCATCTATGATTCTCTTCCTCATGCCATTTTCTTTGGCATCTTCACACACTCTTTTGTTGTGGTCTCTCTCAGAACCTATGCAATCTCTGCAGTCTCTGCTATGGCTCTCAGTAGCCATTTTCTTCTCTAGGAGTTCTTTACTCACAAGCTACACTAAGCCTTTGCAACAGCAAGCTCTCTTGCTGCAACTTACCTCACCAAGCTTCTCTCTGAGCTCCGGCTTTTGGCAAGTACTGGTCCCTTCTCTTTGGAACCTCCTGAGCACTTTCTCTGCTCTCTAGGCTTCACTCTGCAACTTCCATAAGAACACCTATATCATCCAACCTCAATTGGGAATCTTCCAGGTTCTGCCACACTCTTTCTGCACTCAAAATCCCTTGTTGGATTCTTCTATCACTGCTCTCAAAGTTGTGATCTACTTCTACTGAGATGTATTCAATTGTCTGCACTCTAACTTCTGCAAAAAATCCTTCAACCAGAGTTAAACACTGCTCATATTCTCTTGAGAACACCAAAAATTTCCTCCTTATCCAGCCCCTAGCTGAATACCAAGCTCACTATCCTCACTATCAAACTCTGTCTTCAATTTTCAGCAACCATAATTCTGCAATTCCAATTTCAAATCAGATTAAAGTTAATTACCTGCAAGATCATGATACTGTCCTCCACTCACTCCACAATCCTGTTCACTTCAAATATGTATGATGCCTGTCAGGCTTCCAAATCTGCAGTCTTATGTTAAACAGATTTAAACTTCAACTTTTCTTTCCTGTTCAGTACATGTGCATTTCCAAAAAAAAAAATTCAGCGAGCTAACTAAATTCTAGCTCTGATACCACTTGACAGTGAGGCCCTCCCTTAGCCCCGGTTTACCTCCACAGCCCAAGTTTAGCTCAAATTTTCCACCGAAGTTGTGTGTACAATTGCATCCAATATTTCACGCCCAACCATATTTCCAATCCGGGCAATCTCACAATCTCCCTTTCTTCTATGCTGGAAAATTCAACACTTAATTCTAAGAGTGTTGATATCTCAAATCTCTGAGATTTGAGATATTAACTCCAAGCCCTTATGTCATGCGCTCAAATCCTCTACGTTTGTAAGTTCAACCAATTTATAACCCCCAGTCTTTTAACTACGCGCCTAATCACAATTCATGTGGGCCCCTCTTCGCATATTCAAACATTATATGCACACCATAATATCTCAATGTATATAATATGTGCAATTCGTTCACACAAATAACCCGAAATCATTACATATATCTCTCAGCCTATATATTTATCTCCGAACATTATAGTAATAGTCTGACACTTTATAACCAATTGACATCGCCATAGCCCTTCGGCCCCGGGCCCACATATATATCAATGGACCAATCAAACGCATGTACCGTACCTCGTTTATCGTTCGCAAACCTCGGTTATCATTCGCGCACCTACAACAAACGATCACTGTTCGATGGCCCCTTCCCAAATCAACGGCTCATCACAATATCACTCGGCGTCTTGGGATGAACTATAACGTGCGATGGCGCACTTTAACTGGCGGTTTTCCAATTTCGTTCAGGGACATGCGTCAATCAATCTATGGAATCGCTCATCGCTCGCGAATGGTGGAAACCGCTTGCCCGACAGATGGTGGTGCGATGAAACCCACTGGTTCACTCCAAACCGCCATCACTGTTCCTCTCAGTCACAGTTCCGTTCTCCACTCCAGGTTCCGGTCCAACACTCTGTTCAGGACTTCGCAAGGTTAAATGCTTAAAATCGACCCAGCTTTCACCTTTGCCTCGATACACAGCTTCACTTATTAGGTGAAAATCTCCGGCGCTTGAACTAGATGTTCTGGTTTCGAAAGCGTCGATTCCTTCCGAATCGATGCTTCGCTATATATCAAATACCCCTCAGGTATTAAACCAAGTTCTTCCACGATTTCAATTATCAACTAAGCCAGCTCTTTATTTCCGGAAAGTCCCTACTTGGATTCGAATCCCACTACTAGGATTCCTCAACAGGTTTTCACTCTTAACCTCACACACAAAAATTCATGCTATACATAATTACAGAGGATAATAAACAAACACACATATACGCAAGGTGTTCCTCACACAGATTTTAAGCAACAAATGCACAGTTACACTGAGATAATTTCCTCATACCATTCGACTAAGAAGACATAAAATCACACACGGGATTTATAAACAATTCTTCATAAACAGGTATATACATATACATACATATATAGGTGATAAGTCTCAACAAATTCTTACAATTTCATGACAGGCCAGATATTCAATTCGGTGGCCATTATTCTCCCATTTTGTTGTTGAAGAGGTTCTCTACCTCTCTTCAGCTCTCTCTCTCCCTTCTCTCTCGGGCTCTCATCTAGCCTCTTCAGGGTTAAATTTATACAAACAGTTCAGCAACTCTTAGTATTCCAATTCCCAAATCTAGACTCAATAACTGAATTAACCCTAAACTGACTCTTCGTATTCCTATCTCCACCAACTTCTCATGTTCTCAAAGTGACTTGAGGATAATTACAATTCCCTACCAAAATACTTAAAATATTAATATTTACAAGAATATATAAGAACATGGGACCCCCTATGTCTATTCTATGTACAAGTAACTTTTGAGCCTAATGCCCCTGCATCATACATGCATATTGTATAATTTCTACATATATGGGTGGATCTCTGACGATTAAACACTGTTAAAATAATGGCTACTAGGTTTTATATCTAATATATGATCCCATGAAGGATATATATTTTGCATAGGTTATTGTGCTGGTTTAATGCCTACGTTATTGTTGACACATGCTAAAGTCCTATGTGAATGAATAATGCCAATTTTTGTGCCATGGATGAGGAAAGGTTTAGTACATGAGAATTGATATATCTATGTTACCTATGTTTTCATGTAATGATTAATATATGCTAGCACAAGGTGTTCATTTGATCTAGTGAATAACCAAGGATGTCAATCTGGCATGCAAATGTATAACATGTACCTAAAATATTTTCTTAGGAACGGGATTATTTTTTATGTTCATCATGAGCTTAGAATTTGGCTTAAGTTTTTTGTGTGGTAAGATGGGGAAATCTCTGATAACTTAAATAGATGTATAAACTAGAAATGAATTGGCCATTCGACCTTGGTCTAAATTCTATGAGATCAAGAGGAAAATTTGTATGTATATGCATTTGCGGCTAGGCCAAAGTTTAACTATAATCTCAAAAGAGATAATGGGAGGCTAGTGAAGGTGTAATCACTACACATATTTTGTATAGTTATGTTGCATGCCAGTGGGTTTAAAAGGATGCCAAGCTCAGGAGGAATAGCTATAAATAGTTTTGTAAAATAAAATGTGTGTAATCCCATGTATGTTAGAATTATGGATAGTTTTTTAGCCTTGATGTCAATCTGGATCATGATCTTATCACACTCTTGGTGATTGGTAGCAGAGTTGCAGGAGGATGCAGATGTGCCTGGTTAGGTGATGAATTATAATGATATCTTGATGATTGCATAGAAGTTGCAAGAGGTTGGACATGCTCTGGAGATGTTTTATGAAATGATGAAGTAGTATGGCCAAGTTCTGGGCAGATGATCTCAAAGTTTATTCTAGCTTTCCTATTGTCGCTGGGAAGAGAGCATGCACAATGAAAAGATATTGCAATTTCATAGGTAAGAATTTTTATCTGTGTGATGATCATATCTGGGAAGTTGTGTCATCCTCACAATGATGCTTGTAGGTGAATAAATTAAAAAAGCATGGGAAAAACCATCGAATTTTCCACGAAATTTTTGCAAGCGTAGATGATTCAACATTCATTTGATTTGGCCAACAAATCCATCAATGAAATCCATGGATTTTCCTATAGTAATCACAAGGCAAAGAAGTGATAAAAAGACAAGGAGATTGATTAGTCAAGCATGCAATTTTTATGATTTATGCCTTGCTATGTTCTGAAATAGGTGATTGCACTAGTGCACGAGGGTCAGATTCAATAAAGCATTGTGTGATATAAAGATCTGATGGTTTGATTTTTGTGTGCAAGTATTCAATTGAGATGCTATTTTGGACAATGAGTGTTGGAAATATTAGTCATAAAAGGGTTCCTTGGTTTGTTCCTTAATCATAGGAGCCAAAAAAAGTTCCTTCTTGTGCACAACTCAAGTTCCTATAAGTTAGGAATCAGACCCTAAAAAATGGGACGAGTTAGGATGCAGTTAACTAATGAGTTGAAATTGAAAGTCGAGTTCTTGATTTTCTTGTGTGAGTTGATTGAGGAAAAGAACAAGTAATTGAGTTAAAAGTGGTTGACTTGAAATAGGACAAGTTTCATAAGAATTTAACTCATGCTAACTCAATCAATCACAAAATCATTCCTTAATTAGAAAACTCACTAATTTTAAGCATTAAAATTTCCTTTAAAAGGATGAATGAAGGTGCAAGTTTAATCATTGTTTTGGTGAGCACAATTTAGTGAGACCAAGGAATAGGAAGCACAAGTTTGTGTGTGGATATTGTGGGAGTTTGAAGAAGGAAAAATTACTTGGGTTAGGAGGTAGGGATCAAGGTACAAGAAAGGGTGCTTCATCTTAGTGTAAGCAGAGAGAACATGGTTATTCTCTAATGAAACTTTATTTTATTGTAAGAGACCCATTTTTCATTCTTCTTCAATAATAATTCTCAATAAAAAGCAGAGGCGTATCCTATTTGGGTTCCCTATACAATTATGTGTTTTTGAATTGTGTAATTTTTCTTTTATTTTTGTTCCTATACCACTACAAAATTTGGTAGATAAATATTGTGTCTTTTGTGATCAATTTTATCTCATCATTTGCAAGGTTTCAAGGATTTTCTACATGGTATCAAAGCATGGATTAAAAAAAAGATAGCACATACAATAGAAAATTCATCATAGTGAAGAGGCATATGGTCTAAGGTAGCTGCAAGCACTTGAGGATATAATTCAGGTGGAGCGAAGGAGTAAGAAATGTCTCTTTTGAAGTTTGAACAAGGTCAATTTAAGGGCAGGTTGTAGGAAGTGTAGAGACCATATTTGTGCATTTTTTTGTCGAGGATTTATCAGTTACATAGACCAAGATTTCGCTGTGTATTCTGGTAGGAGGTTTGAGCCTTTTAGCCTCTAGTTTAGAGGGAGCGATAGGCCTAGACATACGATAGAATAGTCATATATTCCAATGCATATAGAAGCCTGTTTGTAGAAGGAGGATAACCACAGGTTCCTGAGGGAGTTTTAGATCAGGTTTAAAGAAGATAACGTGCACAGTCACTAGCCCTAACCAGAGAGTCGAAGCTTCAGACTTAGATGCATAGGCCGAGTTGATTTTGGGACAGAAGTAATTGTCCATATCAAAGGCATGTTTGTATTATTCCAAGGTTAATGTTTTTTCTCAGTGTTTAAATCCAGATCTAGGACAATTTTGGTGGACATCTTATGTATTGTGTGGAGGGAAGTTCGAAGGTGTCTTTGGTGCCCTAAGTCTAGAATTTGAGGAGGAGATTAAATCCGTTTGGAGTGGCATAATTTTTGAAGCTCAGCATTTATCCTTGAAGGTACAAAGGAATCAACCAAGAGGACTTAGTATTTAGCCCTAGTTCACTATGTAGAGATGGAATTCTACACTAAGAGTGAGAAGCCTCCATTTCCCTAAGACTTGTCTTTTGTTAGTGGGAAAGATTAATACACTATGGGTTGGAATCCTTGATGGAAAAAGGAACAACTAGAGGTAAAAAATTTTGGGCCAAATATCAGTGACCTAAAGGAGTTATTTTCACTGATAGTGGCAGATTATGGAGTTGGAGATGCATGGCTTCTGAGGGAGCAACCTTGAGCAGTGAGACAATAAGTGCTCATAATAGAGAATTGATGGACTTGCATAGCATGGTGGTAAAGAAAATTTCTTCAAATCAATTTTTGCAGAAGAAAGTACAAAAGTATTCTATTTCAAAGGGATCAGTTGCATCAATATATAACATGGTAGTCTTGGATACAGATCGAGGTGGATAAGGTTCTTCCAAGAACACCTTCTTCGCTAAGGATTTTTGAAAATATTAGCGAGAAAAGGGTTCCTTGATTTGTGCCTTAATCATAGGAGCCATAACTATTTCCTTCTTGTGCATGACTAGAGTTCCTATAATTTAGGAAATAGTCCCTAAAAGTTAGGATGAGTTAGGATGCAGTGAACTGATGTGTTTAAATTGAAAGTCGAGTTCTTGATTTTCTATTGTGAGTTGATTGAGGAAAAATTCGAGTGATTGAGTTTCAAGTAGTTGACTTGAATAGGACAAGTTGCATGTGCAGTTAACTCATTCTAACTCAATCAATCAAAAAATCATTTCTTAATTAGAAAAATAACTAATTTTTACCATTTGAATTATCCCTAAAAGGAGGAATGAAGGCACAAGTTTAATAATTCTTTTAGTGAGCACAATTTAGTGAGACCAAGCAATAGGAAGCACTAGTTTGTGTATGGAACTTGTGGGAGTTTGAAGAAGGATAAATTCCTTAGGTTAGGAGGCAGGGATCAAGGTATAAGCAAGTGTGTTTTAGGTTAGTGTAAGAAGAGAGAACATGGTTGTTATTTAATGAAACTTTAATATATTTTAAGAGAACCATTGTTCATTATTCTTCAATAATAATTCTCAATCACGAGTAGAAGGTTTTCCTAGGTGGGTTCCCTAGAAAATTATGTGTTGTTGAATTTTGTATTTGTGCTTTTATTTATGTTCTCATTTCACCACAAAATTTTGTAGAGAAATCTTGTGTCTTTTGTGATCTTTTTTCTTTCATTAGCAGTTGCAAGGCTTCAATTATTTTCTACAGCGAAGGTGTGTATCTTCGGAGTGTGTCACTACAGACAATCTAAAGAATGTAGATTTGGTTTATTCACGCTCTTGTTTTGTTTTGGATTAATCTAGAATGCTCAACTTAGAATATATTTAGATCTGTATAAGCATCAATTTTCATGGTTGTGTGATAATAGATATGGTGAAAGGCTCCTTGAGGTCACATGGTGAATGTGTTGAGTTTATATAGAGTCTATTTTTATCATTGTATTGTCTTTCATAATTTATTGTGGGCATATATTAGTGCCTTGGGAAGAGGTTTTGTTTTCATTATAGTTTCTTGACTATGTGAATCTATCGTTTAGATACAATTTCACACACAAAATTTAAATTGTGTATGGTTAATATATGATAATTTATTTCTTTATGTGCTTCATATAGCTTCCATGCATATATAGGAACTAAATTATTAGTTCAATATGCTTGGTGTGACATAGGTATGGCAGAGATTATATGTTGCAGGGGTTAAGTGAATGCATATTTCTTATCAACTTGATGGGTGTAATGTTGTTTTTTGTCTTTTGATGGGTCCTCGGAAAGATTGTAATGATGATTTCATGTATGGTGTATGCTTCAAGGTAGGAATAGATTGATGATTATATAAAAGTGTTATAGTGAATACAAACTAATGTGCTTGTTGCATGGATTTGATGCAAGACAATTATTTAGAGGTTTCCATTATTTTTGTAGTAAACAAAGTTCAATTTCAGAAGATTATTATGGGAGAGTCCTTGGTTGACACCATTTGTAGCACTGATGGTTGTAAATTTGTATGATGAGTTTGTTATTGCTTTTCATTAAAGTATTTTTCATAGATATGTTTGGCTGAGATATTTTGGTAACGAGTTGGGGTTGCAAGAAAGGCCTTCACTAGAGTCATATCTTTCATATGTCATTTGAATTGAGAAATGTCTATAGTTTTGGTTGTTCTATTATTTGTATCGTGCTCATGAGAATATTTTGTCACTAGGTTTTGGCAGAAGTATTGATGTCATAATATTTACTGATGTATTTGTCCTAAATTTCCTTGGTTAAAGTGATGATGTTGTTTATAATGCATTGTTTCTATGACTTGAAAGTTTGCATAAATACCTCTAACATTGATGGATGGTTTTGAGTAAATTCAAAGTGTTGGCTAGAGTGATACAAGGCTAAGTCAAGTAATGTATGAACAAATGTTGGTACTGGATTAGGGTTTGGCGTTGATGTCCTGACTAAGAAAGAGGGAATTTTGTGGTTATATGTTGTTGATGGTTCATGGGCATTTATATTATAGCGAGGGTGGTATGAGAAAATACTTTGATTAATTATTGATGTATAAGAAAGTTTTTGTTAACATTTGTGCATAGGTCATATGTGTATTCAATTATTTAAATTGATCAAAAAGATATATGTTGGTCTAGTTTGAAAATTGGATGAAATGTGGCTTGCAATATTTTTTTTTTTAGTCAGATGGATCTAGTGTGAAATATTTTGAAACGAGGAACATAAAGGGTCTAAGGTTTGGAGCCTTCAATGAGGTAGTGGTAGCTTCCTTCCACTGGCAGTCGAAGAATTAGATCAGGGAGTGGTGGCTTTCTTCCAGTGGTAGCTGAAGAAACAAGAGGAGGTGGTAGCCTCCAATGGGTAGGAGCATGTGCACTAGTAAGAGTCTTTTCTAGTGCAACATGTAAAAGAAGGTTTTATTTATAATAATAAGAAGACATAGACAATAACAGTGGAGGTTTTTCCCAGGTTGGGTTTTCCACATAACATCTTGTGTCCCTATGTGATTATGATGATGTTGATGTGTTGTTATCTTATGTTTCACTTGAATTTATAATTCCCATGGTTCACATGTGTTGAAAATGCTGCAATAAAATCTAGTCTTGACTTCTCCTTGGTAAAACTAGATTAAAATTCGAATTTCTATTTCAGAAGAATAATTGGAGGTAGTTAACTGAGGTGACATGGATTTTTTCACTCAGTTAAATTAGTTAATTTGAGTTGGAGACACTTGGTTTCAGTTCTACATGATTGATTTCTAATTTCTAACAATCTAATTCAATTAAGTTGATTTATTCTCAGTTAAACTAGTTCCAATTATTGGATAAACTAGTGAAGGGTCAAGTTGTGCAGTGTAACTTCAATCACACTCAGTGGTCATCCAATTAATTGATCAATCATCCAAAAATAACTGATTCATGCAGATAATTCAGTTACCCAGTTGAGATTGGAGTTCAATGGCAGTGTACTATCAGTTGTAAACTAGTCCAAGATGTACACGTGGTGCATGCAGTCAAAGGATGCACCTACAATAATTGTGAAATCAAATTGAGGAAATTCCCTAAAAATAGGGGATAATTCCTCAATGAAAAACACAAGTAAATAGGCTCTTGGAGGCCTGAAAATTTGGCAAATTATTGGTCAGGATCAGTCATCTAGATAGAGTATAGAAGATACAGGTGCAGATTGTGCTCAAGTTTGATAAAGCATATTGTAATCATCCAAATTGTTTGTGCATGTGTGTTGAATCTTGATGCATGTTAATGATTTGTGTTCTCTATCGTGAATTTATTTCCACAAATCAGTATAGTGGCTTATAATCTTGTGATTTATTAAATTTTTTGAGCAGTTTAGAATCTACACATTAATTTCTACATGGTATCAGATCTAGATTCACAGTAGAGAAGATATTTTGAAGTTTTCATTACAGGAGGTTCAAATTTGAAGATGAGTGTTGCAGGTTTTCTCCATGAGTGAGAAGATTAATTTCAATGGACTCAGGCTCGAGTATGATTTGGAAGTAACCACAAACTTTGTGGCATGGAATATCAACATGGAGGTAGTATTGGATGAAAATGGGCTTTAATAATACATCAAGGAAGATGTAACAAAACCCCAAGCATCTGATTCCCATAATCTTTCTTAGTGGAAGAAAGATGTGTCTAAAGTGAGGATAATGATATTGGAGGTAGTACGAAATCATATTTTCTTGAATCTCCATGGGAAAGAGACATCGTTCGTGATGTGGAAACGCTGAAAGAGTTGCTCGAGAATAATAATGACCACAGGAATCTTGTACTCAAGGAAAAGCTTCGAAGCATCAAGATGCAAAAGAATTACAAAATTTCAGAGTACCTGAGCAGGTTTACATAGTGTCATGATGAACTTGGAGGGGTCAGTGTTAATGTCCCTGAAGAAGACTTGGTAGCTCTATACATTTTGGGCCTTCCAAAGAGCTAGCATAGTTATCAAGGTTCATTAAATGGTATAGATATAATACCAATTTGGAAGCAGTTATGGTCCGATCTAGTGCATGAAGAAATAAGGCAAAGTAAAAAATATGGAACTTCATACAAGGTCGAGGATGAGGAGAAGTGTGCCTTGGCTGGAAAGGAAAATAAAGTGAAAGGGAATAAATCCTAATCCAAAGCAAAATCTATTCAAGGGGACAAGAAGAAAGACTTGTCTAGAATAAAGTGCTTTCATTGTCATGAATTTGGGCACTATTACATGAAATGTCCACACAAGAAGACCCCAGGATGAGCAGAAGGTGAAGCTCTAGATTCATAATTCAAGATTGATTTTACTCTGATTTCATGCATGGAAATCATGGTGATGGGAAGCGTGTGGTATCTCAACAATAGGGCCTTGTTCCATAGGATGGGGAACACATATTTTTTTACTGACTTGGAGAAGAAATATCTACATATGCACATTGAGATTGGAGATGATGGGAGGCACATCGCAACCAGGATCGGCACCAGCCTCAAGGATGTGATGTTTGTATCGGGTCTAAAGATGTTGGAATATCGTGGCTACAATGTGATATTCAGCAAAGGAAAGGAATTCATGAGACACATCACCATGGGAAAATTGAAGCAGATTGAGGTTTGAGTGAATAACCTCTATAGGTTGGATGTCGAATACTATGTTGCTTTGATCACAAAGGAAAAGAAGATGCATAGCTAAGATTTCGACGAATTATTGCATAGAATACTTTCCCATTTACATCATGGAGTTTTGAATATCATGCATCATATCAATACATGCCTCCCCAAAGGAGCACTAGAGTAGTAGAATACATGCAAAGGGTGTACCTTGGGGAAGTACACAAAATCCACCTTCAATGATCGGGATAGAAAGGCGCATGCAATCCTTGAAATTATCAACTTTGATGTATGTGTGTTAGGTCCTTATAATACTAGTGTGTCCCCTTATTGTTATTATTAGTGTAGCCCATTATTATTATTTTTGTGCCCATGTAGTCCCCATATTCTTATTATTGTGCCCCATAGAAGCCCATTATTGTTATTTTTGTGCCCTTACATTATCATTATTATGTCAACTTTCATTATATTCTGACCACTTAGACTCCTATATATATAAAGTAGGTTTTTTCATTTGAATAATCCAAGAATTGTTCATTTATGTAATGTAAGTGAGGTTTCCCCCTCGAAGTGGATAATTTTTAAGTCGTCGATCTATCTTTTTTTTTTTTTTTTTTTGAGTTGGTTGCGTAACATTTGGTATTAGAGCTTTGGATTCTACGGTTTCACTACTTCAAACAGGTCATCTTGGAATTTTCGTTATAACTCTGTTTATACGAAATTTTAGAAGCTGAAATTGATACCACATGGAGTAGAAATCTTGATGAAATTCATGTTAGAATTTTAGATCTTGGTTTACTATATTTTCGAGATATGATCTTAGGAAGTTAGGGTTTTTGTAGGCTCCAGAATTCAGTCTCAAACATGTGACCGAGGTAAAATCATCATAACTTTCATTTCGTACATCAGATTTGAATTATGTAAAATGTGGCCAAAATTGCACATAATTTTGTTTTTCCTATATAAATTTCAGACTTGAATGTTTAAACAGTGAGATGTGGGACCCCTTACAACTTCGCTCTACTGAATTAGTCCATAATTGGGTCATCGTGCGAGATTTGGCATAAATTTACCTTGAAGATTCCATTTAGGGTCTAACTTATGGAATTAGAAATAAGACTAAGAGGGATACTACAAGACCAAATTTCAAGCCTTGGAGATCCAAAATCACATATATACGATAGTTTCAATATAGAGCTCCTAAAAAGAAAGAAAAAAGGGTGTATTTTTTGAACTTTGCATAACTTTTGTTTGAAAAGTCAGTTTGAAGTGATTCGAAGGGCATATTGAAGAATAAATATCAGTATTGGGTTCTAAAATTCCTGTGAAAATAAATAAATTCCACACCCATTAAGCCCTTGGAAATCTCTAATATGACGCATGAAGAGGGAGGATTCCAAGATGATATATCAAAATTACAGGACCAAGTGCAACAAATTTCACTCTCACAAAGAGAAAGCAAAGATGAACTAAAATTCAACATTGATGGTTTAAAAGCATACATAGAAGATAAGATGGATGGTTTGAAGAATGGCATGGAAGCTAAGATTAATGGTATAGAATCGAAACTTGAAGGTTTGACAAAGTTGGTACAAGAAAATCTTCCTAATGGCGAAAAGGTAGTAGAGGAAAATCATGATGAGAAAAAAATAAGTCTTAATCATGATTTCATAGACTCTAACATTGGATTGAAAACCCGCCATATTCCAAAGATCGATATGAGGAATTTTGATGGTAAGTATTCCGTAAAATGGATACCACATATGGAGCAATATTTTGATCTCCATAATGTGCAAAACACACAAAAGGTATGCATTGCAACTTTATATTTAGAACAAAATCAATTTTTATGGTATCGATGGCTTTTATCTCATAAACAAATTTTAAATTGGTCAATTTTTACGGAGGAAATGATATCAAATTATGAGGATACAAAGAGCAACACCTTCTTTATCCAATTGATATATATCAAACAAAAGGATTCAATAGTGGATCACATTGAGGACTTCCAAAAATTGAATATAATGGTAAATGATATTCCAAAGGAGCATAGTATTGATTTCTTCATAGGCACTTTAAAGGCCAACATCCAACATGAGGCTCGCCTTTGGGAACCTAATTCATTGGTGAAGGAATTCAAGTTGACAAGAAAAATTATGGCGACAAAGAAGCCTACCATTCACAACTATAAATATGGAAGTATTGCTACTCTTATCCTTCTAAAACCTACAATTTTGACACCACAATAGTTGGAAGATAAAAGAGAAAAAGGGAATTTTTACAATTTTGATAGCAAATACACTAAAGGTCATAAGTGTGCTAAGAATAAATTATTTTACATAGATTGTGAAGAGGAGGAAGAAAATGAATAAGAAACTTCAAAAGAAAAGGATATACACCAGGAACCAACCCTAGAGAAAGAAGAAATGAATCTAACCATATATTGTAATGCATTGGCAGGAATTACCACTCCTCAAACTCTCAAGGTAGAAGGACATATCAAGAAGAAAAAGGTAATAGCGTTTATTGATTCGGGTAGTAATCATAATTTTATTCATTGTAAAATAACCAAGGAATTTAATTTCTTCCTATATCTAGCACCAGAGTGTTAAGTGATGGTTGAAAATGGAGGAATTATAAATTTCTTTGGAAAGTGCCATCATATAAAGCTAACCATGGGGGGACATGTATTGAATATTCCAATAAGTTCCATTCCAATGGGTGGCGTTGATGTTGTACTAGGAGTCCAATGGTTACAATATTTGGGTACAATAGCTTTTAATTTACAAGAAATTTTCTTGAAATTGTTTTGGGAAGGAAAGGAAATTGAATCAAGGGGTATCGCAGGGAAACCAAGAAATATAATCAGCTCTAATGGCATGACAAATATTCTAAATAAATAACAAAGGGGCGTAATTTCATAATTATTCTCACTAGAGGTTCAAACATCGAAATCATCTATTTTTCCATATCTCTAAAAAGTCTTGGAAAATCATTCCAAGGTATTTGAGACTCCCAAAGGCCTACCACCTATTCGTGATCATGATCATGTTATTTATTTGATTCTAGGAAGTGTTCCTCCAAACATCAGGCCTTACAGATATCCCTATGCCCAAAAGAGTGAAATTGAACGTATGGTTGCAGAAATGCTATAGTCCAGTATAATTCAACCTAGAAAAAGTTCTTTCTTTGCTTCAGTATTATTGGTGCACAAGAAGGATGGATCGTGGTGCATGTGTCCAAATTATAGGGAGCTCAACAAGCTCACTATTAAAGATAAAATTCTCATTGTTGTTATTGATGAATTATTGGATGAATTACATGGAGAAATTTACTTCACCAAGTTGGATATTCATTCAAGATATCATCTAATTAGAATGAATACTGAATACATTCTGCAAAAAAACATTTAGAACTCATAAGGGTTATTATGAATTTTTTTTCATGCATTGTTGCCTTACCAATGCACCTTCTACATTTCAAGGTTTGATGAATTCAATTTTAGAACCCTTCCTTAGAAAATTCGTGCTAGTGTTTTTTGATGATATACTAATCTAAGCAAGTCTTGGAAGGATCATGTTCAACATGTTGACAAGGTGCTCAAACTATTGGAGGAGAAACAATTACATGCAAAAACATCCAAATGTTTCTTTGGAGTATAGGAGGTGGAATATTTGGGTCATATTGTATCTCATGAGGGTGTTAAGGTAGACCCTAGAAAAAATAAATCTATTAAGGAATGGAAAATCCCCACAACCATAAAGTATCTCAAAGGATTTTTCAGGTTGATAGGGTATTATCGCAAGTTTGTTAATAATTATGGGATAATAGCAGCACCTCTAACAACATTACTAAATAAAGATGTATTTTCTTGGACTCCGGATGCAACTAAGGCCTTTGAACATATTAAAGAAGTAATGTGCCATGCACCAGTGCTAGCTATGCCAGAATTCACAAAAACCTTTATTGTGGAATGTGATGCCTCAGGAAATGGAATTGGTGTCGTTCTAATGCAACAAGGAAGACCCATTTCTTTTGAAATTTGTCCAATCAAAGGAAAGTATTTACAAAAACCTATTTGTGATACTACATGCACTAAAGCAATGGTGACCTTACTGATCCGGATTGATGCAGGAATGCAACAAAATACACATGTAACCATAAATACAAAGATGTAGCGAAAATAACACTTCATTTCATTAATATCAAAGAACTGAAATTTGCTTACAAACAGAATGGAAATAAACTAGCTAGGGCATTGGTAGCTTATCTCTGAGAAGAGATGTGGTGGCTACAAGCCTCTGAACTGAGTTACAATGAGGATCAAGGGCCTATTTATTATTTAGAAACAATGGAAAACACTAAACATCCAAAATCCTAAACCTAGGAGATGAAGCGCCAAAACTATGGGCCCCGTTTGGGTAAATTGGTGTTTCAACTTCCCGGGGACGTAACTTTGGCATATGATCTTTGTTTGACGCAAACCATACCTCATTAGAAAGATCTATCCGAGGAATACAACTTTTTATGTGAGAAAAATTAGTCCATGATCCCATTTTTCTCCTGGTTTCCCCAAAAAAAATCATTTAGGGCCTCAAAACGACTTTGGAAGTTCAGGACCCAAAAAATTGCTAAAAATAGTAAGTTGTGCCGAAACTGAAAAACTAAAAGAGAAAATGGTGGGGCCCCAAGTGGAATAGGTGGGTGGCCACCAATATCCACCTGGATCATTCCTCCCCCCTTAGGAATCAATGGTCCCCATTGCATTGAGTTCCTCCAGGAGATGAGGAAACTTCTGCTGAACTTGGTCCCTGGTGAACCACTTGCCTTGGTGCAGGAATTGGCCAGCTTTGACAACCTGATACAGTTGGATCTTCTATTGGTGAGTGTTCTTGATTTTCAAGTCCATGATACAATCTGTGGTGGAATTTTCCATACAGTATGGGTTTATCTCTTTTGGTGTGAGCTCTTCTGCAATGTCAGAGGTGTCTAGTAGAGGTGGGAAGTAGGGACGAAGGCGGTCTACATTGAATACTGGGTGTAGACCAAGGAATTTTGGAATACTGAGCTCAAAGGAATTGTTTCGTACAACCTTGGTGATGGTGTACGACCCATATCGAAGCAGGAAAAGCTTGCGGTGGGGTCTAGTGAGGTGCTCCTTCTGCAAATGTAGCCACACTTTGTCACCCACCTGGAAGTTGTGTGGCACCCGATGTTGATCATGTCATTGCTTGTACTTAGCATTGGCTCTGTCCAATATGTCATGAACTTGTTGGCGGATGTGTTGAATGCACTCGATGAAGTTTTTCACTTTGTCAGCTTTAGACTGGACATGAGCCGAATTGACCTGAGTAGCCGCAAATGGCATGGCTACGTCAATGGAACATAGTGGCTGGAATCCAAAGGCCACCTGAAAGGAGCTGCGGCCGATTGAGTTGTGGAGAGCCTGATTATAACTGTGTTGTACATAGAGGAGGCTCGCATCCCATGTGCGTGCATGCTTTGAATTTTACATGTGCAGAATGTGTACAATCATCCTGTTGACGACCTCTGTTTGGCCATCAGTTTGGGGATGGAAAGCTGTGGACTTGGTGAGCTTGGTGTCCAACATTGACCAAAGTCTGGACCAAAATGTGCTGAGGAACCTGCTATCACGATATGATATGATAGACTGTGGGATCCCAAAGTGCACCCACATTCGTTAAAAGACGAGTTTAGCAGTGGCTTCTGCTGTGATATTCTACTTGTAGGCCGCCATAATGGCCATCTTCGAGAACCTGTCGACGACCACGAAAACACAGTCGTTTCCATGCTTAGTAGAAGGAAGGCCCAACATGTAATCCATGGAGATGGATTCCCAAGGTCGACTAGGGGTAGGTAGCGGAGTATATAGGCCTTGCTTCTTGATGGTCAGTTTGACAATGGTGCAAGTAGTGCAGGATCTGATGTACTTCTCGACATCTTGTCGAAGGTTCGGCCAATAGAAATACTTCTGTGGTACTGCCACTGTTTTCTCGACCCAAAAATGCCCAGTGACTCGACTGTAGTGCGCTTCCCATATCATTTTGGCATGCTCGCTTGAAGGAACACAAAGGTTTCTCAGGTGACATAACAGTGCATCTTAGAGGTGAAAATTTGGAACTTGCGTACCCCCCAAGAGTGCCTTGTATGTGTGGCTAAATTCTAGATCACTTTTGTAGAGAAGCGGCCAATCAGAAGTCTCGTTCCCAAAAGAGTTGAGAATGGTGGTTATGGCCATGATCAGTGGTCGGCTGAGGTAGTCTGCAACATTATTGGTGCTACCCTTATTGTACTTGATGTTCAAATGCAATTATTGCAGATATGTGGAACACTTTTGATGGTGATCGTTCTGCAACTTCCCTTGTGTATGTATGAATTTTAGGGGTTGGTGGTCTGTGTGGATGATTTTTTCCTTCCCAAAAATGTAATGCATCCATTGTCAACAATCCTGCACAATGGAATATATTTCTTTGTCATAAGTGGGATACTTGTGAACTGTGTCAGAAAATGTCTCACTGTGATATGCCACTAGATGCCCCTATTGAGTAAGAAATTCCCCAATAGCATAGTCAGAGGCATTTGTCTCGATCTCAAGTGTTGTTGTAAGTATGGTAATGTGAGCACTGGGGCAGAACAGAGGTGATGTTTCAATTCTATGAATGCCTTCTGTTGAGATTTCGACCAAAAGAATTTTTCTTTTGCTCCTCCCTTGGTGACTTGACTCAAGGGCCAAGTGATATGAGAGAATCCCAACACGAACCTGTGGTAGAAATTAGCAAGACCCAGAAAGCTACAAAGCTCTGTTAGAGTGGTTGGGGCTGGCAAATCCCGAACAACTTGGATCTTGGCTGGATCCACATGCACCCCCATTTCATCAATAATGTATCCAAGATATTGAACCTGGGTCATGCCAAAAGTGCACTTCTCCAAATTGGCACAAAACCTGTGTTACTGTAGTGTTTGGAGGACTTTTCGGATGTGGTGGAGATGCTCTTTCCAATTCTGGTTGAAGATCATAATGTCATCCAAGTACACCACTACAAATGAGTTGGTGAATGGACGCAAGATGTCATCCATCAACCTCATGAAGGTTGTGGGAGCATTCGTCAACCTGAAAGGCATGACAAGCCATTTGAAAAGGCCCTCCTTGGCTTTGAAGGCAATCTTCCACACATCAGAGGGTTCGATTGGTACCTGGTGATACCCAGACTTCAAGTTGATCTTTCTGAAATAATTTACCCCATTGAGTTGGTCCAGAAGGTCATCAAGCCATGGGATCGGGTACTTATTCTGGACAGTGATCTTGTTCAGCACCCGATAGTCAATACAGAGTCTCCAAGTCCCATCCTTCTTCTGTACCAACATGATCGGGTTCCCACAAGGCTATGAACTTGGCTAGATGTGACCTTTTTGTAGCAACTCCTGAATCTACCTCTTGATTTCATCGTTATCTAGAACATAACACCTATAGATCGGTCCATTGGGTAATGGCACACCTGGGGTCAGGTCAATGGGGTGCTTGACCTGGTAGTGAAAAGGCACCCCTGTGGGTGAGGTGAAGATGTCCCCATACTCCTCCACAACCTTGTCCATTTGTTGTTGTTGTGCAGAGGAGCCATGTCTGGAGGTCATGGCCACAGTCTTCTTCTTGCCCTGGGGGCGGATCATCAGGAAAACAAATTTCTTGGTTTGGGAAATGAGCTTACTGCATTGTTTTGCAGTAGCCAAAGAGATAGTGGGAGGCGGTGGTACCTCTGGTATCCTGTACAACGTATTTCCCAAAGTAATAATAACAACGCGAGGTCGGGACTCATACACAGCATGTCACTTCCATAAGTATGGTTGGCCTAATAATACATCAGAAACATCAATAGGAGCAATGTCACAAAACACCTCATCCGTGAAGGGCTTGATGCTATAGGGAAGGCAACACTGCTGGTTGACTTGGAGATCTCGTCCTTGGTGAAGCCACTCGATGGTGTATGGTTTTGGGTGCACTGTGGTCAGCAAGCCAAACCTCTTCATGACATCTGCTGAAATGAGGTTCTTTTGGCTCCCATTGTCGACAATGAACTGTAGCGGGGAACCCTTTACCCACATCTAGGAGTGGAAGAGATGCTCTTCCTCCTTTGGATCTTCCAGTCCCCCCTTTTGGATCTTCGCAGTGGCAACAATGGCGTTGGGCTCTGCATCAATAACATGCTTCCCTTTGTCATTCCCCTTATCAGGTTCTGATTCAGAGTCGGAGAATGCATATGATTTAGAAACCCTCATCTCGGCCACCAGCGACTGCTTGGCCTGACACTCACTTGTGTTGTGAGTGGAGCTCTTATGGAACTCACATCACTTTCCCATGTCCTTCTTTGGCTTCGCAGTGTTTTTATTTGCTTGTGTCTTTGGCAAGTTGTCTTGGGCCACCATGCCTTGGATTTTTCCTTTATTTTGTGGTTTTGGGGCACCTTTCCCTTGCTTTTGATTCGCAGATCCAAAGTCTCTCTTCTTCTGTTTAAATTTCTACTCAATCTTGGTAGCATACCGATAGGCCGTACCAAGCGAGGAGATGTCGAGGAACTCTATTTCCTCCTAAATGTATCTGTGAAGACAATTGCGATACTTTAGCACCAAATGTCTCTCCGAATATTTGATACCCAACTTTGTGCACAGGGTATGGAATAGATTCGTTAGCTCATGCAAATCTTGATCCCTTTGTTGCCGCAACATGGTCCATTATATGTACTTGTCCTCATAGCTACCCATAAGATAGTATTGTTCCTTGATGGCGTCTAAAAAATAATTCCAAGTGGGTACGGCTGAGAAAAAAGAGGAATCTATCTCGTCCTTTTTCTCACAGTAGGTTTCCCACCAATCCTTGACATGGGGGGTAGCTTTGAGGAGTGAAAAAATAATCTTCTCCTAGTCAGAAAATTCATGAACTGAGAAATATCCTTTTAATAGATTCAACCATCTATCTATGAAATCTACATCTATTTTACCCACAAATATGGGAATGTCAAAGTTTACTTATACCTTAAAGGGATTCGTGCCTCTAGAGTGGCTGTTGGATGCAGATGTGCCACCGGTGGGCAGTCGTTGAAGGATCTGGGCAAAGTTATCCATCGTCGCATTCCTTTTTTTTGGAGGGCCTCCTTGAGCAATATTTTGATAGGATCTACTACTCCCTCATCTTTCTTTTCTTTCCCCATGGGTGATCGTCAGGGTTTGCAAGGCTAATCTTGCATAGGTTAAACCATATCGAGCCCTAACTCCTTATACCCCGACCTCATTGGGGACATGCAAAGAACGATCAAGAAAAAGCAGACTGCTCTGATACCACTGATCTGGATTTATGCAGGAATGCAACAAAATACAAATTTAACCATAAATACAAAGATGTAGTGGAAATAACACTTCATTTCTTTAATATCAAATAACTAAAATTTTCTTATAGACAGAATGGAAATAAACTAGCTAGGGTGATGGTAGCTTATCTTTGAGAAGAGATGTGGTGGCTATATGCCTCTGAATTGAGTTACAATGAGGCTCGAGGTCCTATTTATTATTTAGAAATAATGGAAAACCCTAAACATCCAAAAACCTAACCCTAGGAGATGAAGCGCCAAAACTATGGGCCCCATTTGGGTAAATTGGTGTTTCAACTTCCCGGGGATGTAAATTTGGCATACAATCTTTGTTTGACCCTGGTTTTCCAAAAATACGTCGTTTAGGGCCTCAAAACAGCTCCAGAAGTTCACGACCTGAAAAACTACTAAAAATAGTAAGTTGTGCCAAAACTGAAAAACTGAAAGAGACAATAGTGGGGCCCCAAGTGGAATAGGCAGGTGGCCACCAATATCCACTTGGATCACTTACCTAATGGGAAGACACTTCAAGGTAAAAACTAATCATGATAGTCTTAAATACTTTTTGGAACAAGGATTATCTTTAAAAGAGTAGAAAAATGGGTCACAAAGATGTTAGGTTATGACTTTGAAATCATCTACAAAAAATGGAAGAAAAATGTTGTTGCAGATGCACTCTCAAGAAATGATGAGGATGTGGAAGCATTTCTTTTTTCCATTTCTATTATCCGAATGAATTGGATAACTAAATCAAGGGATGAATGGAAGAATGACGAAGAAGTGTGGACACTCATTCAAAAGTTGCAGCAAGATCCTAGTACATTTTATACATTTAGTTGGAAAATGATTAATTATGGTATAAATATCACTTATATCTTTGTAATAATTCCCAAATCAATCAAAATATTATGTTGGAATTGCACACCTCTCCCTTAGGAGGGCACTCGAGATCTTTAAAAACTTACCACATGGTTAAGAATGAATTTTTTTGGCATGGCCTTAAATCTGATGTTCAAAAGTTTGAGGCGAAATGATTGGTTTGCCAACAAAATAAAGTTGAGACAATTAAGACCTCGAGTCTATTGCAACCTTTATCAATTTCAAGTCAACGTTGGGAGGATGTTTCAATGGATTTTATCATAGGTTTACACAATTCTGAAGGGAAAAATGTAATCATGGTGATAGTTGATAGGCTTACCAAGTATGCGCACTTTTGTGCATTATCTCATCCATTTAAAGCCAACAAAATCGTTGTTGCATTTATGGAAACAATTCATAAGCTACATAGAAACACAAAGATTATTGTAAGCGACAGAGATCCCATTTTGATAGGTTTTGGACGGAATTATTTTCTTGCCTAGGTAATCAATTAGCTCATATTTCATCTTATCGTCCTCAATTTGATGGTCAAACTGAGATAGTGAATAAATTCTTGGAAGGATATCTTTGTTTCTTTATATCTGATAAAAAAACATAATGGGTCAAATGGTTACCTATGGCTTAATGGTGGTATGGCACTTCCTTCCATACTGCAGCAAAAATGACACCATTTATGGCACTTTATGGATATCATCCACATTTCATCACATCATATTTAAGAGAAAATCCTAAGGTTCAAGCAATGGAAGATCACATCAAGCATCAAAAACAAGTTCTCCAACTCTTAAAGGATAGCCTCACTTTGTCACAAAATCGAATGAAACAACACGAAGATCAACATCATAGCGAAAGAATTTTTGATGGAAATAAGAACTCGTCATCTATGAAATTGATCAATTTCAGAGTATCTCGTCAAGTGGAAGAACTTACCCGCTGAAGATTCGACATGGGAAGATGATAATTTTATCCAAAAGGATCTAGAGTTGGTTGCATAACATTGTGGACCTTTCTCAATAGCCCTCACTTCCAAGCACAGGTATTATGTTATATTTTTAGATTATTTCTCACATAGTTGCTCAATTTTATTCGTATAGAAGAAAGACCAAACATTCTCCAAGTTTGTTGAATTTAAATCAATTTTTGAGAAAGAAACTAGCATTAAAGTGAAGGATATAAGGAACGATAACGATGGTGAGTACGTGTTGAATGAGTTTAAAAATTTGTGTGCAAAGTAAGGAATTCAATGGGAGTTCACAACACCCCACAACCCACAACAAAATGGGGTCGGTGAGAGGAATAACATAAGTATTTTTGGAGAAGAAAGGGCGATGTTGTATGACCAAGATCCACCTATGCACTTGTGGGCCAAAGCATGCAACACAATGGTCTATTTGCAAAACAAGAGTCCTCATTGGATTCTTGGGATGAGTATAACATAAGAATATTTTTTAGGGAAGAAACTATATGTGTCACACTTCATAATATTTGGAGCATCAGTATATTTCCATGTCTCTAAGGAAGCAAGGAAAAATCTGGAGCTGACAGCAGAGTTGGGCATATTCATAGGGTACACTAATACATCTCACAACTATCATTTTTACTTTCCATCTCTTGAGATGACAATTGTTCAAAGAGATGTTAAGTTCAATGAGGAAAAGGAAATGAAGTTTCCTTTTGAGAGGTAGATTCAGTTGCATGTAGATCAGGAGATTTTGACTCCAAAGGAAGAAGCTCAAGAAGTTGTGGAGCAGCCAAAAGCAGAGGAGCAGAGAGCAGAGAATGTGGGAGCAGAGAATGTGGGAGCATTCACATCACTGCGCAGGCAGATGAGGTCACTAGATCGGTACACTGGCTACATGGCTCTAATGACCAATCTAGTAGAGAGAGAAACAACTTCATTATAGGAAGCAGTAAAGAATAATTTATGGGTTGATGCTATGGTAGAGGAATATGATTCTATTGTTATAAATAGTGTTTGGGAAGTGGTCCCAAGACTTATAGACAAATCAGTGGTAGGCTCGAGATGTATTTACAATTTAAATCATGCAGCGGAAAGAAGCATAGATAAGTACAAGGCCAAATTCGTGGCCAAGGGGTACTCTCAGGTTGAAGGGATTGACTATGAAGATACATTTTATCTTGCGGCAAGGTACTCATCATATCAATTATTTATCTAGCTGCACATATGGGGTGGAAGATCCACCAGATGGATGTGAAGAAAAAATTCCTCAATGGAGTTATTTAGGAGGAGTTGTACATTGAACAAGCTGAAGGTTTTGATGCCTTTAACAGAGAGTCACATCTGTGCAGACTCAAGCAAGCATTGTATGGGTTGAATCAAGAACCCCATGCTTGGTGCAGTAGGATTGATATCTACCTCACTGGGATGGGAGTCACCAAAACTGAATCAGATGCATACCTTTACCACATCTTGGTAGAAGGTAAATTATTGATTATTGTTTTATATTTCGATGACTTGATTTTGACCAGTGATGAAAAACCTATTAGGTCTTGCAAGGAGGACCTTTACAGAGAGTTTGAAATGAATGACATAGGGCTCATGCACTATTTCCTAGGTTTGGATGTATGGAAAAGAGAAGGTGAATTGTTTATCTCTCAAGGAAAGTATCCCAATGAGATAATTCATAAGTTCTGCATGGATGCATAAAAACCCATGGAGACTTCTCTAGAGACCAATTGGAGGAAGGAGGATGCCACTTTAGGTGAAGAAGTGGATGCTACCATTTACAAGCAATTGGTGGGTTCACTCATGTATCTAGAAAACACATGGCCATACATGTGTTATTCATCCTACCAGTTGAGACAAGCCATGGATTGACAGACCAAATTATTTTGGAGGGTTGCTAAACATGTATTACGATACCTCAAAGGCACCACTCACTTTGGACTTTGGTACAAATGGAAAGAGGCAGTGAATATGCAAGGATTCACAGATGCAAATTAGGTGGGAATTCCATCATATCGTAAGAGAACATCATGATGAATTTCCAGTTTTGGGTCTACAGTGGTTTCTTGGTACAACAAGAAGTAGAGATTGGTGACACTTAGCTTAGCAAAATCAGAGTACATGGCTTTCAATCAAGCAGCATGTGAGGCTATCTGGATGAGAAAGATTCATGTTGGGTTATTTTCTTAGATGATGGGTCCTACTATGATTTACTTTGAAAATCATATTTGTATCAAACTCTATGAGAATCCAGTTTTTCATGATCGAACCAAGCACATAGATATCCAGTACCACCATCTACGAGATTGTGTGTAGTGACAGATCATGTTATTGCAGTACATTCAGATAGAGGAACAAGATGAAATTTTTTTGAAAAAATATTTGTCAAGAGGTAAATTTGAGTTCCATAGAGGTAGGATTGGGGTGATAGATAATCCATTTTCTACTGAGAGGGTGTGTTGAAAATGTAGCAATAAAATCTAGTTTTGACTTTGCCTTGGTCAAACTAAATTAAAATTAAAATTTCAATTTCAACAGAATACTTGGAGGTAATTAATTAAGGTGGCATGGATGTTGTCAATCAGTTAAATCAGTTAATTCGAGTTGGAGACACTTGAGTTTAGTTGTACATGATTTATTGCTATTTTGTAGAAATATAATTCAATTAAGTTGAGGTATTGTCACTTAAACTAGTTCCAACTATTGGAGAAACTAGTGGAGGGTCAAATTGTGTAGTGTAACTTCGGTCACACTCAGTGGTCATCCAGTTAACTTTTCAATCATCCCAAAATAACTGATGCATGTAGATAATTCGAGTTACCTAGTTGAGATTGGAGTTCAAGGGAAGTGTATTATCAATTGTAAACTAGTCCAAGTTGTACAGGTGGTACATACAGTCAAATGATGGGCATACAGGAATTGCACAATCCAATTGAGGAATTTCCCTAAAAAATAGGGGCTAATTCCTCAATGAACAGCACAAGGAAATAGGATATTGGAGGCTTGAAAATTTGGTAAAGTACTGGTCAGGTTCAGTCAGTCAAGCAGAGGATAGAAGATACAGGTGCATGTTGTGCTTAAGCTTGAGCAAACATATTGTATTCATCCAGATTATTTGATAAATGAAATACATATAGTAAGGGGTTTTAAGAAGTTTATTTCCCCTGGATAAATATTTGTGTATGTGTGTTGAACCTTGATGCATGTTAATGATTTGTGTTCTCGATCGTCAATTTGTTTCCTCATATTAGTAGAGTAGCTTCTAGTCTTGTGATTTAGTAAATTTCATGAGAATTTTAGAATCTACACATGAATGTCTACAACATGTGTTATGTTCTTATGCATATATATGTTGTCATTCAGTTACTATTATAAATAATATTGAAAAATTAAGTAAAAGTTGAAATTGCACGAAATAATGATTCACCACCCTCTCTCAGTATTTCTAGCAACGTATTTGTGTGGGGATGTAACCATTATCCCTTTGGAGGAATGGTTTCAAGCCTTGTTACAACAAATAAAAATAGATCCATAACCAAGGGTGTAGGCACGAGGAGATATCCTAGTCATCAAATGTTGCAAAGTGTTGGAGTCGTCAACGTGTTCTAGAGGTAAGGTACCTTGGAGATTTTTATGGGAGGTGTGGAAAGTCCCACCATTAGGGGAATTTTGAGGTCTAAAATGGGCCTCCTAAGGAAATTATAAAATAATATTAGAAATAATAAAATAATATTTGATTACATCATCAAATTTTGGAGGGAAAAAAGAAAAAACTACTTTTTCAACTCATATTTTCAACTTATCTCGCAAAGTTTTTACTCAAATTTTGAGCAAGAGTACTCATTGGATGCAAAATTTAATTCCTCATCCAAGAGTACCTAGGTTGCATACTTTCAATAGATCCTACTACATGAAAAATAAGAAATGCATGAAAAATGTGTTTGCAATAACATTTTTTCATGTATTTCTCATTTTTCGTGTAGCAGGGTCCATCAAAAGTATGCAACATGGGTACTCCTTCGATGAGGAATTAATTTTTTCATCCAACGAGTGCTCCCACTCAAAATTTGAGTAAAACATTCGAGAGATAAGTTGAAAATACGAGTTGAAAATGTAGTTTTATTGTTTTATTGTTTTATTATTTTTTAACCTTTTTACCCTTTTATTTAAAAAATGATGAATCATCCCCCATGTTTGACATCATTATCTTAAATCCTATTGGTTCTTATAAAGTTTATTTTGGTTGTACATTTTTCTTAGGAGGCCCATTTTAGACCTCAAAATTCCCCTAATGCAGGATTGAAATGTCGGGATGACATGGTGGGTGGGTTCAAATGTTAATAATTTGGTGTTTCAAGGTGGAAAGCCCCCAAAATATTTATAACGCAAAAATTGAACTTATCGTGCAGCGGAGGGCCAGGCAAGACCCCCAACCAGCATGGTAGCAGGCGTGGACTCAGAACCACATGGAATCCTGGAATCCAGACACATGTAAACTAAATTTGGTGTTTCTATGGAGCCAAGTGGCCTATATCTGAGTGACACGTGGCATACCTAGAGTGGGGCCTTGTGGAGGCTGACGTCATCCCAGTTCCCTGTCCTCAATGATTTCCAATGGACTTGCGTCACCTCGCAAGGATTTAATCCTCAGGGTGATGTGGCACGACAAATACCATCTGCAAAGGCATGAAAGAATGAGACTGCATGATTAGTTATAATTGAGTCGAGGTGGTAGGTGGTCGAGTGGCTTCTCCATGTAACCCATATGGTTTGAAATCCTCGCAAAATAATATAGGTCAAGGTGATGAGGCGTGGTGGATCCCAAGCATGAAGAAATAACAAATGATGACATGACATGTTAGCATCGAAGTCCATGAAGGATCCAGGTCATCCTGAAAGGTTCATCCCTAGAGGTTTTTATAAGGAGCAGTAGAGAACCTCATCGAGATTATATTCTTGAGGTGATGTGGCCATAGAGGGCCCACACCCACGTATATTGAATATATATTATATATTATGTTATATTTCAGGCGTTATGAGTTATAGAAAGGGGTTAAATCATGACTTGGTATGAGTGAGTCGGCAACTACCACGTGGTATGACATGGCGCATGAATTGGATAGCCACGTGGGAGCCACATGGCAGGTTAGATGACATGGCATTATTTGATAAGATAATCATTGAATGATCATATGTTTTGATCTGGGAGTCAGATTGGGACAAACATTATATTGTTGGAAAGGTCTCAATGAGGTGAACGCAAATATGTTATTTTTTTAAAGTTTGGATAAAATTGAAAAAGGTTGAAAATCCAGAGACCTCTTCAAAAAGGTTGAAAATTTTAGACCACATTTCCATAACTGGACTTTAAAGGTTGGGGCAGTTTAGTAACTACCTCCTACTACCCTTAATAGGTGTCGAGGATGGTAGAGGGTATATATATATATATATAATTATTTAATTATTTACGGATAAATTGTAATAAAAAATTATATAAATATTTGTGTTTAAAAATGAATATTTATAATATAAAATAATATTATTTCTATGTAATTTTAGAAAATAATATTTAATTTCAAATTATTGTTCAATATTCAATTATTAATTTAAAATTTTACTTTTTATATATATATATATATATATATTATCAAAATTACCTAAGAATCATTTTTATATATTATCACCAAAAACTATCTAATTAGAATACCTTATCATGGAATATTTTATATTTCGTGAATAAAAAAAAGATACTATAAAAATATGTAAATGATCTCAACCTAATATGTAAGAGACCTTTTTTTTTTTAATTCATGTATAGATTTCTATTAATAACAAACAAGTTTACATCTATTCCAAAATTTACATATCTTGAATTTACTTCATGCTTGCTAAAACCTAATTGTGATTGGACTTGACTGAACTATGGGAAACATTAGGATATAGAAACAAAGAGTTGGCTTTTTAAAACTATACAATCAACTACCAAAAATTCTTTTGTAATTTTCCACACATACTACCCAAAACCTTAGACCATCCAAATGCAAACAAACTAAATAGGAATAGTGAACTGTTAACATAAAAACATATGTAATAAAAGGAGATCACCAAATCCGTCCAAATCTAGGGGATATTTTTTTCTTCCAATGCCAACATGTCTAATTTTGTTTGGAATTCTTAGTCAAAAATTATAACCAAATATGAGGTTGTGGAGTTGGCTTGAGGAGATTCTTGTGTTGGTGCATTGACAACTCTGGGTCCTTCCTAGTGCTTGTTTGACTCAGAGTCTGAATTTGAAACTATATATCATTCGATGTTGGATAAACAAATAACTATATCATCCATGTCATATTTGATGTCCCTGAGGATGAATTTTATGTATTCTTGAATTACAAAAGGTTTGTAGTTGTATACCTACTTGTCTCGTATGAGCATACAGAGTAGAGTTTCCATTTGACGTCAATGAGTAATAAAATGTAGGAAATGGATCCTTCACCTAAAAAACTTCCCTAGATCTAGAATCCATTTGAGGTTTCTACCTCCAATGTCCATGTTTGAGAAGTAGGCTCGGTCACCAAATTCCTTGGACTCTAACTGAAGGATTTCTTTGTGTACCTCCAAAGTTTTCGCATAAAAAAAGGTGGAAATATATTCCCAACTAAATAACCTCTTGTGCCACGAGGAACAAGACCTTGAGGCTCCACCCCTACGACTTTAAGAATGTAACCTTGGTGCCATGAGAATAAATATCCTGCAAAACAAGATGCCACAGACTATGGCTGAATGACTCTCTAGAGAGAAACTACAAGCAAGACCATACCACGTAAAACAATAGTGACAAATTAGGCACAAATGAAACAAAAGGACTTTGCAAGATGAGTTTATGCAATGATGAATTTCCACTTTATAACCATATGAAGAAGGTACATGAGTATCAAAATCTAAAAAGCAGAACTCAACAAGCAAAGGAGATTCTTGCAAGTTCAAATTTTTTTGGAGATGCCGAGGAAAGGACTGCAACGAGTTCGAAAGAGGTACCAGACCCATAATTGTGGAGAAAGAATAAAAAAAACATTGACCTAATGTAGAGATAGAAACCAAAATATGAACCCTCATCCACATAATATGTCGTACTGAAGTAAATAACCCAAACAGTAATTCCCTGAGGCTTATAATAAAGTAGTGTTTCGACCAGAACAAGATACAAATTGAACTATATAACCATCATAGGTAAAATCAAGACTTTCCAGTTACTTGATTAACCAAAAATCTCCCAACAAGAATGGAGCACACTAAATACCTAACTTTAACAGAAGAAAAAATGAGAATAGTAAACAATACCTCCACTCTGTCACTCACAAACCAGAAGAGGCATGCCCCTGAACCAAAATCGCTAGATATTTTCACTACTATGTAACTGTAGAGAGGCTCCTGAGAGCATTTTTCATTTCCACCCTCTCTGCCACCCTGAGACCCTTATCATGAAAATATATGGCAACCCAGATATTGGGGGAGAGAATAGACTAGTCCTTTTCTAGCTACATGTAGCAAATGCAACCTCCTAATTTCCCTGGGAGACTAAGTCATTATTTTCTCATTAATGAGAATTCCCTGGTTTTCAAAGAAAATTATGGAGGCATCCAATCCACCCTGTGCAGGACGAACTATCTTCAAACCAGAAAAGAGGATGGAGAAACCTATAATAATACCACATACAGGGATTGATGCTTTTTGTTGTGGGCATTTAATGCACACCAAGTTCAACATATGAGAATATCCAAGAGGTATACCTACCTGCTACACTTTTGTCTTTTTCCGCCAAGTGTAATATTGTTCACCACCCTCAAGGCCCACAACTTTTTTTCCATCCAGTTATTTCACATGTTCATTATTGTTGAACTGCTCTCGAAACTCATTTAAGGAACTTTTGTTTAGTTCAAATTACAAAGGTCAAAACATTTTTTCAAGGAACACCCCCATCGGGGATTGGGAAACCCACACTTATTTTATCTTGTATTATATATTCCTTTAGCTCTTTGGCTTCCTTTTTCCTTTCTATCACCAACTAGGGTTCATCCAAAGTTACATGGTCATTGTTACAACTCCAATTTTCCAACACACTCGCTACATGATTTCCTTCCCACTGCGTGTGTATTGGTATGACATAATCCAAGTTGTCCAACATAAATTTTATACTACCCACCACTACTTGTAGATGAAAACTATTTATGAGTGTATCTTTAATGTGTCCCTTCAATATTTTAGAGACTCTTTGTATGACCAATTTCAAATATCCATGCACCTATATGAGGAAGAGGTCTTCCCTCTGAGATATGTGTAAACCTCTCCCCAGTGCCTCAAATTTTTCCATGTTGTTTATGGAAACACCACATGAGTATGCATAGATGTGTAGTGGATCTGAGTAAGCATCCCTGATAATTCCCCCATAACCTTTTAGACTAGGATTCCCTTTTGAAGCTTCGTCAAATCTTATCTGAACAAAATGTGAAGGAGGGTGAGTGAAAGTATTTATGCCCTTTTATTTTCTTACATTTTTTTGGTACAACTAGAGACCAAAATTTCAGATGAAATATCGAGCTTTTTTAGTATAATAACCTCCTATCCATTTTTTTTTCTTCCTCCCAAGGAGGGATTGAAATGAAAATTGTTCCCCTAATGTTTTTAAGAATCATTTCCTGAAGAGACAATGTTTTCCTAACTCTCCCTTCAAAAATTCTTGCATTACATTCCTTCCATATATTCCACCACGTAAATCCCAACTTTATATGCCATGCATTTGCAACCACTGGATTCTTATACTTACGTTCATACCATTGTTCTAGCCACAATGTATTTTTCGTGGTAATGGGTAGTGTGCATCCAAAAATTGATTGGATATAGGTCTGGATTCTCATAGCAAGAGGATAAGTAATGTTTACATGATCTAGGGCTTCTTCTTCCTGTAGACATAATGTGCAGTAAGACAGGCCTTTGAAACCTTTTCTTCTCAATTTATTATAGGTTAATGAACGTTGCCACCAAATTTTCCATAAGAATGTTTCAATATTATTCCACCCCGACTCTTTCCACAATTTCTTCCATAGTGCGTTGTTGTTGATAGGTTGAATTTTCATTAATATTGAATACCCTTATTGTAGGGTGACTATCCCTATTTTTTTAGAACCCCAACATAAAATTTATTTTTGTTGGGACATATGTATCCTTCTATTATCCAAAAATCATTGATATGCTTCCCAATTTTGATTCGTAGTGGATTTTATCCAATCATCTATTTCCTTCCATTACCTCCAATTTGTCACATGATGGGGATGCTTCCAGTAGTTAGCAACCTTTATAGCTCCTTGAGATTGTGTAAATTGTTTGATTTGATATAACTGTTCATTTCCCTCCAATGATGGAAATTTTTTCCATGATTCCTCCCAAAATAAAGCAGGTTTCCCTCCCTTTACATTCCAAAAATCATGCTCACATACAATAATTTTGCAATCTCGCACCTAGTTCCAAATACCCAAACCCTTAATATGGCCTTCGATTATTAATGTTTCTTCCTATGTAGAATTCGGCATATACTTTGGGCTCCATAATTTCTTCCATAATTTCAAGCCACCCTTAAGCCAAATCCATCATAGCTTCATGAAGTATGATAAGCTAACAAGTTGAGGATCTCGAATACCTAGCCCTCCTGATTTTTTTGGTGTGATAAGTTTATTCCAGCTTAACAAGGCCCACTTTCTAATTTTTCATGAACCTCACCATAGAAAATTTGTCCATATAGATCTTAATTGTTGAGAGAATGTTATTGGAATGGGCATTATTGAGAGTTGATAATTGGGAAGATCATGCAGTATCGCTTTCACTAGTACTAACCGATTGGGGAATTTAAGTGTTCTAAAGGCCCAACTCCTTAATTTGCGTCTAGCATTCTCAATGAGACCTTCCCACATCATATATTTTTTGTGGTACAATACCATGAGAAATCCTAGATATTTAGAATGCATATGGCCTCTCTTAAAACCAAGAGTTATAGGAAAAAAAAATTGCACATTGTTCGGACAATTGAAAAAAAAAGTTTGACTTTCTTTTGTTAATCACCATGCTAGAGGCGTCCATGAAAACTATAATAATTTTTCCACCCTTTTTTCCTCGTGCCATGTACTAAATGAAAATAATATGACATAATCAACAAATTGCAGATGTGATATGGGAAATTCTTTACCATATAAATGAATATCGTGAATAAATAATGTTTCAATAGATTTGGTGAACAACCTATCCATAAATTCCATTGCTAGGATGAAAAGAAAGGGCGATAAAGGATTCCTTGCCTAAGCCCTCAAGAAGGTTGGAATTTGAACAACGGTGCACCATTTATGAGTATGGAGATAAAATTATATGACAAAAGAGACCATATATACCCTATATACTTCTCAGAGAAACCAAAGGCCTTGTAGGACATCATATAAGTATTTCCAAATGATCCTATCATATGCCTTCGAGGAGTCTAATTTTATGATCATAATAGGATGTTTGGATTGCCTTAAGGAATGTATAATTTCTTGCACAACAATAATACCATCGGCTATCTGTCTCCCTTGCATGGAACTAGTTTGATTTGGAGAAACTAGGATAGGGAGAATTGGCTTCAGTCCATTGACTATTACCGAAGAAATTATTTTGTACAAAGCATTACAAAGATAAATCAGTCTAAATCCATCTGGGTTATCTGATTAACCTCCTTTTGGTGCCAATGTGAAAAAATTTGCATTTATTGCTAGAAATATTTTTCTTGTATGTCTGATTCCTCCACTAACCTGTGGAATTTTTCCCCCGAGAATTCCTAACATGCCTGAAAGAAGTTAGTTGTGAACCCATCTGGAACTAGAGCCTTGTTATTTGGCATATTCATTACTACAAATTATACTTCTGAAAAGCAAATTGGTCTCATCAATGCTATATTTTTTTCCTCTGATATAATGTTGGGCATTTATTGTATCATTCTTTCTATAAATTGGTTTCTCCTTTTTTTTTTTTCTGTGTATAAATCCTGAAAAAAAGGTTACGAGTTCCTGCTTTATCTCTTCATGTTGTAGTTTCCTTTCTCCATCATGAACCTTAAGAGATAATATCTAATTATGTTGACAACGTTGAATCATGGTATTATGAAAGAATTTAGCATTGTGTTCTCCCTCTTTCAACCACTGTATTTTGGACTTTTGTTTCCAAAGCATCTCTTCTTGTTTTTGGCGTTTCTCTAGATTTTTTATGTAGAAATTTTAATAAAATTATGTATTGCCGGATTCTCCTGATCTAACAATTATATGCCACTATTAAATACAGAATCCTTCTACTTAAATTCTTGCGTAAATTTAATCGTCAATTGCAAACACATTAAGAAAGACCAATCACACATAACACAAATGTTTTGACTGGGAAATCATAAAGCTAAAATCCCCAATATCATATATTATGTATATATCATGGATCATGAAACAATATCATACAAAACTCTAATCCAAGATATCTCAGTACAATATACAATCGTCTCACACTGTCATACAAAAATTGGCATAAACATGCACCAATTTACTGCCTCCTGACAACCTGCCTCCACTGCACAATCCCTGTTGATCACAATCCGTGAATGAATTCAATATTGCCTTGCCTTTACCGAGCAATCCTCATTGGAATCTCCAATGTGTGTTTGGTTTCACTTGTGCACCCACTATAGTCACAACTGACAGTCAAACTGTCCCTTTCACCTATCTCTCAACTGGGTCTCCATTGGATCTAACATGCATGTAGTTAACAATAGTAAATCTTCAGTTGCATGTGAGATCACTCCATGTGAATTAATTTAATATTTAATTCACTTATCTCTCACTAGTGTATCTTTAGTTACAACTAATTACAACTAGCACAATTGATTTTAACTCACTTAACTGAGTTAAACTACTTTACAACTCACATAAATACACATCCAACTCTGTTACAACTTTGTATCACTCAGTTACAATGAATTCCACTAGAATTTCCCACCAACAAACCTTTGAACTAGAAATTCCTTCAGTTAACTGGTTTGCCACATCAGTTAATTGAAATCAAGTGCTTCAAGAGAATAGATTATTATTTATTGTCTAATTATTGTTAAGGTCTAACAATAATCAACATGCATTATATTTTTAGACATACATTCGATGAAACAACTTCGCACATGAATTCCAAAAATAGATGCCCATCCATCCATATAATTTTCTCAACCATCTATAAACATATTTTGCTAAAAATAGACTTTGATCCAAATTCTAAAAATAGACATATCACCTAAAAATAACCTGTGGGCCCCACCTAGTGTAGGTGCTTAATTTTCACTAGGATCACCATCTTGTTGAATCTCAACACTCCCTCTCAACAAGAAAGGGATTATTCTTCACCCTGATCCTACCTCTATGGTATTCAAATTTTCTCCTGGTGAGCGCCTTCGTCAGAATATTTGCATCCTGATCTTCCATAGGAATGTACTGAAGCAACATGATCTTCTGCTGCACACAATCTCTGATATGATGATACTGGATATCTATATGCTTGGATCTATCATGAAACAAAGGATTAATCGAGAGTTTAATGCAACTCTAATTATCACAATGAATCAATGTATGATCTAAATGAGAACCGAACAAACTGACCAGGATCTTTCTCATCCAGATAGCCTCACATGCAGCTTGACTTGCTGCCATGTATTCTGCTTCCTCTGAACTGAGTGCCACGGATCTTTGTTTCCTGCTGTACCAAGAAAAATTTGTAGATATGATACTGAAGACCCCTCCTGATGTGCTCTTTCTGTCCGTTGGGCTGCCTACCTAATCTGCATCCGTGAAGCCAGCAACTTCTCCTCATCCGTCTATCTGTACCATAAGCCATACTCAGAAGTGCCCCTGAGATATCTTAGGACATGCTTTCCTGCCTTCCAAAATAGCTTGGTAGGTAAACCATCGCTTGACTAAGCTGGTTCACCGCATAGCATATGTCCGGTCTTGTATTAACTAAATACATGAGCGAACCCACCAAATATCGATAGACAGTAGCATCCACTACCTCTCCAGATGTAGCATCCTCTTCCCTCTAGTTTCCTGGAAGAGGAGTATCCATGGGTTTTCAGCCCTCCATGTGAAACTTACCGATTATCTCCCTTGCATAATTTTCTTAAGACACAAACAGTTCACCTTCTCGCTGCCATATTTCCAATCCAAGGAAATAGTGAAGGAGGCCCATATCCTTCATCTCAAACTCCTTTGCAAGGTCCTCCTTGCATGATTGTATCAGCTGCTCATCACCAATCAGTATTAAATCATCAACATAAAGAAAAATGATTAAAAGCTTACCTTCCACCACAATTTGGTATAGGTTTTCATCCACCTCACTCTTGGTGAAGCCAAGTCCAGTGAAATAGTTGTCGATCCGAGTGTACCAAGCACAAGGTGCTTGCTTCAGCCCATACAACGCTCTTTTGAGGCTGCACACATGTGACTTGCTGCTAAAGATCTCAAATCCTTCATGCTTCTCAATGTACACTTCTTCCTTAATGATCCCATTAAGGAACGCAGTCTTCACATCCATTTGATGAATGTGCCAACCCATCTGTGCTGAGAGAGCAAGGATGGTCCTTATGGAAGAATACTGTGTGACAGGTGCAAAGTTTTCTTCATAATCAATCCCCTCGATCTGTGAGAACGCCCTGGCCACAAATCTTGCCTTATACTTCTCAACGCTCCCATCAGCAACTTGCTTTAGCTTGTAGATTAATCTTGAACCTACCACTGATTTATCAACCGACATTGGAACAATTTCCCAAGCACTGTTTCTGACAATGGATTCATACTCCTCCACCATTGCATCTACCCATGTGGGCTCCTGCACTGCTTCCTAAAAGGAATATGGCTCAGTCACAATATATTTTCTCATGAGAGCCATGTATCCAGTGAAACAATCAGGAGATGGTCTCTGTTTGCGCTGTGAAGTATGGACTCCTACATTCTGTGCCGCATCAAGCTTCAACCTCTTAGCTTATGTTGTACACCTTCTGCCCGTTTTGATGTTTGGCTCTGCGTGAGTGGACTCCTCCACTCCATTAACCTCCTCCTGTGGCTGATCCACATCTAGAGACTCATCTTTGGGAACAAGAATTTCCTCCTCTACATGCAAGTCTAGCTCCCTCTCAAGCGACAACTTCATGGCTTTCTCCTCATTGAATTTTATATCCCGTCGCACCACATTCATTCAACTATTTGGAAAATACACACGATAATTATGGGATGTTTCTGTGTACCTCACAAATATCCCAACTTCAGCAGTCGGCTCCAGCTTCTTCCTGGCGTTCTTGGTCACATGCACATAAACAGATGAGCCAAAAATCTTAAAGTGAGAAACATCCAGTTTCTTACCAGTAAAAGCTTCTTTAGGTGTATTCATGCCAAGTACTCTATGAGGACAGCGATTTTGCACATAAACTGCAGTGTTTCATGCTTCCACGTACAAGTGCATGGGTAGGCCCTAATCATGCAACATAGCTCGTGTAGCAACGACGATCATTCTTTTCTTCCTCTCCACGAACCCATTTTGCTGTGGGTTATGAGGCACTATGAGTTCTCTTTGAATTCCTTCTTTGCTACAGAATTATTTGAATTTTTTCGAGATATATTCACCACCATTATCACTTCACAGAGCCTTCACTTGCTTCCCTGACTCTTTTTCCACCAATGCTTTAAACTCACCGAACTTTGAGAATGTTTGATCCTTCTTCTGCATGAAGAAGATCCAACATCTATGAGAATAGTCATCAACAAAAATAACATAATACCTGTGTTTTGTTGTTGAAGCAACCTAGAATGGCCCACACACGTCTGTGTGAACTCTCTCCAGGATCACCGAAGCATGGTTCTCCTTTTCATGAAAGGTGGTATTCACAAAATTACCCATAGTACATCCCTTGCACTGATCTAAATGCACAATTGCACCCTTAGGAAGTCCAGTAGAAATCTCCTACAAAATCTTCAAGGCGCCATGGTGAAGATGGCCCAATCACCTGTGCCATAATTCCCCCTCATCTCGGCTCACCACTTCTTCTTCTTTGCCCACCATTGCAGTGCAGCCATCTACCTCCATCTTGTAGATATCCTTGACTTGAATCCCTATCCTCTTGGTTTGACCCGTTGTTTTATGTCGCGGGAAAGCTTTTCCATCGCTGAAAACAACGTCATAACCTCTGTCCTCCAACATCGCAACTGAGACCAAGTTTTTCTTCAGACCTAGAACATGCATAACATCTTTCAACAAAAATGGTTTACCTGACTCCCTCTCAAAGGTAATTGTACCAATTCTAGTCGCACTGTATCGTCCATCATCGCCCATCTCTATATGCGTTTGGAGATCTTTCTCCTCCAAGTCACTGAAAAGATCCTTATCTCCCATCATGTGGAAGGAAGCACCACTATAAAGATACCACACTGATCCCATTGTGCTTGAAACCAAGTGTTATCACCAAAATAGGATCTGATAGGCTACTGGTCAGGCTACCTCAGTGTAACTATTTCAAACCAGACTTTTAGTTGAGGCTTAGCCTCCTCAACCTGAGAGGGCTCTCTCAATAGGTTTATGACTTTAAAATAAGGATTAGATGGCTAACTCTATGAGTGAAATGGATAAAAATTGATAATTGTTTGTACTTCTAATCAAAAAACATCTATTGGGCTTATGGAGTAAAGTGTGTTTTCACAAAACATGAGTATCAGCTTCATATGGAAGTCATGGCATTTCAGGGTTTAGATGCATCAAAAGAACAATAGGACAGAAAATAAACACAGTTCATGAACATATGAAGGAATTTAGAGCACCTTCAGTGAATTATAAGTAACATACATTCATGCCACTGCAAGTAATTGAAAGAGGAAAACCATGAGAATATCAAACATCAATAATCCTTTCTGAATCCTGAGTGATGAAACCAATATCTCTGTATTAATATAAAAGCACAGCTTTTGCTACAACAAAACAATATGCTTGTTAATGAAAATTTCCAACCCTATGAAATTTGAATTCTTGTCTCTTATAGAGTCATCATTACATTCTTGGATTCTCTCCAAACACTTGAGAAAAATTCGAATTTTCTAGCTTGACACCTATCAACTGCTTAAACAAACTTTTAATTACATCTTACAGTTAAACTGTTTGTTCTAGAGTCCTAATACAACTAGGATTAAAACTCTTTGTTATAACTTAACAACCTTATATATACATTAAATTTTCTATCTGACAAATTCTCCTCCTAAAATTCGACCTTGATGATGTCCATCTCCTTGCTTTTAGACTGTATTGATTTGCTTCTTATCTGCCATGAAAGATAGGAACCTGCTCCCTGCAAAATAGCTATAGTGCTTCATTTATGTTTCTTCAAACCATCTTCTGACAAACTTGTGCTCAAAAACATGTGGAAATGTCTTATTAAACTCATGTGACTTTTCCCTTCCACCTATGCCCAAACCAAACTTTTGAAGAATTGCCAAAAAAAAACTGTTAACATTGCTGCGCTACGAAACAGTTTGTTGTTTTCGTAGCGCAGAACTTTAACTTTGAAAACCTCACTTGGAATCTTCATTTTTCTTTGTTTTGCCATTGGATCTTCACTTGTGATCTTTATACATTCTTTAGCAGCATCAAGGTTTTAAAAATCATGCCCTTTCACCCTTTGAAACCTTGCAAAATTGTTAAAACTGCATTCTACAGCAGTTTCATAGCGCGCTACGAAATTGTTGCTGTGTCTATCTTTTCACAACTTTTTCAAAAAATTTAAGCTTCAAACCTTTACTGCCATACTTTCATTTATATATAAGCTCTCATAATCAACAAAAATCAACTCTGAACTACTTTTAAAAATGAGATCTTTCCACATAACTCCAAAAATGTGTTAAGAGATGTCACTTACTGTTTGCACTCATTTTTGCTGTGGTTGATATTTAGGCTTTGCTAGCTGTATTTCAAGGTCTTCAACCTGCATTTTAAGCCTTCTATTATTAGCTCTCAGTTTGGTACTAACCATCCTTATGAACTTTGCTTCCTTGATTGCAGGGACGGTCCATATGTAGAATTGATCCTCACTGCTGATTGACTCAATGTTTGAAACCTTTTCAAGCTCCCACAGACCTTTCAACCTCTCAAATTTTAACCTTTCTACAGCATGCATTCTCACTTTCTTCTCCAATTTATCAATTTCAATGTTTGCAAGTCTGAGTTTGTCTTTAACCTCCTCATAACTACTCTTTTCTCTTTGAGTATTAAAAACTTTGTTTCTGTCTTCTTCAAGTATTTGAGATGATATATTTATGGGTTCTTCAAAAAAATTTGCATCCTCACCTCCTGTTTGGTCTATCTCCATGTCTGGCTCCTGCAATTTCTTAGACTGCCTAGTCAAGGGTTTTCTAGGCTTAAAAAATAAAATTGACACTTCATCCTCAAAATTTAATTTTTTGGATGTTTTCAATTTCTTTGATTTTCCACCTGTATCCAGTTTGATGAAATCTGCTTGAACCAGGGGAGACTCTTCAATGTCAATAGCTTGTAATATATCATTCAAGACACCTCTTAATTCCAAGTTTTCATCTGTGACCACAGCCTTACCCTTCTCCTTTGACCTCTGAATCCTAGTCAACTTCTTTTGAGCTGTTTTACTAGTTGATTGTTTCTGAATTGTCTCTTTGACATGAGTTCTCTTCTTCTGTGCAGATTTAGGAGTCCTTTGGATATTCAATGATGCGTTTATCATTGGTTCCTTAACTTGTTTCCTGGGCTTAAGCTTGAAAAACCTCCTTGATTTTGTTTCTGCGGGTTTAGTAGTCTTTGATGAAGATGTTTCTTTGACTTGAGGGCTAGCACTTGTTTCTTCAACCCCTATTCCACTCAAAAAGAGAAATGCATACCATTCTCTATTCACTTTCTGAAGCTCATGCAAAACTATTAACTTGACTAGACCATGATGAAATAATGAGGTTTCACATGCCTGAGTTTTCATCTGTACTTTGTCTGCCATCTTGGCCAGACTTAGAAATAGAAAGGAAGGTAAATCTAGCGAGATTATTCCTGTGAAATGCAATAAGAGTTTAAAGTGGAAAGTGTACACCTTGTGATATCTCCCTTCGCAAGTGAAGTACCTTTGGATGTTATAGATCAGATTGGAAAATACATCCTTGACATAAATTCTTGGCACAGCTTCGTTCAAATCAGTATCCATAAACTCTGGTTTCAAAAATATCTTGCAGGGTTGCATTTCAAACCTAAAGTTCTTGAACCATCTCTCCTCCCCTCTTGGAATTTTTGTGACTGCTGATATAACTTCAGGAGAAATTGTTAAATTGAGAAAACCAACCTTTGTGTTTGACCCTATGAAGTTCATAGCAAATTATTTGGTAACTTGATTATGCCCTCCTTGAAGCTTTTCGCAGAACCTCCAGCACCCTACCTTCTTGAAGGATTCTTCAATAGATTTATCTCCTGTGAGAGCTTCTAAACCTTCAGGTTCTGTTCTCAAACAATGACCAGACCGGTGATTTCTTTTTTCTTCTGTCATCTTCCTCCTAAAAACTTTGTGTCTTCAGCAAACCTGTAATAGACTTCCTTGTTGGATGAACTGGCTCGCTTGAAAATTTGGTTCAGCCTCGCTTGACTGAAGTTCTGTCTCGCTTGATTAGAAACCCTGTTTCAGTCAGCAATTATTTTCAAACTCACTGAATTAGCAAGTATTGAAACTGCTGACATAACATCAATTAGGTTCAGCCTCGCTTGATTTAGATTCTGCCTCGCTTGATTGAAAATTTTGCCTCGCTTGAAAACTTAAGGAGAGCTTTGGTTTCTTATCATGAGCTTCTCTTTCAACAATAGATATGCATACAGTGTTTTCTTTGCATGAGACAAAATCGATGATAACCAACCCCTTTTCAAATTTTCAAAGGACCAATGAAAAATGACCCCTAAGGAATCTCATAATGATTTCATAATTGCTTTGGATGGTTTCATGCGTGAGGGAGGATTCGTGGACTGACACCATAATCATGAAAATTTAACCCAAATTCATGGTTGTGACAACTAAACCAAAAAATTTTGAATCCCCGATTTCGTAGCGTTGGTAATGTGATTTTGGGATTTTGCGCTACAAAAAGACCAACATTTTTGTAGTGCAGAAGCAGTTTTTTACACTGAGCACGCTATGAAAACATAGTTTCGTGGCTTATTCAAAAATTTTCTGAAAAAGACTTAAAATATGGTTTTCAAAATGTGGTATGAGACTTCTAAAAAGTAAAGCAAGGTTTATGAACTTTATTTGGTGATGAAATGAGACTTGTAACCAATGGCTTAGACCCTATAAAACATAAAAATGACTCAAACCCTATCTAATACCATGACTTAGGAGCAAGTATAAACTGACTAAGTTTAGAAAATTTTAATAGTGATAACACCAAGCATACGATCAAAGAGAAATCAAGTTCAAATTTTGAGGCAAGGGCCTCACCAGCTACAGCTCCAACAACCTTCTTGTTCTTCTTTTTCTGTGGGCAGTTAGTGGCGAGATGCCCATGTTCATGACAATGAAAACACTTCACCTTGGAAAAATCTAGCTTCTTGCCTTTAGCCTCAAATTTTGAATGGGATTTATTCCCCTTCCCTTTCCTTGCCTTGGCAGCCAAAGCACAATCCTGTTCATCATCATGCTTTGATGAAGAGCAATCTCTGGTGTTTCGCCTGAACTCCTCCTGCACTAGATCTAACCACAGTCATTCCCAATCCGACAGTTATCCCGTCCGTTGACAGAGTCTTGATAACTCTGCCAACTCTTAGAAAGTCCCAAGAGATCCAAACTCACCAAATCATCATCAATAACCGTGATTCCCACACTCCCCAGTTCATCCCTACATTGGACAAAATTTTTGAGATACTTAGGAATATTGTCACCCTTCTCCATCTTGATATTTCTGAGTTTATCCTTTAGCGCCAATTTCTTATGGTCATTACTGCTTTGGAAAATATAAGTCAAATCATTCCACATTGCAAATGGAGTGGCTTTCCCATGAAGGCTTGAGACAATATGGTCTCACACACCTTCCAACAAAATCCTTCTCGTCTTTGCTACTTTATTTTTCTAGGCATCAAGTAATGCAGCATCCGTCGAAGTGGGCTTAGGAACATCACTATCGATGAATTCCTTCAAGCCATTATCTTCAAGCACCACCACCATCCTATCCTTCCATGCAATTTAGTTCGATCTTCCCTCGAGTGCATACTCTAATCGCAAACCACTGAAAGCCATTTCGATGTTTACTTAACTGTCGCACCAAGAAATTCTTGCAGCAAATTCGAATTGTTTCCACCAAAAAACTTAGCTACTCAATATTGCAATATTCTTTGCTCTGATACCATGTAGAAATTTTAATACAATTATGTATTGCTAAATTCTCCTGATCTAACAATTATATGCCACTGTTAAATACAGAATCCTTCTACTTAAATTCTTGTGGAAATTTAATTTCCAATTGCAAACACATGAAGAAATATCAATCACACATAACACAAATGTTTTTACTGGGAAAACATAAAGCTAAAAACCCCACTATAATATGTTATGTATATATCATGGATCATGAAACAATATCATACAAAACTCTAATCCAAGATCTCTCAGTATAATATACAATCGTCTCACACTGTCATGCAAAAATTAGCATAAACATGTACCAATTTATTGCCTGCTGATAGCTTGCCTCCACTGCACAATCCCTGTTGATCACAATCCCTGAATGAATTCAATCTTGCCTTGCCTTGACTGTGAAATCCTCATTGGCATCTCCAATGTGTGTTTGGTTGTACTTGTGCACCCAATTTAGTCACAACTGATATTCAAACTGTCCCTTTCACCTATCTCTCAACTAGGTCTCCACTGGATCTAACATGCATGCAGTTAATAGTAGTAAATCTTCAGTTTCATGTGATAACACTCCATGTGAATTAATTTAATATTTAATTCATTGATCTCTCACTAGTGTATCTTTAGTTACAACTAGCACAACTGAGTTTAACTCACTTAACTGAGTTAAACTACTTTACAACTCACATAACTACACATCCAACTCTGTTACAACATTGTATCACTCAGTTACAACGAATTCCACTAGCATGTCCCGCCAACCAAACTTTGAACTCGAAATTCCTTCATTTAAATATTTTTCCACATCAGTTAACTCAAATCAAGTGCTTCAAGAGAATAGATTAATATTTATTGTCTAATTATTGTTAAGGGTTAACAATAATTGACATGCATTCTATTTTTAGACATGCATTCCGCAAAACAACTTCACACATGCATTCGAAAAATAGACATCCATCCATCCATATAAATTTCTCAACCAACTATAAATATATTACTGCTAAAAATAGACTTTGATCCAAATTCTAAAAATAGACATATCACCTAAAAATAGTCTGCGGTCCCCACCTAGTGTAGGTGCTTAATTTTCACTAGGATCTTCATCTTGTTGAATCTCAACATTGTAGACTTATTTCCTCTTCATTTGAAAACTCTTACAATCTACCCTCTAGGATAATCCTTTGTTGTATGTCTATCACTTTCCTCTCCAATGTTATTTTTTCCTTAAAATGTTTCCAAAAATCTACTTGTTCCAACATTGAACCCTGTATTTTAAGGCTTTTAATTTAAGGTGAAAAGTATGCATGCAGGTCTCACCTTTTATATCAAATCCTAACCACCATTGTTGCATTAGTTCTACCAAATTTGTGTCCTTCAACCAGAAACCTTCAAACCAAAATGGAATGTTGAGAGGGGCCTCCTTTGGGTCCATATCAAGTCCTATGGGTCAGTGGTTTGATCCCATGCATGGAAATATTTATGCTTCCAGAAAAATATCTCTTTGTATAATTTTCTCAGATACCAATAATTGATCTAAATGATAAGTGATTTAGTTTTCCCCTCCATGTCGGTTATTCCAGGTGGAGGTCCCATTATTTGTGTTTATATTTATTATATCAAGGTCCTCTATGTACTCATAAAATGATGTCAAGGCCTAATGTATCTTACATATACCTCTTTTATTTTCCTGAAGGGATCGATTGAGGTTGAAATCCCCTCCTAAAACCCATAGGTTGTTATCTATCAATTTTTTTATTTTTTTCATTGTTTCCAGAAAATTAAACTTCTCTTTAACATTTGAGGGACCATACACTGCCTACAATACCACATCATCTTTGGTACCAATATATCTGAAAGTGTTTGTAAGGATTCGTTTAGAAGCCAACTAGTATCTAAATACTACCTCATTGTGATTCCACCAAACTATTAAACTGCTTGAATTTCCTCTAGTGTTCGACGACATTTTCTGGCAACCTTTCCAACATATATCTATTATATGTGACATTTTTTCTCCTCCTAGTTTGGTTTCCTGGAGTAAAATAATAGTTTGTATCTCTTTCTTAATTTTTTCTTGTAGATATATATGTTTACCTTTACTATTGATTCCTCTAACATTCCATGATATTATCCTCGTGACGATGGATTATGAGGGATCAGTGACCTCTCAGTTGGGGAAAGGGGTTGGTTTGTGATTGCCTCACTTCTTTCTTTAGTTTACTCACTTTTTTTTTGCATCTCTTGTGAGATCCTTTAGAAGAATATTTTTTCCTTTATCTTTGAAATTCTGGAAAGAGTGTGTTATTGAGTACTCAATTAAGTTTATTTTTTTTGTTTTCCAAGCTAAATAAGATTTGTAATATGATTCGTGTGCTTCAGGGGATAACACATCCAAGTCCTATTGTGCCCATTCATGTACCATAAGAACTAACCTTATTTCTTCCTCCAATAAAGGTGTCTCATCTTGAGACAACAAAAGAGTGACCTCTACAAAAACATGAAGGTAATATAGGTTGAAATCCTCTTTCGGGTTCTCATTCTCCTCCAATTTTATTTTTAGGATATTGTTCTCAATTATTATTCTTGGTGTTGAGTCTTCCATATTGATAACTATGTGTTTATTATTGTCTTTCTCCATACTCTCGAGTACTTGAAAGGGATTGGTGTCTTCTTTATACTTTGAGTTCACCATATTCCTATTCCTCAAATTATGCTCTTTGAGTTAATGGTGAAACCCTCATTATTTAATTTTTCCTATGTTTCTTGTTTTTTCTTCACAATAGACACTCTCTAATGAGGTGACCATGCTCATGACAAAGTCTATATCTAAACGGGACACATTCATAATCTATCGTTTGTGTCTGTATCTCACCCTAATAGTCTAGATCAATGGATTCCAATAATTGTTGGGAGATAGTCATATATATACATATTTAGGCATAAGACATATTTTCTCCCTTTCTGGTCACTTTCGAAAATTTTACAAAATGTCCTAATCCATACCCTATCCCTTCGAGAATTTGTGGAATCCAAAAATCTACAAGAAGAGTGTATAACCTTACCCATATTGATGTTGCTTTGAATTCCTCTTTGTCTGGGTTGAAATATTCTTCCGAATGTCTAATGTAGAGCCCTATATTGTTGAAAAAGTAGGGTCCTCCTTCAAATATACTTTATTTTTTTTCCATATTTGAGAATATTACTTAAAAATAACCTTGGGTCCCAAACGAAAGTCCACCTCTCCCTTTGGTTTCCAATTTTGTTGAATCCCATGCTCCAGTTCTTTTTCTATGGGCCAACTCCCAATAAATTTGCAAATGAAGGCATGATCCCTCATACACTTTTTTTGGTCTTATAAACATCGAGTAGGAATAGAAAACATATGGTTTTGGGTATATTTTGGGATATAATTTCCTCGTAAACTGATTTTCCAATTATCCCCCATCACTGGCAATGGAAGGAAATTTGTTGAGCTCCCTTGGGGACTCTTTTTTCCTCCAAAAATATTACTCTTACCAATGAGGATATTTCAGAAGGAGGGGTGTTCCCCTCCTACCTTCAAGTTAATATGAAAACCCTCCTTCCTTGGGGCTTCCTTGACTATAAGTAGTGTATAACTATAGGGTTGCAGAAACTGAAAATTCCCTCACCTCACCGCCTCTCATGATCCAGGTTCGAAACTCAAAACTTTTCAATCATACCTCTCCTAGTAACATTAAGATTACTATGAATAATTAATTTAAGAGACATTAATATTTATTCATATTTCATTATAGTTCGAGTCCTGCAGATTTAAGGAGTTGGAATATAGAAAGACATTGATCAATATAAAGATAATACAATTTTAATAAAATAAAAAATATGTTATAAAATTTAAAGAACTCAACATAGATGAAAGTGAGAGACATTAATATTATTCATAATTCATTATATTTGGAGCTAAGGAGTTATAGTTTATAAAGACATCTAACTTTTTAGAGTAGATTTTAGTGAAAGTGGTAATGGTTATGACTTGCATCCTTATTATATATATATATATATAATCTCCAGATCTACAGGATCAAATTTCTTGAGATGCAAAGCTCTTTTAAAGTGGAATAAATTTGATCCCTTTCGGTGCTTGGTAAATTTGAAGTTAAGATGGATATAGGGATCAAATTTCTTGAGATGCAAAGCTCTTTTAAAGTGGAAGAAATTTGATCCCTCTGTGTTCTTGGTAAATCCGAAGTTAAGATGGATATAGGTTGGTTTGATTATTATTTATAATTAATTATAATTATAATTATAAATATAATTATTAATTTATGTTTTTTATTTTATTTTATTTATTTTATTTTTATAGCATCAAAATGTTAAAGATTACAACATCTCTACCATGCAGGATCAAATGTTTACATTGGAGCTAAGTTTACTTATAAACCTCAAATATGAATAATTTTTTTAATAAAAGGTGAATGGGGTGATGGGAAATCTTGGATAAAATATAATATTACAATATTATATGTTACACAATATTTATTACCACATCCGCCCATAAAAAGTGGTCAAGATTGGGGGGAATACTAATTAAAATGTAATATTAATACATTTTACATAATATTTCCCATCACACTCGAGCCTAAATATTACATTTTACTTAATATTCCCCCTCTCCCCTCACATTTTTATAGTTGAATTTGTTTACTTTTAAACTTCACATATAAAGAAAAATTGCAATAAGAAGTGGACCTACTAAGGGGAAATATTGGGTAAAATGTAATATTATAGTATATATATTTTACCCAATATAACCTAGTAAAAAGTGGATGGAGATAGGCATAAATATTATATAAAATATGATAATTACATTTTTCATAATATTTTTGCCGCCAATGATCATATCCCTACATAAACATATCAATAAAAAGTTTTACCTTTACAAGCTACATGGTTTCTACAGCTAATTATGTATCTAAATATAACATCAAACTAGGATGGATCTAGGCTAGTTTATTTTCCCCCTTAAATAGGTTATACTCCTCATGAATACCATGGGTCAATACCATGGGTCGTTTTTTTTTTTTTTATAGGGTTATTTTTATTTTCTTATTTTTATTTTATTTTATGTTTACATTACATTATGTTACATTGCACATTTCTAGCATACTATAGGAACTAGATTAATGAAAGAATTACATATATCCCTCATACTAAAGTTTTTTTTTTTTTTTCAATTACTTTGTCTCACTAAAGTTGAACACTGAAGTGTCAAGTCCCACTAGCACAATCGGTTGAGGATGGGCCTCGTCAGAAAGGTGACCCAAGATCAAACCTCACGGTGGCTGTTGTGTGCATGCTATGGGGAGGAGACAAGTTAAACCATTTAAGCTTAATGTTGGTGTGGCCTAGGTCGGGCGCGATACACATGACAAACAAAAAAAGTGAAAAATTAAGTATTTTATTTATGGCTTGTTTATTTTTGGTTGGTGAGTATCATTTTATTAAATTTATTTTGTTTTGGGAGATAGGATGGAGTTTTCTTGGAGAATTATGGTTTCAACCATTGATTGGAATTCAGTTGTAGTGAAGAATTGTTATTTATTGGAGACGATGAGCCCAACATCCTACAAGGAAATGGTCAATGGTTGGGCATGGCATGGTTAGTCATGGATTTGACAATTTCTTGTTGCATATCGGCCATGGTGTCCACGTTCATGCATCGAATCAAACACAAGTACTTTTTTGGTATGTGATGAGATCCAGTGTTAAGTATCTATGATCGAGGGAGGTTTTCCTCCCTCTACTAGACCATTGAGTTGGACCCAATTAAAAAGTTGAAGAAGTGCATAGAGAATAGGATGGGTATTTCTACAAACACATAATGTCTCATTTTTGAAGGGAAGATGCTTCAACGTTATTCTTATATGAAGGATTACCTCCTCTCCAGAAACTCTACCATAATATTGAATCTGAGGCTACATGGAGGCGCCACAAGATCCATAAACTTGGGTGGATTTATCTCCTACAAGGATGTGATGCAAGGGAAGGGATTTAAACTAATGCGTCTACCTCAATTGACCCTGAGACCTTACATTCTAGAAAAAATGAAACAAGTGCCTACCATGGATGTTAATCTACCAAAGGTAACCCACCTTTTCTCTACTCTCCAATCTAGGGTTGTGATTTGTAGGTTCAATGGATATTGGCCTAGATATTATGCTTTACAACAACGGGTCTTCTCAAAATGGACCCCAAATTGTGATATTTACTTATATTGTAAGGGTTTCTTTATTGTTCAATTTGATACTTAGCAACATCTTGAGAAATTTTTAAATGATAGGCCATGGTTTTGGGGAAGATTTTGGATCTTCATTTCCTGCTAATTTCTAGAATTTGAAGCCACAATAATGGTGGTATCAAAAATGTAAATTTGGGTGAGACTACCAATCCCCCTCTTCCTTTCTAGAACCAGATGGTTTGGAAATATTTAACTATGGACCTCAAAAGAATATAAAAAAAGGTATTCTATCCTTCACTAGAATGTGTGTAGAAATAGACCTCAATAAAGGTCTACTATATCACATTCCTCTTAAACACAAAAAAAATCTATGGACCCAATTATTATATTATGAAGATACAAATTTCTAATGTCTTATATGTTTTCAAACAGGAAACTTGCAGAACCCATGCCCACAGGAAAAAAATATACCAAAAAATAAAAAGTGGCAGGGATAAAAAACAAAAGGATGTAAAACTTATGATCCCTGTCTCTCAAAATATGAAGACAAAGAAACCATGAAGAACCTGACAAATCAAGAAAAATGGGTTGCTTTGACTTAGAATGGAAACACAATTGAATTAGAAGAGATCCAAGCAACAAAACAACAGGAAAAAGAGCCACTCAATGAAAATGGGGTGGGGGCACAAGGAGAGTTCATGTTTCCGAGAGCTCAAACTCATACAAAGAAATTCCATTGCACATAACAAGAAGCAAATTGGAAATGGTTCCAATTGACCCCAACTCATGGGGGTGGCAAAAGGTCCAAAAAAATAAAAGCAAAAAGGAGAAGTTAAGTGATTATTATCACATCTAACTTTGGAATTTTTTAATGTAATTTTTCCAGTTTTTTCTTCTTCTTTCTCATAAGTCTTGAAGATTATTTTACTGAATTATTTCAACATACATATATATATATATATATATATATATATATATATATATATATATATATATACATATATATATATATATATATATATATATATATATATATATATATATATATATATAATGTAATTTTGTTCCTTGCTTCAAGTGAAATGAAATTACAGTTTTTTTTCCTTTGAAATAAATTCGTTTGTTATTTTTTTTAATATAAAAATATATATTATTTATTGATTTAAATTATGATTATAGATTACTTGGAATGAAAATACGGGAATTTTTTGTTGGAGAATGTAAAAGTGAAGCTATTAATTCAGTTTATCCTTAACCTTAATAGTTTCTTGTGAAATTTATTTATCTTCTTGTATTTATTTATTAGATCTTATTCATTAAACAATTATCAAGTGCAAAAAAAATAAAGACAATGGACACAGAAATTAGGCTCCAAGCTAGGGAAAAGCCCCTCCAAGGGGAAAAACTAGAAAATTTCTTCTCTTCTTGTATAAATTGCTTCAAATGATAAAACCAAGACCCAAAAACCTAGACCAACTCCTCCTCCAAACACCAAGTCATCCCTCCAAGAAGCCCTTCCAATATGGTTTGAGATCAACCAAATCAACAAGAATTAGTTCTACTTTAGTCAACTTCTAGCTTCGACTTCAACCTCAAACTTCTACCTGCAACTTCGGCCCTACAGTAGTTGCAGAAACCCTAGCTTCTTTGCATGTGTGAGAGGAAAATAGCCCAAAAATAATGTTTCTTATTTATTTTTGAGTTCTCCTTGCCTTCTTGACCTTCACACTTGCTTCCTTAATGTTTCTAGCTTCATATCAAACTTCTTAATGAGATATATTTAATTGGTGACTAATGAGGTCAAATCTGCTTCTATTTATAGGCTTTCCAAGCAGTCGAATACCCTCATTTAGGCCGACTTGTGCTTAGAGGCTCCAAGGAATTTCTAAACACATAATAATATATTTTTAATGTTAAAAATTTCCCAATAGGGTCTTATACAAATTACTTGACTCAAGAAAAATATGACAAACCCTAGAAGCATGAAGGACATGCTTTACCTAGATGACCATTAAACTAGAACATGAAACCCATGCTCAAAAATAATATTGTGCTTTCTTCTTTTTCTTGTAACATAATATATACATGATGATTTGATTACATTGACAATTATGAAGATTGAAACTAGTTACAATAGTCAACACTCCCTCTTAACTAAGGAGGTATTCATAATTTTACACCTGGCACAAGGTTATTCTCAAACTGAATATTTCTCATAAGAAGAGTCGGATTAGTAAGCCATCTCTAAGCATCAACATCATGACCAACATTTTCAACATAGTAAGGCCTTAACTTTAACAAGCTCTTTCTTATATAGGAGAATAATGTTGGGAGGCTTTATGTTAGATACCATACTACCTCTTCAAGGCACATACCCCATCTGGATGTTAACTAAGTATGTCCTTTTAGGACTATTCTTACCTTGGATTCCCAATCCTCAAAGAATAGCAGTCCTCTTCAATCACTCTTGTCTTGGATACATGTCCAATCCTCAAAAAGTGTCGGTCCATTTCCTATCTTGGATTTTTCTATCCTCTAGGAATTCATATATGTTTATCCAATCCTCCATCCACCACTCTCGACTCTCCATGGCCTTCACTTAGACTTACAACTTTTACTCCTGGTCAATTGCATGATACATGAAGAAGAGAATACAAATGTGGTGTTCATCATCACTCCCTATCAACTAGAGAGTAGATCCCCATTCTCTCTTAATTAGGGAATAGATATTTTCTCCTAACTAAGGAGACTTCTTTACTTGCTCTCAAATATAGAGGATTTTCATGACACCCTACCAATTTGGGAAGTTATCACAATAATCTATAGATCTTGTCTTCATACATACATCAACTACCAGTTCTTCATGGTGATATTTGCACGGCTCCCTCTTTCCTTTGCATATTATCATATCAATTGTTTCTTCCTTACTGGGTATCATGGATCCATATTCTTTCTTCAAATTTTTGATAGGGTTTAGGCCATCAATCTTGTATATCACTTTCCTCTAGTAATCATCAATGAAGGCATTATATTGAGCCTTCCAAAACATAGCTCCCTCTGAAATTGATCTTTATGAACATCATGTCATCCTCTTATATTGCAACCTTTCAATCCAAGGTGATGATGTAAACACCTTTACTTCATAATTTCCAAAATCATATACTCAATTCATATGTTCTTTCAATTGATTCCAGCACCCACAATTGAAATTTCTTCCAATGTCATCATGCATTCCTACAATATCCTACCAGGTAGAAAATTAATATGTTCACCAAATAATCAATATCAAAGTATTAAGGATTAGAATTACCTTTTCATGATGGCCCATTTTATCAAAATATTTTCGCACTTGAGTCCTTTAATATCAACATCCTTTCATATGATCCATCTCCATAATATATAAGAGTTATTCCATGCATTTATCTTTAATCAGAGTGCCCATGGATCGAACTTGATTACCAAGTTGGAAATATCTTCCTTGGAGTTGTCATCATTAACTCCCTTTCTTTATTCTGTAAACTATACTTTATGTTGATCAATGTTGACATATTTACTCCATTCTACTTTGATAGAGTCTTGTTGTCTATCCATTTAAAAGAATGTTAAATTCTTCCTTTTGAGCATCATGCAGTTATATGGAAGTCTTACCAAGCACATTCATAACTAACGCTTCCTTCACGATTCTTGTAGATATGAATCATGCTCTATGGAATAATATGCATACCTTTGATTTCATGTAATCATCTAGAAACCATTTTAACGAGCTTTCTTCTTGTACTTTTCAAACATTGGTTTTGTTTTCTGAGAAGAAAAATACTTTCATTATCTCTTTAATTTAGTAACTTGACCATTAGAATTCCCTCATCCTTTAGAACTATTGTTTCCATACTAGGTGGAATACATTACCAGTAATAATGTTGCTTCCAAGAAGCTTCAAAAATGATGATTCTTATAGGATCTTAATGATATCTCCTTGCAAAATGACTACCTCTAACTTGATGTTAGAAAATTTTCGAATGAACAATAATATGTATTATGGTCCCAATATTCTCATTATTTTAAACTAGATGATTTTTTTCCTAAAGAAAATTAAAAAAGTAGATTATAATTTTTTTATTGTCATGTGTGACTATATGAATATGATGTTGTGCCTATACAAAATCAAGACTCTTCTAGAGTAATAATACATTCTACTCTAGTTTCTACTTAATAAAAGATAGAAAAAAATTCACAAATAACCTGACAGAGATGAGACTTCCTCTAATAATAAATATCCTTGGGATCTTCTCCTTTCAACTTCTTCTCATGTTCTCCCCTCTCTTCAGATATGTGATAGTCACTTATTTCCTTCCTTTTGTTGTTCACTTTATTGTTAGGAAAATCCCTTTTAGAGTGTCCATACTCATTGCATTCAAAGAATTGAATCTTGGATAAGGATGTCTTATTCTTAGACTTTCCAAAATTTCCTTTTATTAACTTCTTGGTTCTTGCAATGAAGGATGGAGATATTTCATTTGATTCAGTATCATCCTTTTCTTTTATCCTATATTCTTCCAAGATACATTGATTCCATGATTCAATAAAGGGTGTATTATCTTTCTTTGAGTAGATGCTTGTTGCAAAACTACTCCAATTAGGTGGAAAAGCATTTCATACACATATAGTCATCTCAAAATATGTAATAGTATCCCAAAGCCCTTGCAATTGATCTCTTATTTGTGAGATATTCATTATGTAGGTGTCCATTTCTTCATCCTTTGATTTCATTATTCTATATAGTTGATTCCTTAAGGAAATATTTTGACCTCGTTTACTTATGGAGTACAACTTTACCAACTTGTCATGGATAGACTTTGATGTCTTCAAATCAGCATCAAAGGGAACAATATGATATTTAATGGATTCAACAATGATCCTTTGTTCCCTTACTTCTCCCTTATTGTAATTTTCTAACTCTTGAATCTTCTCTTTTTTTGGTACCGCTACTTAGCTCTAATACCATGTTGGAGACTGTAAAAGGGAAACTATTAATTCATTTTCTCCTTAACCTTAATATTTTCTTGTGAGCTTTATTTATATTCTTATACATATTTATTAGATATTATTCATCAAACAATTATCAAGTGCAAAAATAATAAAGGCAATGGAGACATAAATTAGGCTCCAAGCGAGGTCCAAACCCCTCCAAGGGGAAATCCTAGAAAAAATTTTCTTTTCTTATAAAATCTAATTCAAATGAGAAAACAAAGACCCAAAACCCTACACGAAATCCTCCTCCAAACACCAAGTCATCCCTCCAAGAATCCCTTCCAATATGGTTAGAGATCAACCAAATCAACAAGAATCAGTTTTGCTTCAATCAACTTCCAACTTCAATTTTGGCCCTCAACTTCGACCTACAACTCTGGCCACGTAGCAGTTGCAGAACCCTAGCTTATTCGCATGTGTGAGAGAATAGCCCCAAAAAATTGTGTATTCTTTATTTTTTAGTTCTCATTGCCTTCTTGACCTTCACACTTGCTTCCTTAATGTTTTTAGCTTCATATAAAACTTCTTAATGAGGGAGATCATATCGGTGACTAATGAGGATGAATATGCTTCTATTTATAGGATTTTCAAGCAGTTGAATTCCCTCCATTAGGTCGACTTATGCTTGGAGGCTCTGAGGACTTTCTAGACACATAATTAATATATTTTTCATGTTACAACTTTCCTAATAAGGTCTTATACAAATTATTTGACTCAAGAAAAATATGACAAACCCTACAAGCATGAATAACATGCTTTACTTAGATAACCATCAAACTAGAGCATGAAACCCATGCTCAAAAATAATATTTTTCTTTCTTCCTTTTCTTGTAAAATAATATATACATGATGATTTGAATACATTGAAAATTATGAAGACCGAAAATAGTTACATTCTTCAATAATCTGGAGACTGGGTAAACCATTTGCTTTGATCACAAGAATATTTTCCCAAGGAATCGAAGAGAGTCAATAACTAGCAACAATATCAAAAATATTTACATTTAACACTAAACCACTTGAAATAACCCTTGAAATATATATATATATATATATGTATATATATATATATATATATATATATATATATTAAGAAAATTTAGATATTGTAAGTGCTCAAAATTATGCTCAAAAATGAAAGTTTTCAGAATGGTGTGGAACCTAAATGACGGCGTAGATCTCTTCGTTATGAATCTGACGCAACTTATTTCACAGAAAACCGACACCGTATGCTCCTGGAAATGTGTTATGTCTGTTTTCCCAAACAAACAAATTTTTCAAAAAGTACAACTAATTAGGAAAAAAATTGGGCTAGTCATAGGTTGTTGCGTGGCCTCTTTTGGTTGGTTGAAATTCAATTTTTTTGGGCTTACCATAGCCTAACACGTGGCATGCCCTGAATGGTTCGGTCATGGTTGAATTTGGTTGGTTAGTTGATGGCTAACCACATGCTGCCACGTGGCCCAACCAAGAGGCTGCCATGCAGCAGCACGGGGGCCACCAAAAAAAAATTGTGTGCCAAACTGCACCTCTATGGATTCGATACTGCAACCTCACCACTAACAACACAAATTCTTAACCGCGTCGGCTACCATATTACTTGTTTAAACATATGTCCCAAACCATATATAAAATGTAAGTCGGCAAAGTATGGGGGTAAGGGGCCAGGGCTTAGCCCCAGCCCCCCCTCGAACAACATTGCACATGACCATTGGCCAGAGACCAAGGGTGCAGAATAGCCCGCATAAAATTTATTTAAAAAACATTAATTCAACCATAATGTTAAGGTTTAAAATGCGTATTTTAGGCGTTATTGGGCAAATAAACTATCCAAAAATTTCGCCTGAAATTGCACAAATTTGTTGCTCGGTTAGTTGAAATCAGGGCGAAATTGTGGGACGGTTCTCGATTTTGGGGAATTTATGGTGCGATTAGCAGCAAATCTAGGGAAGCTCATACTTTCTTCATTTTTTTTCCAATTTGGGAGCGTAAAGAGGCTAGATAGACATTTTTCATAGCTCTGAAGCCGATGGAATAGGTTTTGAGGCCATTTGAGCATTGTAAATGTATGTAATCACCATTTTGAGAATAATGATAAAGGTTCAAGCCATTGGAAGCTAGACCAAGGATACGTAGCCCAGGAGGGGTGAAATACTTCATCACTTGTTGTGTTGTGGTTATTTTTATAGTGAATTATTTTTTCTCTTTCTACTATTTCATAGTTTTAAATTCATGCTTTATGTGTTTAAAAATTTAACATAAAGGCTCATAAAACTCAATTTTTACACTTCCAATTTATAAACCCTCAAGCACATTTTCATTAAGATTAGCATGAATATCAATTTTGGTAACATAGCTTATGTTTTCTTGTTGATGTCAGGATTTAATTGTTTCCAAGGGTATGTGATGCTTACAAGGTTAATCTCAAGAGAGGAGAAAGAAAACTTGTGGTTGCAATTTTTCAAGTTAGGTCAAGGACAAGGAGAGCAATTTTGCCACAATGTCCACCACAATTTCTTCCTCAAATTGTAGTTTAAGCTTCAGCAAGTATGTCACATGAATGAGAGCCTGAAAATATGTCAGAGGATGGAAAATTCTTCAGGAAAACATTCTTTGATATGACAAGAATGGTGAAATTTCTCTATGAGGAGAGAAGCACAAGGATGCAAGGTGAGAGCTCCAATATTCGAAAGGGATATAAGTCTTCAAAAGGAGTAGAAGGAGATGGATACAAGTCTCCAAAAGGTAATGGGAATGGTGACAAACCACCTTTGACATCACCATTCTCCTCACCATCATCTTCTTATACAACAAGTCCTTCACAAACACCTCCACATTCTCCAAAAGGTCATGGTAAAACTCCATTTTTGAGGCTTGACAATAAGTTTAATTTTCCTATGTATGATGGAGAGGTAGATGTTGAAATATTATACAATTGGGTATGCCATCTTGAGGTGTATTGTAGGATATAAAGAATCAAGGATGATGACTTCAAGATTCAGATTGCTTCACTAAGGTTGGAAATTGAAAAAATTGTTTGGTGGGAAGAAAAAACTCAAGAGGACATGAAGAAACATGGTAAGGTCTTAACCTCTTGGAATGATTTTGTTGCTTCCTTAAGGAGACAATTTTATCCATTAGCATACATGCAAAAGGCTATAATGTACTAGAAAAACTTTAGGCAAGGTAAAGGTCAAAGTATACAAATCTATACTCAAGAGTTTAGGAGAAGAGCACTAATTTTGGGTGTAGACTTGACATCTCAAGAAAATTTTCTAAATTACATTGGAGGTTTGCATAGTTACATATTATATACTATTCTCATGTTAAATACTTCGAATTTAGATGAAGTTTGTGTACAGGCCACACATCTAGAGGCAAGATGGAAACATGTTTCAGAGGAGACAAGTGAGGATACCTTTGAGCCTGAAGAGAAAGGAAAGGGTAAGTTCAAGGGTAAAGGTAAGAAGAATGTGCCTGTCAAGATGGAGAAAGAAAAAATCACATGCAAACATTGTTCCAAAGATGGACATGATGAATATCATTGTTGGAAACTTCATCTAGATATGAAACCCAACAAGCTTAAAAACAAGGAGAAGGAGAATACATCTGCAACAATAACACATGATTTAGGTTCTCATTCCGAAGATGAAAAAAATATCACCGCAATGGGTTTGAAAGGTAAGGACATTTCAAGTACTAGTTCTTCAAGTTGTCTCAATAGTACTCAATATGATGAAACAAGAATTGATCTTTTCCGTGTTAGAGCTATTTCAAACCATACCAAGATTGACACCCTATTTGATAGTGGTTCACAAGCAAACCTTTTTTCTTAAGACTTGGTTAAGAAGTTAAATTTACATGCCATTCCTCATCCAAGACCTTATCCTTTGGGTTGGACGTGTAAGAATGAAAATTTGCAAGTGACAAGGAAGTGCATACTTATATTTGCAATCACTGCAAACTTTCTTGATAAAGTTGAACTTGATTTTGTTCCACTTGATATTTCTGGTATTTCTTTGGGTAGCCCATATCTTTATTATAAGAGATAAACACTTCATTTCCATGAGAATGAGTATCAATTTTTCAAGAATGGGATCGAATACATTGTTAGAGGGCATAGTAAGAATATGAATTCATCTCTTATGCGTGCTGGACAAACGAAGAGAATTGTGAATGCTAGTCAAAATTTTTCTTTTTTAACGTTCAAACATGAAGATGTTGTGAATGACACCTTTCAATGTGATGAATAAAATGAAAATTATTATTTCATTGAGGTTTATAATGTTTGTGATAAGATGTTTCAGGAGTCTAACATGTTTCCTTTTAAAAGAGGTAAAAAAGATGCAGTAAAATTGCAGCAACATGCATCATTGTTGAGTAGTGATGTGAACAAGATGTCTGTGCAAGAGAGTGCAAAGATCAAAGAGAAAGCGACAAAGAAATTTCATAAAGAGGGCATTGGGTTCAAAGTTTCTTATTGTGGGTTTCATCATGTATTTTCCTTGAAATGGGATGTTGCAGGGCGATGGCGATCACATTTGGTCAGGAGTCAAGCCAAGAACAAGGCAAGACAAGCTAAACATCGTCATGTCGACAATGTTTGAGGTGAGAAAAAGTTCAAGTGGTTTAAGTTTCCTTTGATTGATGACTGAGGAGGGAACATGTTTTCTTCTTCAAGGACAGTTTTTTATTTTGCAAATTCTGGGAAATTGCAGCAAGATGGTATTTATAATAGCAAGACAGGGTCTCCAGAATCAAGGGAAAAAATCAGTTTTCATGAAAATCTCAAATTATTGAATTCAAGAAAATACCAGTGAGTTGATACTGGAAGGGTGAGTGGTTTGTACCCTCATCCAAATTTTTAGTAATAAAATAGCTTTTGGGGTCCAAAAGCTTATAGTAGGGAGGAGTGATCAGGTTCTAAAAATTATTATCAAAAATGAAAGTTGTCGGAATGGTGTGGAACCTAAACGGATGTGTATATCTCGTCATTCTAAATCTGGCACAACTCATTTCACAGAAACTGACACTGTATGCTCCTGGAAACGTGTTATGTATGTTTTCCCAAACTAAAAAAAAATTCAAAAAGGACCGTTGATTAGGAAAAAAATTGGGCCAATGGCAGGCTGCCATGTGGCCTCTTCTGGTTGATCGAATTCAATTTTTTTTGGGCCTACCACAATCTAACATGCGGCAGGCCCTGAATGGTAAGGTCATGGTTGAATTTAGTTGGTTGGTTGATGGCCAACCACATGCTGCCACGTGGCCCAACTGAAGGTCAACATGTGGCAGCACAGGGGCTACAAAAAACAATTGTATGTCAAAATGCACCTTTGTGGATTCGATACCGTAACCTCACCGCTAATAGTACAGAGTCTTAACCGCACGGGCTACCATATTACTTGTTTAAACATATGACCCAAACCATATATAAAATGTAATTCGGGGGAGTATGGGGGTAAGGGGCCAGGGCTTAGGCACGCCACCCACCCCCCCCACACCCCCAAATAACATTGCACCTGAATGTTGGATGGAGACCAAGGCCACGGGAAAGCCAACCAAAAAAATATTTTAAAGAAAATATTAATTCAACCATAACTTTATGGCTTAAACTACAGATTTTAGGCAGTGTCGAGAAAATAAAATATCCAACAATTTCGCCCGAAATTGCACGAATTTGTTGCTTCGTAAGCTTAAATCAAGCTGAAATTGTAGGATGGCTCCAAATTTTGGGGAATTTGTGGTGTGATTAGCAGCAAAGCTAGGGAGGCTCATAAATTCTTCAATTTTTTACCAATTTGGGAGCATATTAAGGCTAGACAAGAATTTTTGATAGCTCTGAAGCTGATGTAACAGGTTTTGAAGCCATTTGAGCACTATAAAATTATGTAATCACCATTTTGAGAATAACGATTGAGGTTCAAGCCATTGGAAGTTGTACCAAGGAGACGTGGCCCGAGAAGGGTGATCTCCTTCATCACTTGTTGTGTTTTGGCTATTTTTATGGCACATTTGTCTGTCATTTTTTCTATTTCAGAGTTTTAAATTCATGCTTTATGTGTTTAAAAATTTAACATAAGGGCCCATTAAACTCAATTTTTACACTTGAAATTTACAAACCCTCAAGCACACTTTCATTAAGATTAGCATACATATCAAATACATAGATCGTCTTATGTGCAAAGAGGGAGTTCCAGGAAATAGCTCTCAACATCTGATGCATATACCAACTTAAGCTAATTACATGCATACAAAATTCACAACTTTAAGCTTTCTCAGGCCTACAAACTTTAAAATAAGAAAAAATTGTAAACCAGAATGAGGTTGCACCCATAGCACCACAATGAGTATCAATTGTGTTTCTACTATGCTCACCTTATATTTCCCACCAAAACCCCACAAGGAAAAGACCCCAAGGGTGTCATTACCACCATTCATGCATTTCAAAGAGAAATCCATCGACATACCACAAAACTAGACCACCAACACCATATCCCTCTGCTGTGAGAACTTAGGTTACAAAAAATCCACACCAAGAAAGAAGCACTAGAAACTAAAAAATGCCATAACCAAAAAAAACCATGGTCGTGACTATGATATGCCATCGTAATCCTAGGAAGGAAAGGTCAAACAGAGGAAAAAAACATAGGTGATTGAGGAAGGAGACTATACCCATCAACCACCATCCAATTTCACAATTCTCCATCTAAAGAGGACACATTTTATGAAACATGAGAATTTTAACTAGGAGCATCTCTAGATTCTCCTCCATCTGACCCACAAGGGATGATGAGCCTCGATATTGCAACAATAATTCTACAACTACTAAGGCTACGACCTTTAATTATCAACCCAGGGTTCGTAAAAAATTAAGAGGTGTCAGGACTATATGTGTAGCATAAAATGTGCCCTTATTTATTTGATTTGATGTAATGGCTACAATTTCATGAAATCAAAACTTTAATTAATTGCATAAATGAAATGTTACTTTGAAAAGAAATTAATCAACAATTTGTGATTGAAATACTCAGAACATGAATTCAAATAAATAGGCCTAGTCTACTTTGTAAAAATGCATGCCCTAAGTGGTGTGTATTCTTATTCAATCATTGATTTATATCCTAGGGGTTATGATTCAAGCCTAAGAGACAAAAACAAGCTTTGGGGTCAACTCTGGTCAATTTTACACGTGCTATAGGAGTGCTACACGAAGTTGTTACAGGAATTCTTGTAGGTGCTACAGAAATAGATAACTCACAGAATGACCAAGTAAATCAAATGAAAATGGGATGGGAAAACAATTTGTATTAATTAGGATGTCTTATTACTCCATTCCAAGTGGAATCACTCCAAAATACCCATGCTAAGACATGCTAAAAAATAGCATAAAATTACTAGTCTAGAAACTAAAAATTCAGGAACTAGTGAGCTAGTTAACCTATCAAATGCCTAACCTAATTAAGTGAAAATGAAATGGGGTATATTTTTTATTAAATTTAATTTTTTTATGACCTAATCCAAGTGGAATAAAATCAAATGAATCTTATCAACACACTCTAAAAAATATCAAAAAATTGCTACTATTTTGCTAAAAGGGACTTCCAGAAATCCTAGATTCGTGAACTAGTAACCCAATCCAAGTAGCTTAATGATGAAGATGACTTTTAAAAGTTGTTATAAGGATGCATAACATTTTTTAATCTGTAAATAAATTTAAAAACAACTCACTTCAACCATTTAACCAATATAACCTACAGTAAAAGAAGGATGAATAGTAAATGCATAAACAAGAGATGCAAGTGAAAAACGCATTCAAAGAACATAAAAAAATTGTGCAAGAGGGATCTCAGTCTCTTGGGATGGCCAAGCTCAAGGAGAATCAGATTCCTATAGAATAAACCAAGTTTTAGAAGCTAAAAATTGCACCAAAAATCATTATTTGAATCAATCCAAGTACATCTCTACTAGAAAATAAAGTGGGGCTGCAAAAAAAAAAGTTTTCTCCAGAAGAAGACTAAGAAATACCTGCTCCTAGAGGAAAATTAGAATTGGTACTTATACAAATTTATGGGTAAGCATTATCCTTGAAAGTTGACAGTTTTCCCCTCCAAAATCCCTCAAATAGTGGATCTGGTTCCCAACACTAGGAAGCTGCATTAAATGACAAGGAAAACATTCATAGATTTTCTCAATCATTGGAGCTCTAGAATTTTTCAATAATTTCATGATATTTTTTTTTATTTATCTCCAATCTTGATCCTCCTGTAGTATGGAGAAAGTCCCTAGATTATCTCCTCCTCCAAATATTCATAATATTCCCAATATTCTCACAATATTCTTCAAAAATAAATAATATTAGGCAAACATATGCAATTATATCTAAACCTTCCTAAGAACATATTAAAGCTAAAAAAATTACTAAATGTAGAAGGAGATATTTAATATAGCCTTTATGTTCCCAATAAATGTTATATGGGCCTTAATTTGTGTCTAATTTAAAGGCCCATCATAACCCCCCTATTAAACTTGTTGCTCATCCTCTAATCAACCTATCCATCTTCTTGCCCCGTTGTTCTTCTTTTATGCCTCAGATGACTTTTGTGAGGTGTCATACTGATGTGGATGTAGCTTCCCATGTTGCATAATATTTTTGTTTATCTTAATTTCCCATCATTCCTTTGATTTTCCCTCTTGGTTTTAGTATTTCAGAAGTATATGTTGATTCTCCTCCTCTGATGACTTCTATAAACTTTTATCAATGTGGAACAAAGAGTTTCTCTTTTCTGCTACAGGAGTGAGAGTGTTTGTGGAAAAAAAGGCAGAATAAATTTTATTTTTATTATATTAAGGAGAAGGGAGAATTCAACTTACAAACCAAGACACAAATTCACTGATCTTTCTTACGAAGATTTAGATATGTGGTAGCAACATATTATGATTTTGAGAGTTGAGAGAGTTTTAAGGGTTTTCATGCCAAATATTGGTGGGTAAATTTTGTACTTACCCTTTCCCTCATGATTCTTTCATCCTTCTCAGGATTTGATGGTAATTATGTCCACTACCAAGCTTCCTATGGAAAATTTGTTCTCCCTGCAGCAAATATGTTTCTTCCTATATAAAATCTTGTTCCTGTAGAAGCTCTATTTATCCTATAGAAACCAACTCGAATCCTATAGTAGTTATTCCTTGCATGCCAAGAGGTGGTGGGTCCACCTTTTTATTCTTTTGTTTTTAATTTTTTATTGATTTTTTCATTATTTTTTCTTTTTTCAATTTTTTTTTTCTTTTTTCCATTGCATGGAAAATAAAATCAATGTGATTTTAAGCTAACTGAGTTGTCCCCAAAATAATATTTGAACTCCATGATAACATCCCACTTTCTTAAGTATTTTTTTTCAGTTTTATCTCATTTATCTCCCACATATGTGGTTTTCCTTTGGAGAAAAATTAAGTGACTTTCTAGATAAGACCGAGGCTTCATGCTATTAAGTTTGGCTATAAAAGACCTTTTCTTCTCATACTTTTAATGTTTTCTTAAGCTAAAATAGATTTGAAGGGTGAGGTTAGAGAGTTTCATACCCGTGCCTTACCATGAGTCTTTCTTCTGTGCAGGATGTTGTTGTAGTTGTGGAGGTTTCCAATATGAATGTTGAAGCTACCTTTGGCGGTTTTAAAGTTGTTATTGATGATCCTGTTGTCAGAGTTTTATTTCTCATGAGTTGATATTTTGATGGATGCAAGCTACTTATGAAAAAAGGTAATGGATAATACATTGGCTTCTTGAGGTGTCATCTTCAAGCTCATTGCTCTATGCATTGGATTTGCTCTGAAATTTTTCTTTTGAAATGTGCTTGACTGATCAAAGTTTTCATTGTAGCTCTTATTGGTGGTATATCAAGCCATTGTTTTTGGATATTATCAGTGACCTTGTTGTAGCCTTGCAGAAGTTTTTTGGATGACCTTTTTTCCTCTTTCTCGAATCAAATCCGCTTCTTGTAGCATTTCAGGACAACTCCCTTCTAGCAAAATTGCTTTATCCATATCAATCAAACGGTAGACTGGATTGACCTCAAATTTTTTGAGAATGTTACCATAATCCTTATGAACCTCCCCATAAACAATATCAGCCAATGGATGTATGAATCTTGAGAAAAAATAAAAATGGATGTAGGTGATGGAGGTCGATTTCTCAAAAATTGTGCACCGAATTTTGTTGAAATTGCTTGATCATGTTACCATCATCCATATGCATCTCCCAATGAAACATATCAGCCAATGGATGCACGGTTTTCAAGATATATTAAAAACAATTTTATGCTCTTTGTATTTTGGACTTCCTGTAGAAAAACATAACTTCATGTAGCAATTTAGGAAAACAATGAAAATGAATGAGAAAAGCTTGGAAATGATGGGTGGATGTTGGAAATGGATGAGGGTGATGGATTGGCATGACCTTGGTCCTTTTGGAGAATTTGAGAAAAGGAGGAGAAGGCCTAATTTTGACTTCCTTTGACTAGATTTTTGACCAACTTTTTCTTTTGGTGCTAACTTGTTTTTGTTGCTTGCAAAGATTGGAGAGCACCTACATTCATTAGAGAGAGATACATGGAGCAAATAATATTTTTTTTCTTTTCATTATTTTCAATTTTTTTCTCTTTTCTTAGGCCTACTAGTTGCCTCTATGAGGTTTTCAACTAGTATGTCTTCCTAGGCGCCTCGAAGGAGGTTTTCACCTAGGATATTTTATTTTTCTCTTATTTCCTCTTTTTTCCAACCCATTGGCCTCCTCATGAAGTTTTTCAATCGTTGAGTCAATATCAAGCTCCTCAAAAGAGGTTTTCACCTAAGATTTTATTCTTTTCTTTTCTTTCTATCCACCTCTAATTTAACAAAAAAAAATCTATTTTAATTATTGGAATACTTCCAATGGTTCCATGTGTCTTTACATCAACAGTCTTGTTCCCTGATCGTGTGGCAACCCAAATACATGCTTTGACATGTACCTGAATATGAGGGACCAACTTCTTTGACTGAGATGATAACAAGTACTATTGAAGAATAGTGTGTTTCTGCAACTTAATGATTGTCTGGAACCATATTTCAATATAGTTGTGATACCCCTGGTCCACTTGCTGATTTGAATCATCTTGGATGTCCACTTCTACCATGAAATATTCCTTTTTCTTTTATTGTTCTCTTGAACACATGGAGAATCTAATGGAAAACATGAGGGAACTTTCTCAATATCTAATTCTGATATCCGCTCTCCATCAAGTGCAACCCATGATTCTTTGATCTCCTCATTTGAATTTTCTTCTTCTAGATGTTTTCCTTCAATGACACCAAGAAAATGTATTTTTTGTAATACCTTTCTTGAACTAAGATGCATACCATTTAGATCAAGAGGATATGTTTAGTAGTATTGTACCTCAGCATTGTAAGTGGGTTGAGATACTTCATTGTGTGGGTTTGGAAATGGTGGTACGGGTAGTTGAGTGGGAGTGGGTCTATGAGATTTATGTGGTTGAGGTTGTGGTTGTGGTGGAGGTGGATGGTAGGGATAGCATGGAGTTGGGCATGGAGGATATTGAGGAAAATATGGAGGATATTGTGGATTTTTCCCATAAGGTCCTTTCCAACCTTGTTGTCAAGATTTGTTTTATGTTAGGTCTCTATATTACTAGTGTAGTCCCTTATTGTTGTTAGTGTAACCCCCTTATTGTTATTGTTGTACCCCTGTAACCCCCATATTGTTATTATTGTGCCCTTACATTATTATTGTTAGGTCGGCTAGGATTACATTGTGGCCCCACTAGGATTATATTGTGGCCCCATGGACTCCTATATATAGAAGGAGTTTTTGTTCATTTGTATCATCCAAGAATTGTTCATTTATGTAATGTATTGGAGGTTTCCCCCTCGAAGTGGCTCATTTCTAAGGCGTTGATATCTCTTTTCTTCTATTTTTGGAGCTGGTTACACAACATTTGGTATCAGAGCTTTGGATTCTAGGGTTTCGCTGCTCCAAACAGGACATTGTGGCATTTTTGCTATTATTGTTTTTCTACGAAAGTGCAGAAGCTAAAATTTTTATCACGTGAAGCCGAAATCCTGAGGACCGTTGTGTAAAAATTTCAGATCTTGCTTCGCAATAGTTTCAGAGATATGATCTATGGAAATTAGGACCTTTTCAGGCTCCCGAATTTCATCTCAAAGAGGTGACCATGGTAAAATCATCATAAATCTCTCTCTGAGCATCCGATTGGAATTATGTAAAAAACGGTCGGAAGTACATAGATTGTAGTTTCTTGTGTATCAATTTCATAGCCTAAGGAGGAAACAGTGACATGTGGCATGCCACACAAGTTCGCTCTACTGAACAAGGGCTTAAGTGTGCTAAGAAGAAATTATTTTACATAGGAGGAAGAAAATGAACAAGAAACTTCAAAAGAAGAGGATATACACCAGGAACCAACCCTAGAATAAGAAGAAATGAGTCTGACCATATCGTGTAATGCATTGGCAGGAATTACCACTCCTCAAACTCTCAAGATAGAAGGACATATCAAGAAGAAAAAGGTAATAGTGTTGATTGATTCAGGTAGTACCCATAATTTTATTCATTGTAAGGTAGCCGAGGAATTGAATTGTTTCCTATACCCAGCACCAGAATGTCAAGTGATGGTTGCAAATGGAGGAACTATAAATTGCTCTGGAAAATGCCATAATATCAAGCTAACCATGGGGGAATATGTATTGACTAGTCCGATGCTTTCCATTCCTATGGGAGGTGCTGATGTTGTACTAGGAGTACAATGGTTACAATCTTTGGGGACAGTAGCTTTTAATTTTCAAGAACTTTTCTTGAAATTTTTTTCAGAAGGAAAGGAAGTCGAATTACGGGGTATTGCAGGGAAGACGGGAAAGATAATAAGCTCTAATGTCATGACAAAGCTTCTAAAGAAAGAACAATGAGACGTAATTGCACAATTATGCTCACTAGAAGTTCCAACATCAAAATCATCTATTTCTGCAGATCTCCAACAAGTCTTGGACAATCATTCCAAGGTGTTTCAAACTCCCAAAGGACTCCCACCTATTCGTGATCATGATCATGCTATTCATTTGATTCCAGGAAGTGTTCCTCCAAACATCAGGCCTTATAGATATCCTTATGTCCAAAAGAGCGAAATTGAACATATGATTGCATAAATGTTAGAGGCTGGTATAATTCAACCTAGTCAAAGTTCTTTCTCTACTCCAGTAGTATTGGTGGACAAGAAGAATGGATCATGGTGCATGTGTCTGGATTATAGGCAGCTCAATAAGCTCAATATTAAAGATTAATCATTAAGGGAATTTTGAGGTCTAAAATGGGCCTCCTAAGGAAATTGTAAAATAATAGTGGAAAAAATCTAATAAGATTTGATGACATCATCAAATTTTAGAGGGAAAAATGAAAAAACTACCTTTTCAATTCATATTTTCAACTTATCTCCCAAAGTTTTTACTCAAATTTCGAGCGGGAGTACTCGTTGGATGCGGAATTTAATTCCCCATCCAAGGAGTACCCATGTTGCATACTTTCGATGGGTCCTACTACACGAAAAATGAGAAATACATAGAAAAATGTGATTACAATCACGTTTTTTATGTATTTCTCATTTTTAATAACAGTATATAAATGGTATGCAACATGGGTACTCCTTGGATGAGGAATTAAATTTTGCATCCAATGAGTACTCCCACTCGAAATTTGAGTAAAAATTTTGGGAGATAAGTTGAAAATACGACTTGAAAAAGTAGTTTTATTATTTTATTATTTTTTAATATTTTTACCCTTTTATTTAAAAAATGGTGAATCATCCCCCATGGTTGACATCATCATCTTGAATCCTATTGGTTGCTATAAAGTTTATTTTTGTTGTACATTTTTCTTAGGAGGCCCATTTTAGACCTCAAAAGTTCTCTAATGTTCAATACGTGTGATTTATGAATTATTTGATGAATTACATGGAGCAATTTATTTTACCAAGTTGGATCTTCATTCAGGATATCATTAAATTAGAATGAAGACTGAAGATATTCCAAAAACAACATTTCAAGCTCATGAGGGTCATTATGAATTTTTGGTACTGCCTTTTGGCCTTACCAATGCACCTTCTACATTTCAAGGGTTGATGAATTCCATTTTCAAGCCCACCCTTAGAAAATTTGTGCTAGTATTTTTTGATGATATACTAATCTGTTAGTCTTGGAAGGATCATGTTCAACATATTGGTAAGACATAAAAACATTTTGCAGGAGAAACAATTATATGCAAAAACATCCAAATGTTTCTTTGGAGTACAAGAGGTGGAATATCTGGGTCATATTTTATCTCACGAGGGTGTTAAAGTAGACCCTAACAAAATTAAAGCCATTAAGGAATGGAAAGTCCCCACAACCATAAATCAATTGCGAGGATTTCTGGGGTTAACAAGGTATTATCGCAAGTTTGTTAAGAATTATGGGAGAATAGCAGCACCTCTAACAACATTGTTGAAAAAAGATGCATTTTCATGGACTTCTGAAGCAACTAAGACCTTTGAACATCTTAAACAGGTAATGTGCCTAGCACCAGTCTTAGCTACGCTAGACTTCACAAAAACCTTTATTGTGGAATGTGATGCCTTAGGAAATGGAATTGGTGCTATTTTAATGCAGGAAGGAAGACCCATTGCTTTTGAAAGTCGTCCAATCAAAGGAAAGTATTTACAGAGAAAGCTATTTATGAGAAGGAAATGTTAGCAATACTACATGCACTAAAGAAATGGTGACCTTACTAATGGGAAGACACTTCAAGGTAAAAATTGATCATTAGTCTTAGAAAAACACTTTTTTTGGAACAATACAGATCTGAGAAGACCCAGCAAAGGTGGGTCACAAAGATGTTGGGTTATGACTTTGAAATCATCTACAAAAAAGGGGAAGATAAATGTTGTTGCAGATGCACTCTCAAGAAAGAATGAATATGTGGAAGCATTGCTTTGTGCCATTTCTATTATCCAACCAGATTGGATAACCGAAGCAAGAGATGAATGGAAGAAGCACGAAGAAGTGTGGACACTCATTCAAAAGTTGCAACAAGATACTAGTACATCTCAAACATTTAGTTTGAAAAATGAATCCTTATGGTACAAATATCGCTTATATCTTTGTAAAAATTCCCAACTAAAACAAAATATTCTTTTGGAATTTCACACTTCTCCTTTAGGAGGACACTTAGGATTTTTAAAAACTTACCACAGGGTGAAGAAAGAATTTTTTTGGGATAGCCTTAAATCTGATATTCAAAATTTTATGGTGGAATGTATGGTTTTCTAGCAGAATAAAGTTGAGACAATTAAGACCCCAAGTCTTCTACAACCTTTATCCATTCCAAGTCAATGTTGGGAGGATATTTCAATGGATTTTATCATAGGTTTACCTAAGTCCGAAGGAAAGAGTGTCATCATGGTGGTAGTTGATAGAATTACCAAGTATGCACACTTTTGTGCATTATCTCATCCATTTAAAGAAAGTACAGTTGCTATTGCATTTATGGAAACAATTCAAAAGCTACATGGAAACCCAAAGATTATTGTAAGTGACAGAGATCCCATTTTTACTGGAAATGTTTGGACAAAATTATTTTCTTGTTTGGTTACTCAACTAGCTCATAGCTCATCTTCTCATCCTCAATCTGATGGTCAAATTGAGATAGTGAACAAATGTTTGGAAGGATATCTTCATTGTTTTGTATATGATAAAAAAACACAATGGGTCAAGTGGTTACCTCTCGTGGAATGGTGGTATAACACTTCCTTCCATACTGCAGCAAAAATGACCCCATTTATGGCACTTTATGGATATCATCCACCATCCATCACATCATCTTTAAGAGAAAATTCAAAGGTTCAAGCAGTGGAAGATCACATAGAGCATCAACAGTTCTCCAACTCTTAAAGGATAACCTAAATTTGGCACAAAATTGAATGAAACAACAGGCAGATCAACATCGCAGCGAGAGAAGTTTTGATGTAGGAGACTGGGTATTTTTACGGCTACAACCATACAAACAAATATACATTAAGAAAGCTAAGAAGGATAATAAATTATTGCCAAAGTACTATGGTCCTTACAAGGTGTTGCAAAAGATTGGTATTATGGCATACAAATTGGAGCTTCATGCTTCTTCGTGAGTGCATCCATTTTTCCATGTTTCATGCTTAAAGAAGGTTATAGGTGAAAAAAATCCATTTCAAACAATATTACCAGAACTTGAAGAGGAAGGAAAAATCATATTGGCACCTGAAGTAGTCACGGAAACAAGAACTCGACAACTGTGAAATAGATTAATTTTAGAGTATCTCATCAAGTGGAAGAACTTACCCACTGAAGAGTCTACATGGGAGGATGAGAATTTTATACAGAAGCACCCAAAGCTACTCAAGCATTGAGGATAACACTTTTTTGAAGGAGAGGGGCATGTTAGGTCCCTATATTACTAGTGTAGTCCTTTATTTTTGTCAGTGTATCCCCCTTATTGTTATTTTTGTACCCATGTAACCCCAATATTGTTATTATTGTGCCCTTACATTATTATTGTTAGGTCGGCTAGGATTATATTGTGACCCCATGGACTCCTATATATGGAAGGAGGGTTTGTCATTTGTATCATCCAAGAATTATTCATTTATGTAATGTAAAGGAGGTTTCCCCCTCGAAGTGTCTTATTTCTAAGGAGTTGATCTCTCTTTTCTTCTATTTTTGGAGTTGGTTCCATAACATTTTTGGGTTGAGATGAACAAGGTTTCCAAGGAGGGAGTGTGCTCCAATTACTTTGATATGGATGTGAATAGGCTTTAAATTGTGAATTAGGCTCTTGAACCATACTAGATTTATTAGGCTGCCATGGTCCTCTTCTAGCTAAATAATAAAGTTTCTTTGGTGATTGACTTGCTCCAATGTCTTCTTGGTACAATTCCTTCAACCTTGGCAATGATGGAAAATATTTAGTAGCATATGATTCTGCATGGATAACACAAATATCAATATTTTCTTTTTGCTCATTCTACATTCTTAACATTTCTACTTGTTCACTTAGATTGCTAAGAATTTATGTTTTAATGTTATCAAGAAAATTTCCAAGTTCAGCTTGACTTACCAATGTTGATGTCTATTTACTTACTCTTGCCCTTGTTGATGTCGATTTACTTACCCTTGCCCTTTCTCTTGATATGTGCTTGCATGTTTCAAATTTCCTCAAATGATAATTGGTATACATTGAGATCAAGAAGATAAATCCACTCATCCCTAATTGTTCTAAGTAACAGGGTTTTTAGTGTGTCAAATCCTAAATGATGTAATTTTTCCCTCTGAAAAATTATACATGAATCTCTCTATTAGATCTTGAAGACTCTCATCTTCTTTTTTATTCATTCTAAATATTTCTTCTTTAAGATCGCGATCTTTATATTTTTTCTAGAAATATCTTTTTCATACCATTCCATGATCTTATTGAATTAGTCCCTAAACTCATGAACAATTTAAGAGCTCTATCCTTCGATGTTGTTGGAAACAACCTCAACTTTTGAGTGTTTAATAAGTAACCATACCATACCATGAAAGTTTGGAAGGAAAGATGGAGGTATTTTTTTTCATATTCACATTGGCATCAGTATCTTGAATGGAAAATCCAAAAGGATCTTCTTCATTATCATAATCTCCATCCATTTCTTCTACCTTCTTTTCCACCTCTTCTTCTTCTACTACAAAAGTGGATGGTGATGTGGCTCTTACTACACCACGTGATCAAGGGGGGTGTTGGTGTTGGAGAAGTACTTATTTTATTTTTTTTATAAATAAATTTGAATCGAAATGATAATGCCATGCAATTTTATGCTCTTGAAATGAAAGATGTCTAATGCATTTTTTTTTTTTTGCAGAAAGTAAAAGAAATGAATCAACTATGGAAGAAAACAATTCATACTTTGACACCTCCCCGATAACGGTGCCAAAAATTAATGAGCCTCATTATTGCAACGATAATGTTGCAACTACCAAGGCTACCAACTTTAATTATCAACCAGAGGTTCGTACAAACTTAAAAGGTTATTAAAAATCATCAAGCTCTGTCATGGAAGGGACAACACAAAAAACTTAAGAGGTGTTGGCACTATATGTGCAACATACATTGTGTCCTTATTTTTTTTATCTGATGTAATGGCGTGAATTTCATTAATCAAATCTTAAACTAATTGCATAAATGAAATGTTACTTTGAAAAGAAACTAATCAACAATTTGTGATTGAAATCCTAAGAGCATGAATTCAAATAAATAGGCCTAATCTAATTTGTAAAAATGCATGTCCTGAGTGGTGTTTATTCTTAATAAATCATGTATTTAGATCCTAGGGGTAGTGATTCAAGCTTAACAGACAAAAACGAAGCTTTGGGGGCAACTTTGGTGAAGTTTACATGTGCTATAGGAGTGTTACAGGAAGTTGTTACAGGAAGTCCTATAGGTGCTACAGGAATAGATAACTCACCAAATGAATAAGTAAATAAAATTAAAATGGGATGTGACAATTTTTTTTATTAATTAGGATGTCTTATGACTCCATTCCAAGTGGAATCACTCCAAAATACCGCTGTTAACACGTGCTAAAAAATAGGAGAAAATTACTAGTCTAAAAACTGGAAATTCAAGAACTAGTGAGCTAGTTAACCTATCAAATGCCTAACCTAATAAAGTGAAAATGAGATGGGGTAAATTTTTTTATTAACTTGAATGCTTTTATGACATAATACAAGTGGAATAAACTCAAAATAATCTTATTAACACGCTCTAAAAAATAGCAGAAAATCACTACTATTTTACTAAAAGGGACTTCTAGAAATCGTAGATTCGTGAACTAGTAACCCAATCCAAGTAGCTTAATGATGAATATGAATTTTAAAAGTTGTTATAAGGATGCATCATGTTTTTGACTTTGTAAATAACCTGAAAAAAAACTAACTTCAACCATTTAACCAATATAACCTACAGTAAAATAAGCATGAACAGTAAATGCATAAACAAGAGATGCAAGTGAAAAAAGCATTCAAATGACATAAAGAAATTGTGAAAGAGGGCTCTGAGGCTACAGGGATAGCCAAACCCAAGGAGACTCAGTGTCTTGTGGAATAAACCAAGCTTTAGAAGATAAAAATGGAACCAAAATTCATTATTTGAATCAATCCAAGTACATCCCTACTAGAAATGAAAGTGGAGCTGCAAAAAAATAATTTTTCTCCGAAATAAGACTAAGAAATACCTGTCCCTAGAGAAAAAAATTGAATTGGTACTTATACAAATTGATGGGGAAGCATTATCCTTTAAAGGAGGAATATTTCTCCTCCAAAATCCCTCAAATAATGGATTTGGTTCCCAACATTAAGAATCTGCATTAAATGACAAGGAACACATTCCTATATTTTCTCAATTATTGGAGCTCCAGTATTTGTCAATAATTTCATGATATTTTGTTCATTTATTCTCCCACCTTGATCCTCCTATAGTAGGGAGAAAGTCCCTATATTATCTCATCCTCCAAATCTTCATAATCTGCCCAATATTCTCACAATGTTATTCAAAAATAAATATTATTAGGCACAAATATGCAATTATCTTTAAACCTTCCTAAGAACATATTAAAGCTAAAAAAACATTATTAAGTGTAGAAGGAGAGATTTAATATAGCCTTTATGTGCCCAAGAAATGTTAGATGGGTCTTAATTTGTGTCTAATTTAGAGGCCCATCAAGGGACATGGCTCTCTACATGCCTAAGGTGGGAATTAATTCAGTCCACACATAAACACAGATTCCTCAACATCCTTTTAACATCTTGCAAGTAGGGTAAGATGTTGTACTTATCAATTTTTTTATCTCTCAGTACCAAACCCAATAGCATATTCATTTTCCAATGAAGAGAAACTGAGTTCAAGTTCATTTTCTTTCTGCCTCTTGTGTGTCCAGGTTTTGGCACCCACCTAGTCAAGTCTTCTAGTAATTCTGAGTCATATATTGACTTCCTTTCCTACCCAATTTATCTCTAGATTCTTTATCTCATGTCGTATTTCTGGCATAATCGTATATCTCGGAAGTGAAGTGTCACCACCACCCCTTATACTTCTCTACCTCTGGCTTGACAACATCTCCGAGTCACAAAGGGATTGAATTGGATCTCTATTGGGATTTCCCCTGCCTGTAAAAGGACAAACATACCAACCCATATCTCTCTCAACCAAATCCGCAAAATAGCACACCAACTCATCATAATAACTCCAGATAAAGTGATTGAATTTTGACAACAATCCACCTGCGCAAGAATAAGGAGACACAAATTCAACCACTAGTTTTATTTCCTCCACCATTGGACAAAGAAAGCACCACCCCAAGACAAAAAACTTGCCACGACCCAGCAAACAATGACCTAGTTTACAACCCATCTCACAAAGCCTTACTCGAAAATCAAATAACACTACCAACAACAAGCTCTCCCTTACCAACAGATGAAGGCCACCCACGTCACAACCAATCTGATACAGACCCAGACACTCAATAACCCAAGACCAAACAAGAGAAAAATCATAATTATAGATGTAATTTACAATCTAGAGCTAAAATATATGCACTTCTAAAACCATGTGACCATAAATACTCAAACATACTACTAACTAGACTCTACAAAAGACCAGACCAAATGAAACTGACTTATAGGTTGAGCTCTCCATCCCAAAAGGAGGAAGAAAAATCTATGTCGTCCAACAATAACCACATACACATACCATCACCTTCGCACACCAGAGGGTGACAAGCCCCAAAACTTTGTTCCACCTTAAGCAAAATACTAGGAACTTCCACACCAGGGCAACACTCTTATTCCCTTTCTCATAAAAGATACTCCATGAGGCCATAGACTTACCATTGAATCTCAAATTCTCTCCCTAATTGAAACCACCAACTCTCCACACCATATAAAAATACCTGAGCCGAGAGAATAATTGTATGCTTGTAAATATGAAGCAAACATCCCCAAGCGAAAATGCCAACTCTCCATGTCATAAAAATTTACCTAAGCCAAGATATTAATTGCATGCTTTTGCATGTGAAGCAAACGTCGTGTACTATATACATTAAATGGAGGATTGATTTCCCAAAGGTGGTCAGCACGATGTCCCATCCCCTATCTCATCTAAGACAACACCCCCATTGAGGGATCTTACGCATTTATCATATATAAATGAAACACATTTTTGCATAGAACATGTACACTAGTCATCAATTTTTTTAATAATGTTATAAATAATATATATATTCAATTTATATGAATATTAATATTGATAAGTATTTTATAATTTATATTTTATATTGTTTTTGAAATTAAGTTATTATATAAAAATATATAATTTTTATTAGTGTTATAATTTTTCTTTATACTTTGAATTACTTTTAATATATATCTATCAAAATAACATTTTCATATATTGGAAAAAAATGGATAATATAACACACTTAGTTCATTAAATTAATGTAATAGACTTCCTCAATTGGGGTGGGTTCAGTGGACGAAGGGGGTCTAGAGGGGTGAGACCATCACCTTACTGATGTGATGGGTATTAAAGGCCAGGGGGTGTGGGTTGTCCCCAACATGCAAGTGAATGTGATGGTACAAGTGGCTATTAAAACTCTATGAAGGGTGGTCGAGAGAGCTATGATCCTAAAGTCCAGTGAGGGAGCCTTGAGCCTGAGCAGGGTTGTGGAGTCGACCTCCCTGTTGTTGGTTTCTGAGTTTAACTCATGTTTTGATTGCAAAGATCTTGGTCTTAGGTTTGATAAGTGATTGAGAGTGGTGAAGTTATATCGAGGTTGGGGGGAATATCAAGATGGGTTGGCTATCGTTAGCAGAAAGTGGTCATCGTCTCTCTCAGTCATTTCCTTTCTTATTGCTCAGGTATTGGTTTCTTTGGTAATTCTCCTTTTGCCTGAAATTTTACCAAGTATTGTGAGTCCTATTTCGTTTGCTATGCTTTAGGTTTGTTATGGCGGAATCTAGTCTCATCTCTGGTCATCCCTAGATAGTTGAGTCTTGAGCGTTATTGTCTGGTTGGTCATTTTTTAAAGTTATGTTTGGTTATTTCCTATTGTTCTATGAAGATTTGTTTGCTTAGTTTAAAATGGGGGGATATTATGTGGCATGTCTCTTTTTTGGGTTTTTCTATGGCGTTGTCTTAATGCTTAGAGAGTTGTAGGCTTCAAGGGTGAAAATTACTATTATCCCTATGAGCCTAGAAGATGTAGTTCACTCCTTGGCCTGAGCTGGTATCAAACGTCCAGTGTTGGTAATTGGTTTTTTGTTAGTCAGTGTAATGTTAGTGTTTCTACTCCAGCTTGGTGCACGCCCTAGACCCCTGGTTGTGGGCTTACATATAGGCATTGGAAGAAAGGACCTCTCTTGTGCACCATGCCTCCCAGGAAATGTATGTGCAGTAAGAGGGGTGGAAGCAGCAGCAAATCCTAGGGTCAATGCAAGGCTCGTTCATTCACGTAGGACTCAAATGAGGCATATTACATTGTTCCTCAAAATACTTAGTGATAAATTCGGAATTTGTTAACCATGGTGGGTGTTGAGAAGAAATCTTATTTTGACTCTGAGATACCCTAGTCATACCAGGTGATGGAGGAAGCAATACCTCAATTCAATTTCATTGCACTGGAAAATGAAGAACTTTCTTGGTATGGTACTAAAGGATAAGCAAGTGGAAAGATATAATGCGTTTGCTTCATTGGAATATATCAAAATAATACTAAGAAATCAATGTTGGATAGGTTGGATACAAGGTTGGCCCATGTAGAAGGGCATATTTAATGTGATTTTGATCCTCATGCTCTTCTTGATTCAAATGCAAAGGACCCAACTCCTATTTTTTCCTCGGATTCTTAATGGTCTGTATGTTTTCTAGCTTATATTGTCTCATCTTATGTTTTGCACTCTTTGGATATAACTAGAATATTTGGTTTTGTTTTTTGGGTATCTTTGTAAAGCATAGATGGGTGACTCTCTTGGTTTCCCTAGAGACAATGAGAGTCCTCCTACATGAAATGAAGAATCAACAATGTATAGATGAACTATGTAAACTGGTTTTAAATATGTTTTGAGGAAATACAGTTTTTAAGTTTAAAAAAAAAAACATAATTTAAACTTATTAATTAATTATGATAAAAAATTGTGAAAACATCGCAAGGAAAAACCTCATAGAAAGCCACAAGTACCCAAAATCCAAACAGAATAATTGTCTCCATAGATAAGAATGGGGAACATTATCACTCATGTATTATCAAGTAGAAACATTAGCAAAATACAAATAACCCACCTTACAAATGACCGATAACAAATTTTCCAATAAATTCAACAAATAATTCATTTATCACACCGCTAATTGCAACAAAAACATGTGAAATTATTGAAAAACAAACCTTCTCAAAAAGAATTACAGCACCAAAATGTTTAGTCGCTTATAATTTATGATAATACCAAAGTTGAATTTGCATAACTTGTGCACAAGGGGTTTTATGGGCTATACTAAGGTGTTGCTCTTTCTATAGGGAGGATTTGGAGAACATATTACATTTGTTCCTTCAATTTCCATTTGTGATTGCAATTTGGAGTCATATTCTTGATTATTATTAGTTGTCACAGTCCTGGTCTTTCAGCTCTATTGAGGATTGCTTTAAATGGTCGTTTAAGAGACGAGGCTCGACAAATTTTATTCTAATGTTCATCTTCTAGGAAGTCTGGCATACGAGAAATGCCTATATTTTTTAAGGAAATCCTATGGATATCATGAGGATTTTGAGAAAAAAATTGGGTTGAATGGGATCTACATAGTCCTTGAAGAACAATAAGTCTCCTAGGATTTTGATGAATGAGTATACTTTCCATCTCCCATCCGGATTTTTTTATGCGACTTCCCAGGTGGGAAAATGTTGGTGTGGGGCAGTTCTATGTTTTTCTCCACAATCACTGATCCACTCTTTTTGGATTGGTGGTGATGGATCCAATATTAATGTGGAGGCTCTGGCATTATCGGGTTTACTATTCATGGCCAAGAAGTATAAGTTGGATCAGCTTTCTATTTTCAGAGACTCTAAGACTGTCATTGATAGTGTTTATGGATCTATTTCCTTCTCGCCTCCTTCCTTAACCTCCTGGCTTGGTCGCAACAAGGACCTAATTCATCTTTTTTCTGTTGTCACTTTCAAACATATCTATAGTGAACTCAATGGAGTTGTCAATCGTTTATCAAAGGAAGGCATGGGTGCTAAGCTTAGTTTTATTCACTGCAAGAGATTTAAAAATGTTGTGAATGTAGATAAGGGTCCACACACCCTATTTTAACTTGCAGTTGTATTCCAATATTGCTCGTCTCAATCCTTTGTTTTGGGTTTTGATTTTTGGTTTACTTTTTCGAACTATTCTTTATGTATGTGTATCTCATTTTTTGTCTCAAATTATTCGTTAGTATTGTGTCTCTTCTAAACGCTTTATTACATTTTTGTGTGAATTAAACTCTCTATTACCTATAATTTGAGCTATGTTATATCAGATCTATATTAAAATACATAATAAATATTATATTATTTTATATATTAGATATATTTTTAATATAAACCAAAAAAAATTCTTCCAAAAAAATACCAAAACTAAAAACTAAAACGCAAAACTAGTAATTTTTTTGTAACATAGGATTGGTTAATGTTAATCATAATGTCATACATTGATGACATGCGAACCTTAAACCAATAGAGTATTCATGCTTTATTTTGGAAATTTATGCATATCGTTAGTAGTTTGGGTTTCTCCAAACCCTGTTTGAATTCCAATCAAATAGTTTCAATTTGTATTAGAAGTTAAATAAATTTGTTTTCATCTCCATTAAAATTATTCCCATTTTTCCATTTTTTAATTTGATAGATTCTCTAATTTGATGAGTCTCCCCTCCATACTTACTCTTTAACTGTTTGTATTGGATCCACCCAGAAGATTTGCCATATATCTTGGATAATCTCTTTTTAGCATTAACAAATATTTCAGTTATGGTTTTCGTCACTTCTCTTTCTATTATATCATTTTAATAGGCTAGCAGTAGCTATTAAATGTCTTAGAACTTTTAACTCGCCCCTTTTTCAGGTCTACGTGGCAGTCCTCAATACTCTATGCTTTTATTTTATCCAGCTTTCAATACATTTGAGATTTGATTCTTCTATTCTTGTAAAATTCTTGCATAATTTTATGGCATCCCTAGATTTTTGTATTACGTTAACTGTCATTTATTTTTAAATGATCTTGAGGCTGCAGTTCACAATGGCTCCTCCTCAAAACTGGAAGTGCCAAAATTATTTCCACAGCGCTCCGGATCGATAAGATCCTCGCACCTCACTCCAAAACTTTCTTCAATGGCTCACTATCCATGCAACAGGAATTCAACGCAGCCAGCTATAATGGTGTGCACAATTTTTTCTCAAGAGAAATCATTTTTTTTCAGCTTTAGGGCTAGGGTGAGAGTATTATAATTATGGCAATAATATTTTTCATCATTATGTTATTAGTAGGAAATTAAATCAGATACTAGAGATAATAAGATAATCTTAATTGACAATTTTTTTTTTTTTAATAGTTAGTGAATTTGGAGAAGAGAGGCCATTCTGTGAATAATATTACAATCAATTTAATGGTTATAGTTTTAACTAAATCTAGTGAATGTGGTCTAACAGTTAAGTGGGAGAAGTTCGCATCGACTGAATCTAGTGGATGTGGTCTAACAGTTAGGTGAGAAAAGTTCGCACAGATCTTAAGTCTAATGACTATGGTCTAACAGTTAAGTAAGAGTTCTTCAGATCTCAATGTCCAATCCTGAACGAGATTATGTACAGTTGAAAGCTGCTCTAAACATGATTTTTTCAGTTGAAAAAAAAGTTATCGACCATGGTATGTTTTTGAATCCCTGCTCCTTATATTTAATTGTCAACCATTATTGGTCACAATTGAGTTAGCAAGTGTCTTTGATAAACAACTATTATGTTATTTGTAGCAGTTGAGTTAGCAGGTGTCTTTGATAATTTCTTCCTTTGCTCTTCAAATTTTTGAAGCCGATTATTTAGAAAATTAGTCGTAACTCTGAAGTAAGTTGCTGCAACCAGTAGAATGATTTATGTTTCATGTCAGATATTTTCGTTTGAAAAGAGGATACAGTCAACTATTTTTTTTAGATTGCCGCTGGAAATGAAATTGATGGAGAGTCTGTAAGTTTTCAACAAGCTGTCAGAAAACATGTAACTTCAGCGAATCATCAGCCATCATACAGGAATAACAAAAAAAAAATATATATATATATATATATATATATATATATATATATATATATATATATATTGGAAATACAAATGTTCTTTCTAAAAATATGATTTCTTGTTATTCACATTAAGATAGGTTTTATTATTATTATTATAATATTATTAGGAATTGTAATCATTCACTATTTTATAAAATAATTTTATTTTAATTTTTTTAAATAATAAATGTTACTTGATAGTGTTTAGAACATTTAAGTCATTGGAATTATGGGATGATCTTCTGATTTAACAAATTGTGAGCTATTATTCAGTTGTTACCCGACACACCAACCACAAATTTTTTATTTGAAACTTGACATTTTAATAATTATTTATACGCTATTCTATTTTAAATATATATTTTTAATTAATTTTAAAATATATATATAAAATGTTAAAAAAAATTCTTTATTAAAAATTTACTTACACATTTTGTTAATTTAATTACTTTATACTTGTTACTTTATACTTGTGTCTAGAGGTCTCTAGTAAAGTAGAGATGTTGTAACGTAATGTTTAACATTTTGACTAAGTCAAATTACATAAAAATAAAAATCTAATTTAATTTTAAAAATAAAATTGCATTAAAGGTTAATATGCAATGTAATTTTCTCGAATGCGGGTGTTTCATAATGAAACGTGGCATCCCTCCGCGTAGCGCATGCCACAGCCACATGGTTGTGCATGGCCTAAGCGCTCGCCATTAAATGCTCCAGCGACTTCTCCGGCGCATGTTGCATTCCACCTGCTCTTGGCTTTAATGTATCTCATTCTCATGGCTCTCTGCATTATATCATGGATCCCTGCCATATTTCTCCCGCTCCCTCCATCCGTCGACTTTTTGTCCAAGTTGCATGGCTATGCTCGTAGAGCTTCAACCCGCATTCTTTGCCTCCTTTGTAGCTTGAAGTCTTTTTCCAATAATCTGCATGCCATCCCCTCTCCCTCCATGGTTCACCTGAGCTCTCCTACGATGCCACAAGATGCATTGTCGCAGCGGCCGAGGTCGAGGCCAAACCTCTCGTCCACCCATCTCCCTTCACAATGACTATCATTCACCCCTCCGTGAGGGTCGACCTGCGGAATTCATGCTCAATTTGGACTCCACTGAAGCTCAGGACCAGCAATGTGTCTCAGCCTACATCTCTCTGCATCTTCTGGAAGTCCCCTCCAGCTCAGTTGGTTCTGGCTCTCGGAAACGCCTGCGAAAGTCCACCATTTCCCAGTCCTACCACTAGAATTCCCAAAAATCGGCAGCCCTTCTGAAAAAAACTTCATTGTACTCCTCAGGAAGCGATAGCGAGGAGAGCTCAAAAGTAGACGATAAGAAAGAGGTTGCAAGGGTGCGCTCAGCCTCAACGCAACATACGAAGAAGGCCGAGGACTCCTCGGAGGATTACGACTGCTTCATTGTCGAAGAGCCTCCCCTAGATGTTTGAAGCATGACCAATCACAGAAGATTTTACTATTCGAGGTCTCCTACTTCTGCAAGTTTTTACACTATTGTTTTTATGCTTTATTTGTTCACGCACTGTTTCACCAATTTTTGGACAATGATGGCTCATGCTGGTTTGCCCACTAGGAGAAGCAAATTTTGGACTAGTTTCCCCACTTTGAGTAGTCCCTAATTTGTGTTTTTGAACTTTGTCTCGACTGGAATTGGCTAGTACAATCAATTTCGGCGTGCTTGCATCGATTGTAAATCCTTTGTATTATATAATAGAATTAATCTTACTTAGAAAAAAAAAAATATGCAATGTAATGTAAACATTTTAACTTGGTAAATATATATATTAAATAAAAATAACCCTATAAAAATCAAAATGGCCCATGGTATTGATAGCCCATAGTATTGAACCATGGTATCTATGTGGAATTTAGCCTATTTAAAGGGGGAAATTAAACCAACTTAGATCCATTTTAACTCTCGATCTACGAAGCGACATAGATCAAATCACTTTTCATTCTAAAAGAACTTTGCATATCAAGGGATTTATTCTCTCTTGGCACTTGGTAGATTCGGAATTAAGATGTGATCTAAGTTGGTTTATATATGAGCATCTCCAACATCAAATATCTTTTCATTCCAAAATAAGTTTGCATATCAAGGATTTAATCTCTCTCAACACTTGGTAGATCCGAAATTAAGATGGATCTAAGTTGGTTTATATATGATCATTTCCAAAATCAAATATCATATCCATCCAAAAGATCCAAAGTGTTGTCCCAAGGATCCTTACCATTACGATCACTGAAGTCAACTCTCCGCCCTTACTAAAAATTACACATATGGTAGATTTACTACACCATGGTAGATTTATTACACCTCAATCCAATAGCATGTGGGTTCAAAGTTTTATTATTAATATAGACAAAGCATAAATCAAAATCACCACCAATTGAAAAAGAAGTAGTCATCTTTGAACCTGATGTCTAAAAGAAAACATATTTTAACAAAGATATATATATATATATATATATATATAAGCATAGTCTAACTTATAGAAGAAATTGATGTGTGTGTGTGTGTTCTAATGGGCTAGTTGGACAAGGGCTTAGAGATGATTATATATATATATATATATAAGCATAGTCTAACTTATAGAAGAAATGTACATGTGTGTGTGTGTTTGTTCTAATGGGCTAGTTGGACGAGGGCTTAGAGTTTCATGGATAAGTTTTGAAGGTCAAACTTAAAAATTGATTTATGCCCAACTTTGATTGTTCACTCTCTTTGACCTTTCACAGAATTGAATTCTTGAATTCTTGCAAACTATGAGAAAATGGAAATAGGGATCCTCACTCCTTCTCTTGAGTGGGACCTACCAAAGGTAGCTAAGCTTCCAATCAATCTATTAGTGGAAATTGTTTCATGATCTCTTAAAAAATTGCATGTCATTTTATGGGACCTATGTCTTTCTTGTGTAACTCAAATTACCTAAATCAATTAGAGTTCAATTTTCTTGAGGCCATGAATGCTACCTATAAGTGTTGGAAGCTTATAGATTTGGTGAAAGGACAAGATCCCTTAAAATTCTAGTAAATCATTAAATTGGCTCGGAGTCATAGATGAAGAGGATCAACCTTGTCTTGCAATATTGATTTCCTTCATTTTTAACCTTTGGAGATCACATTAGCATTTACATAATATATCTAAATAAATTATAAAAATGGTTCAAAATAAAGTTCCTCACATTTGTGAATATGAAATTAAGAAAATTATGTGTAAATAAATAAGTAAATGTTACCATGTCCTCAATGATCATTAAAAGGCATAAATATTTCACATGAGGAATTAAGTTTAGGGAAAAACATCAACTCTCTATTGTATAGAATGGGCCAAATAATGGACAAATCGAAGCCCCATCATCACCCTTTTGCTAGAATTTTTATACACCCATATGCAACAAAACAACTCTTCAAAAACTAATCTCTACCTTGCTCAATCAGCTACTCTGAAGTGAAAGGGTACAATTTGGGTGATTGCATCATTTGTTATGATATCTTTCTCATATCTCAATGTCACCCCATATTTTTTTCCTCTTCTTCAATATCCACCTCCCTTGTAGATTTTCAGGAGGGAATGGGGTGAAGGGTCATGGGTATTAAATATGTGCCTTATTCAATTGAGCTTCAACCTCTTAAGTTACTTTTTTACTAGTGGAATCAGCAATTGGGGCAATCCCTTACTCGCATGACATGGGGTCTATTATGTCCACTAGTTTTGGTATATATGTTGGCAATGAAGTTTAATTAAGTTTTAAAATAGATGTGGAGTGATTCTCCATGTTCCTTAGGGTAGGTGGTAGCTCCTTCCACCTATTTTTGAAAATTTTCACTAATTTATTTTTTGAATTCTTTACCATGATCACATAGTGGCCACCTACCCTCTTTTGCCTCTCCTCAATAATTTAGACTAAATTTATGTCAAAATTTATATTTGCATGGTTTCATTTTATTTCTTCAAGCCTACTAGATTCATCCTTCACTCAAAGGGTTGTTGTGCTATTTATGCTTATAATTACATGTCTCAACAACCCTTTTTTCTTCCATTTTAACCTAGGAACAAAATTCCCTAAGTTGAAAAAATCTCCACATAAGGATTGGGGAACCATTTTTATGGATGAGGGATAACAAAGTTGTGTAGATATAGCTCATAAAGATTATTTTTATTCATTTCAATATTGATATGCCTCTATGAATTATTTTTTAGTATCTAATTTGTGAGAGAGGCATTTAGTAACTTGGCCTAATTAAAACCTTATCCATCATTCTCTAAGAAATAATGCTTACATTTTTGTTGGAGGTCAACAAGAGAGCATGTTATCTACAACCTATATAATATTGTGGATACCTGCTTCTAATGCTTCAATTCTATCCACTTTATCTTCAACATCCCTTCCTTGTCTCTTCAATGTTGTCTTCACTCCCCAATTCTCATTTTCTAGGTATTTAATATCATCTAAATGTTTCATATCGAGGATTTGGAAATTTTATTGTAAGCATACAATATTTTGTTCATACTATGATTAGGAGCTTTACATGGTTTTGATTTTTAGCTCCTTATTACCTTCTACAATTTTCTTCCACCTCAAGTTCTCCACCCTAGTTCTTCTAGTTGAGCCATGAGGTATGTGATGTTAGGCTTACTCTGTTAATTTTTCAATTTTTTTCTATGTTGTATCAGTTAATTAAGGCCAAATTAACTTTTCATTAGTTTAGTATTCAGATCTATGGAATATAAAAATTCATAAACATAAATTGAATATAGAACAACTCATGTAAGAACAAAGAAGACAAAAATCACAACCATGAGACATAGAGATTGGTCCAAGACTAGGGAAAAACCCCACTGTGGAGGAAACCATTTCAAATCTTCTTCTTCTATAGATTGTCATCAAAAGATTTCAGCAGAGAGTAGAATGAGCCCTATACAATAATATAGTGGATAATAATCTGATCTGGTCTATACACCAGCAAAACAAAAAATCATTGGATCACTGATACTAAGTGATCTTAGCTACCCCAATCTAGATCTGAGTCTAGAAAATTGTCAATGATTGGTCTGACGTTGATGTGACTCTGTGATGGATGACTGATGATACTACGTGAGAAACTGAAAGAATACCAAATCTCATCTGCCTAGAAACTTCCTAAGCCACAACCTTCACACATTGTGCCCGTGACTTTCAAGCTCTAAGCCGCTACCTGAGCTTTATGTGCCCACAGCTAAGGGTAAAAATTCCTTGGCAACTTGGCCAGGACCTAAAGCTTGTTTGTTAATGACTATCTGTGACCTCACCATGCTTAGCCAGTTCCTATGGCCCTGCAGAGCTGCTACCTCTAGTTCTCATACCCGTGGCCCAAACCAAATTTCTCATATCTGAAATGTACCTCAAACTTTAGTCTCGATCCACTGCGTGAGTCTCTTGTGACTTACCTGTGCGAGCCAAAAAAAAAAATACGACCCAAAATAAAAATAGCATGAGGATGATCTCATGATAGAATGTGTGTAAATGAGCTTGAGGTCACTTCTATTTAAAAATTCATGAGGGATCGCTTGGGGCTTTGACCAGATCAACTTGCAATTTAACCAACTCATAAAATAATAAAATAATTCATAAATTAACTTTTGATTAACCGTTTAGAACAATATATAGGTCAAATTTTATCCTCTTGAAAATAGGAATCTAATTAACTTATTATTTTAACCATCTAAGTTAACCAATGTGGAATTTGACTCTAGTTGCAAAAATTAACACTCCCTATCAACTAGGAAGAATTCCACTTTACAATCTTTGCTTGAATATATCTGCATCATAGTGTCATCATGGCTCAACTCCATATGCTAAAATTTATTGAATCTAAGAAGAAGAAGAATCGGGGAGCTATAGCTTCCACCTATGTCTAGCAACATGATATCTCGTCACATAGGGGAGCATATCTCCAACCCCGGAATCTCACCGAGGAGCTCACCCTCAACCCGGAATCATAAAAGGGGAGAAAGTCTCAACCCAATCTTGTCACCTATTTATCTTCCCATCAATGGCTCTCATCAGTCAAGTGGTAGAACATATGAATCATAACCCAACTTGTTTGGGATACCTGGCTTACCAAGTGGTAAGGATCACATGCCTCCAAGCCTCCTCAACCCATTGGCCAAACTGGGAGGGACAATCCCAACAAGCCCTGCTTGTGGGTGTGATTCCAATTGGGGTATACTCTGCAAAGACTCAATGTTGGAGGAGATACTCGACTTGTCAAAATGGGTAAGGACCACACACATACCCATGAGTGACAGATAGGGAATACGCCCTATTTTCTAGAGTTCCCTCAACCCCAGGAGCCCTTTATCTCAACTCCTCACCCCGAGAGCTCAAATAGGGTGGGAAGAGTACTCATTGTTCTTGATCATTGTTGACCCTTATCCAGAGGGGATACATCCATTAGTCCAAGTTGTTCTCTGAAAACCAGGAACTTTCCTTTCAGAAAATTCTTGGTAAGAATATTTTCAGTCTGATCATCAGTCGCAATGTGTTGGAGTCTCACAGCTCCTCTCTGCACCATGTCACGTATTAAGTGATGTCGAATCTCGATATGCGTGTAATTGTCATGAAATACGGGATCATATTCCAAACTAATCCCATTTTTTTTGTCACATTATCTCATAGTAGAGTCCAACACTTGACCAAGGAGCTCACCAAAGAGATTCCTTAACCACACAACTTCACATATTGATGTGCTAGTAGCAATGTACTCTGCTTCTGCAGTGCTTAATGCAACTGACTTATGCTTCCTGCTCATCCAGGATATCATGGCAGAACTAAAACTGAAGCGGCATCCATATGTACTCTTTTTTTCATAAACATTACCTTCCCAGTCTGCATCATTGAATCCATGAAGATGGATATATCCAACAGAGTATCTTATACCAAGTGAGATCGATCCATGAAAATACCTTAATACATGTTTAGTTGTTATCCAATGCACATGAAGGGGATTAGTCATGAAATGACTCGATGTGTTTACTGCATAACATATATATGTACGGGTGTTCACAAGGAACATTAGAGCTCCATTCAACTATTTATACTCGGATGGATTCCATAGATCAGGTCCAGTTGATTTACCACACAACTTCTTGAAGTTCATTTCCATAGGAGTGACCATGGGCTTGCAATTGGTCATACCAAAGCTTTCCAACAGCTTTACCACATACTTTCCCTACGAGAGAAATATTTCACCAGGTCTTTACCATATCTCAAGACCCAAAAAGTAATGCATGAGGCCGAGGTCTTTCATCTTGAATTACGAGGCTAAATTACCCTTACATTATCAATGGTTCGCTTCCTATAAAGAATAAGTCATCAACATATAGAACCAAAATTAGAGGCATTCCATGAACAAATTTAAAATAGAATTTGGGATCAGAACTACTTCTAGTGAAACCTTGTTTCATTAGATAGTTGACAATGCAAGCATACGCAGCTCAGGGAGCTTGTTTTAATCTGTACAGTGCTTTCTTCAACATGCAAACATGTGATGTGCGATCTTCCACTTCAAATACCTATGTTTTTCCACATAGACTTCTTCCTACAACATACCATGGAGGAAGGTTGTCTTTACATCCATCTGATGAATTTTCCATCCTTGACTAGCAGTAAGGGCAACTATCGAGCGGATAGTTGTATATCGAGCCACAGGAGAAAATATATCATCGTAGTCTTCTCCCTCTTTCTGAGAGAAACCATGAGCTATGAATCTCTCTTTGTACTTCTCAATGCTACCATCAACACCATGCTTGATTTTTAACAACCATTTCAAATTCATAACTGACTTCCCATGCGATCTTGGTACAACATCCCATACATCATTTTTCGTGATTGATTCATATTCTTCAATCATGACGTACTGCCATGATTTCCCTTTGACTGCTTCTTAAAATGAATATGGTTCAACTTGAATCATAGTAATCATGGTTGCTAGATAACCTTGATACCTTCAAGGTTCCTTCCTTTCCCTAAATGATCGACGAACGAGAATATGCCTTTCATTGTCTTGCAAAGTATCATGAAGCCACAACGATCTTTTCCTTGTAGGAGGATCACTGGGAGGTGGATCTAATGGATCCATAGGTTTTATTGTAGTATCATCAATATCTGACTCAGGTACTAAGGGGATATCTAGGATATCATTTTCAATATCATCTTCCTTTTGAGGTGGAGGAAGATCCCTTGCTTTACAAAGAGATGCATCTTCATCAAAGGTTACATCTCTGCTAATCTCAACCTTCCTTTGACCAGGAATGTAAATTCTATATGCCTTGGAGTTTTCCTAGTAACCCATGAAGATACCTTTTTTTCCTATAGCTTCCAAATTATTCCTCTTATCTTTCGGTACATGGAAGAATATTGGGCATCCAAATATGCATAAATAGCTTATGTCTAGCCTGTTTCCTATGAAGTCTTCTTCTAGAGTCTTATTATTCAATGCTTGATTAGGCACTCGATTCTGAACATAGGCAACAATATTGACTGCTTCAGCCCATAGAAACTTTGGTACCTTCTGATCATGTAGCATAGCGTGAGAAGCTTCTAATATCGATCGATTCTTTCTTTTAGCTAGACCATTTTTCTCAGGTGTATAATGGAATGGTATGAATTCTCCAGACATGTACTCTCCTCCATTTTCAGATATCAATACTTTGATTCTTTTCCCGGTTTTATTCTCGATCAATGCTTTGATTTTGTGAAATTTTTCAAAGGCTTCATCCTTATGCTTGATTCAATATAACCATATCTTTCTGTAGTAATCATTAATGAAGGTGATGTAATAAAGATGACCACCTATAGAGGGTACAAGCATCGGACCACATATGTCTGAATGGATGAGATGAAGTATTTCATATGTTCTATTCTGGCTTCAAGGGAATGGTCCCTTTATTTTCTTTCCACTAGCGCAACCAGCACAAACTCCCTCATGTTGAGCATGTACATCAGGAATACGTGAAACCAGTCTCTTCAATTTCAGAAGAGCCTCATAATGTAAATGAGATAGCCTTTGGTGCCATAATTCACTGAGATGATTGGTGTTATGGGCCAATGCAAAGCATGGCCTTCTTGTGACCTTGTAGAGTCCCTCAGATCTCAGTCCTAATGTAAATGCATCTTTTATATATGAGTCATCGGGCCAAGTTAAAGCTTTCCCATTGATGAAGGAAACCCTTGTCCCTTTATCTTCTAATGAAAATATAGCATTTAAGTTTTTCATGAGTCTCGGTACATACATGACATCATTTAATAATACAAATTCACCAATGTTTAACTAAAATTTAACTGACCCAAATCCTTTTACAGGATGAGTGGAATTATCTCCAATAATTTTTCTTAACTTAGTCTCCCTCTCTACTAGGTTAGAGAGGAATTCTTTATAACCATTAAAATGATGAGTGGCCCCATTTTACACTAACCATCTATCCCCTGAATCTGGTGGAGAAGAACTAGTAAGTGTAGAAATAAGAATATATTCATTTTTATCCACAGTATTACTTTCATACCTGGAGGCTCTAGACCTCAGTGTGAGTTAGACGATCTTCTTCATGATCGCTTGATGAATCTCTTCTTCTCATCTCATACTTTTGGCCATGGTTACTCCTTTTATTTTCTTTCCTTCTTTTATAATAGTTTTTGTTGTTGTTGTTGTTGTAGCGTGACCTCTTTTTCCTTTGGGGATAGTCACGAGCATAATTTCCTTTCCTATGGCAAGTGAAGCATTCTATATGAGAAAGTGATTTGTAATTTCTTCCTTTTGAGATTTGATGAGGAGGACTTCTAGATGGGCCTCCCTTTGTTCTCTTTCTCCTTCTATTTTGATGGGAAACATATGCAACAAGTTCTCCTTCTTCATGTTTTTGAATCCTTCCTCTTGTTATCATTCTAGACTCTTCTTGAGTCAGCTTCCAACCATTTCATCAAAAGATAAAAGAATTTTGTTGTTGCTGATAGTAGTGATGAAGGTTTCCCAAACTGGAGGAAGACATTTGAGAGTCGTGATAACCAACTCTCTATCAGGCACATTTTCACCAACCCTCTGCAGCTGATCTCTAAGACAAGAGATCCTCATGATGTAAGATTGGATTGTCTCACCTTTTTTCATTTTCACTTCCTTGATTTGGTATTTTAATGATATGATCTCATTTAGATTATTGACCTCATACATGGCATAAATATCATACTTATCTTTTGATTTCTTCATATTACCAACATAAGCAAGTAAATGATCTTGTAACCCATCAGCTAATATTTTCTTTTCTTTGGACTCATATTTCTTGTACCTATTCTTGATGATGGCAGAGGCATCCTTTGAAGTTTCAGGCATATTTCCTTGAATGTATTCCAACACATCATTTTTGTCAGTAATGATCTCTAACCTGACTTTCCATGCAGCAAAGTTTGAAGCGTCACCTAGCTTCTCATGTTCCTTGAAGGTAGAGGAAGACCTCTCGACCTTGACTTGTAGATATGCTCTCTAGCCTTGTAGATATGAACCATATACTTGTAGATCTGACTTCTAAACTTTTAGATCTGCTCTCGGACTTCCTTGCTTATCTTCTCTTGGGCTTGTCCTTCAACTTAGCTCTGATACTATGTTAATTTTTATATTTTGTTTTATGTTTTATCAATTAATTAAGCCCAAATTAACTTTTCATTAGTTTATTATTTAGATCTATGCAATATAAACAATCATAAACATTAAATGAAGATAGAAAAACTCATGTAAGAATAGGGAAGACAAAAATCACAACCATGAGACACAGAGATTGGTCCAAGACCAGGGAAAAACCCCATTGTGGGGGAAACCCTTTCAAATATTCTTCTTCCATATATTGCCTTAAAAATATTTTAGCAGAGAGTATAATGAGCCCAGTACAATAATATAGTGTATAATAATCTAATCTGATCTATATATTAGCAAAACAAAAAATCAATGGATCACTAATACAAAGTGATCTTAGTTTCCCAGATCTAGATCTGAGTCTAGAAAACTGTTAATAACTGATCTGGCGCTAATGTGACTACATGATGGATAACTGATGATACTGCATGAGCAATTGACAGAATACAAAATCTGATCTTCCCATAAACTTCTTGAGTTGCGGCCTTGACACGTTGTGCCAGCAACTTTCAGGCTCAGAGCCGCTACCTGAGCTTTCTATGCCCACAGCTAAGGGTCAAAATCCCTTGGCAGCTTGGTCATGACCTGAAGCTTGTCTGTCATCGACTAGCTATGACCTCGCCATGCTTAGCCAATGGCTATGGCCCTCCAGAACTACTACCTCTAACTCTCCTGCCTACTACCCAAAACAAAATTACTCATATCTAAAATGTACCTCAGACTCTAATCTTGATCCACTACGTGAGTCTCTTGCGACGTACCTGTGCGAGCCAAAAACAGAAAATATGACCCAAAAAAAAAAATAGCATGAGGATGATCTCATGAACGAATGTGTAGAAATGAGCTTGAGGTCGCTTTTATTTATAACTTGATGAGGGACAGATTGAGTCTTTGACCATATCAACATGCAATTTAACCAACTAATAAAATTATAAAACAATCCATAACTTAACTTCTGCTTAACTGTTTAGAAAAATATATAGATCAGTTTTGATCCTCTTGAAAATAGAAATCTAATTAACTTGTTATTTTAACCATCTAAGTTAACCAATGTGGAATTTGACTCTAGTTGTAAAAATTAACATATTCTAATCAATGTAATTCATCTCACATTATTCTCCCAAGTACTTTGTTAGGCTAGGAGGTATATTTTCCTCGATGAATTTGGAATGGCAGTCCTCAATACTCTATGCTTTTATTTTATCCAGCTTTCAATACATTTGAGATTTGATTCTTCTATTCTTGTAAAATTCTTGCATAATTTTATGCCATCCCTAGATTTTTGTATTACGTTAACTGTCATTTCACAATGGCTCCTCCTCAAAACTGGAAGTGCCAAAATTATTTCCACAGCACTCTGGATCGATAAGATCCTCGCACCTCACTCCAAAACTTTCTTCAATGGCTCACTATCCATGCAACAGGAATTCAACGCAACCAGCTATAATGGTGTGCACAAATTTTTTTCAAGAGAAATCATTTTTTTCAGCTTTAGGGCTAGGGTGAGAGTATTATAATTATGGCAATAATATTTTTCATCATTATGTTATTAGTAGGAAATTAAATCAGATACCAGAGATAATAAGAAATTAAATCAGATACCATAGATAATAAGATAATCTTAATTGACAATTTTTTTTAATAGTTAGTGAATTTGGAGAAAAGTGGCCATTCTGTGGATAGTATTACAATCAATTTAGTGGTTGTGGTTTTAACTGAATCTAGTGAATGTGGTCTAACAGTTAGGTGGGAGAAGTTCGCACAGATAACTAAATTTAATGGATATGGTCTAACAGTTAAGTGGGAGAAGTTCGCACGGATCTCAAGTCTAATGACTATGGTCTAACAGTTAAGTAAGAACTCTTCAGATCTCAATGTCCAATCCTGAACGAGATTATGTACACTTGAGAGCTGCTCTAAACATGATTTTTTCAGTTAAAAAAAAAGTTATGACCATGGTATGTTTTTGAATCCCTGCTCCTTATATTTAATTGTCAACAATTATTTGTCACAATTGAGTTAGCAAGTGTCTTTGATAAACAACTATTATGTTATTTGTAGCAGTTGAGTTAGCAGGTGTCTTTGATAATTTCTTCCTTTGCTCTTCAAATTTTTGAAGCCGATTATTTAGAAAATTAGTCGTAACTCTGAAGTAAGTTGCTGCAACCAGTAGAATGATTTATGTTTCATGTCAGATATTTTGGTTTGAAAAGAGGATACAGTCAACTATTTTTTTTAGATTGCCGCTGGAAATGAAATTGATGGAGTCTGTAAGTTTTCAACATCTGTCTGAAGACATGTTACTTCAGCGAATCATCAGCCATCATACAGGAATAACAAAACAAAACAAAATATATGATTCTTTCTTAAAAAAATACAAATGTTCTTTCTAAAAAATATGATTTCTTGTTATTCACCTTAAGATAGGTTTTTTATTATTATTATAATATTATTCGGAATTGTAATCATTCACTACTTTATAAAATAATTTTATTTTAATTTTTTTAAATAATAAATGTGACTTGAGAGTGTTTAGAACATTTAAGTCATTGGAATTATGGGATGATCTGATTTAAGAAATTGTGAGCTATTATTCAGTTGCTACCCCGACACACCAATCACAATTTTTTTATTTGAAACTTGACTATTTAATAATTATTTATAGGATATTATATTTTAAATATATTTGTTAGTTAGTTTTTTTTTAAATATATATATAATATTAAAAATATTTTTTTATTAAAAATTTATTTATACATTTTGTTAATCCAATTACTTTATACTTGTGTCTAGAGGTCTCTAGTAAAGTAGAGATGTTGTAATGTAATGTTTAACATTTTGACTAAGTCAAATTACATAAAAATAAAAATTTAATTTAATTTTAAAATTAAAATTGCATTAAAGGTTAATATGCAATGTAATTTTCCCGAATGTGGGTGATTCACAATGAAACGTGGCACATGCCACAGCCACATGGTTGCGCATGGCCTAAGCGCTCGCCATTAAATGCTCCAGTGACTTCTCTGGCACATGTTGCATTCCACCTGCTCTTGGCTTTAATGTATGTCATTCTTGCGGCTCTCTACATTATATCATGGATCCCTGCCATATTTCTCCCGCTCCCTCCGTCTATCGCCTTTCTGTCCAGGTTGCAGGGCTATGCTCGCAGAGCTTCAACCCGCATTCTTCGCCTCCTCTGCAGCTGGAAGTCTTTGCCAATACTCTGCATGCCATCCCATCTCCCTCCATGCTTCACCTGAGCTCTCTTGCGATGCCATGCCTCGACACCACAGGATGCGCTGTCGCAGGGGCCGAGGTCAAGGCCAAACCTCTCGTCCACCCATCTCCCTTCGCGATGACTATCATTCACCCCTCCGTGAGGGCCAACCTGCAGAACTCACGCTCAATTTGGACTCCATTGAAGCTCAGGATCAGCAATGTGTCTTAGCCTCCATCTCTCTGCATCTTCTGGAAGTCCCCTCCAGCTCAGTTGGTTCTGGCTCTCCGAAATTCCTGCGGAAGTCCACCATTTCCCAGTCCTACCACCAGAATTCCCTAAAATGGCATACCTTTCGAAAAAAGCTGCATTGTACTCCTCAGAAAGCGATAGCGGGGAGAGCTCGGAAGCAAACGATAAGAAAGAGGTTGCAGGGGCGCGCTCAGCCTCAACACCAGAGTTTTCAACGCAGCAGATGAAGAAGGCCGAGGACTCCTCCAAGGATTATGACTGCTTCATTGTCGAAGAGCCTCCCCTAGATTTCTGAGGCATGACCAATCGTAGAAGGTTTTGCTAATTGAGGTCTCCTACTTCTGCAAGTTTGTACACTATTGTTTTTATGCTTTATTTGTTCACGCACAGTTTCACCAATTTTCGGACAATGATGGCTCATGTTGGTTTCCCCACTAGGGGAAGCAAATTTTGGATTGGTTTCCCCACTCGAGGAAGTCCCTATTTTGTGCTTTTGAACTTTGTCTCGGACGGAATCGGCTAGCACAAGCAATTCCGACGGGCTTGTGTCGATTATAAATCCTTTGTATTATATAATAGAATTAATCTTACTTACAAAAAAAAAATATGCAATGTAATGTAAAAATTTTAACTTGGTTAAAAATATATATATATTAAATAAAAATAACCCTATAAAAATCAAAATGGCCCATGGTATTGATAACCCATAGTATTGAACCATGGTATCTATGTGGAATGTACTCTATTTAAAGGGGGAAATTAAACCGACTTAGATCCATTTTAACTCTCAATCTACCAAGCGACATGGATCAAATTACTTTTCATTCTAAAAGAAGTTTGCATATAAAGGGATCTATTCCCTCTCAACACTTGGTAGATTCAGAATTAAGATGGATCTAAGTTAGTTTATATATGAGCATCTCCAACATCAAATATATTTTCATTCCAAAATAAGTTTTCATATCAAGGGATTTAATCTCTCTCAACACTTGGTAGATCCGAAATTAAGATGGATCTAAGTTGGTTTATATATGAGCATCTCCAAAATCAAATATCATATCCATCCAAAAGATCCAATTTTTTGTCCCAAGGATCCTTACCATTACCCTGATCAATGAAGTCAACTCTCTGACCTTACTAAAAATTACACATATGGTAGATTTATTACACCTCAATCCAATAGCACGTGGGTTCAAATTTTTATTATTAATATGGACAAATCATAAATCAAAATCACCACCAATTGAAAAAGAAGTAGTCATCTCTGAACCTGATGTCTAAAAGAAAACATATTTTAACAAATATGATTATATATATATATAAGTGTAGTCTAACTTATAGAAGAAATGGGTGTGTGTGTGTGTGTGTGTGTGTGTGTGTGTGTGTGTGTGTTCTAATGGTCTAGTTGGACGAGGGCTTAGAGTTTCATGGATAAGGTTTCAAGGTCAAACTTAAAAACTAATTTATGCCCAACTTTGATTGTTCACTCTCTTTGACCTTTCACACAATTGAATTCTTGAATTCTTGCAAACTATGAGAAAATGGAAGTAGGGATCCTCACTCCTTCTCTTGAGTGGGACCTACCAAAGGTAGCTAATATTCCAATCAATCTGTTGATGAGAGCTAAGCTTCCAATCAATAAGTTGGTGGAAATTGTCTCATGATCTCTTAAAAATTTGCATGTCATTTTATGGGACCTATGTCTTTCTTGTGTAACTCAAATTACCTAAATCAATTAGAGTTCAAATTGCTTGAGGCCATGAATGCTACTTGTAAGTGTTGGAAGCTTATAGATTTGGTGAAAGGACAAGATCCCTTAAAATTCTAGTAAATCATTAAATTGGCTCGGATTCATAGATGAAGAGGATCAACCTTGTCTTGCAATATTGATTTCCTTCATTTTTAACCTTTGGAGATCACATTAGCATTTACATAATATATCTAAATAAATTATAAAAATGGTTCAAAATAAAGTTCTTCACATTTGTGAATAGGAAATTAAGAAAATTATGTGTAAATAAATAAGAAAATGTTGCCATGTCCTCAATGGTCAGTAAAGGGCATAAATATTTCACATGAGGATTTAAGTTTAGGGAAAAAACATCAATTCTCTATTGTATAGAATAGGCCAAATAATGGACAAATCGAAGCCCCATCATTACCCTTTTGGTGGAATTTTTGCACACCCTTATGTAACAAAACAACTCTTCAAAAAACTAATCTCTACCTTGCTCAATCGTCGACTCTGAAGTGAAAGGGTACAATTTGGGTGATTGCATCATTGTTATGATATCTTTCTCATATCTCAATGACACCCCATATTTTTTCCCTCTTCTTCAATATCCACCTCCCTTGTATATTTTCGGGAGGGAATGGGGTGAAGGGTAATGGATATTAAATATGTGCCTTATTCAATTGAGCTTCAACCTCTTAAGTTATTTTTTTACTAGTGGAATCAGCAATTGGGTCAATCTCTTACTCGCATGACATGGGGTCTATTATGTCCACTAGTTTTGGTATATATGCTGGCTATGAAGTTTAATTAAGTTTTAAAATAGATGTGGAGTGATTATCCATGTTCCTTAGGGTAGGTGGTAGCTCCTTTCACCTATTTTTGAAAATTTTCACTAATTTATTTTTTGAATTCTTTACCATGATCTCATAGTGGCCACCTACCCTCTTCTGCCTCTCCTCAAGAATTTGGACTAAATTTATGTCAAAATTTATCTTTGCATGGTTTCATTGTATTTCTTCAATCCTAGTGGATTCATCCTTCACTCAAAGGGTTGTTGAGCTATTTGTGCTTATAATTACCTGTCTCAACAACCCTTTTTTTTCATTTTTAACCTAGGAACAAAATTCCCTAAGTTGAAAAAATCTCCACATAAGGATTGGGGAACCATTTTTATGGGTGAGGGATAACAAATTTGTGTAGATATAACTCATAAAGATTATTTTTATTCATTTCAATATTGATATGTCTCTATGAATTCTTTTTTAGTATCTAATTCGTGAGAGGGGCATTTAGTAACTTGGCCTAATTAAAACCTTATCCATCATTCTCGAAGAAATAATGCTTACATTTTTGTTGGAGGTCAACAAGAGAGCATGTTATCTACAACCTATATAAGATTGTGGATACTTGTTTCTAATGCTTCAATTCTATCCACATTATCTTCAACATCCCTTCCTTGTCTCTCCAATGTTGTCTTCACTCCCCAATTCTCATTTTCTAGGTATTTAATATCATCTAAATGTTTCATATTGAGGATTTGGAAATTTTATTATAAGCATACAATATTTTGTTCATACTATGATTAGGAGCTTTACATGGTTTTGATTTTTAGCTCCTTATTACCTACTACAATTTTCTTCCACCTCAAGTTCTCCACCCTAGTTCTTCTAGTTGAGCCATGAGGTATGTGATGTTAGGCTTATTCTGTTAATTTTTCGATTTTTTTCTATGTTGTATCAGTTAATTAAGGCCAAATTAACTTTTCATTAGTTTATAATTCAGATCTATGCAATATAAAAAATCATAAACAGCAACTGAATATAGAACAACTCATGTAAGAACAGAGAAGACAAAAATCACAACCATGAGACATAGAGATTGGTCCAAGACTAGGGAAAAACCCCACTATGGGGTAAACCATTTCAAATCTTATTCTTCTATAGATTGTCTTCAAAAGATTTCAGCAGAGAGTACAATGAGCCCAGTACAATAATATAGTGGATAATAATCTGATCTGATCTATACACCAGCAAAACACAAAGTCAATGGATCACCAATACTAAGTGATCTTAGCTACCCTGATCTAGATCTGAGTCTAGAAAATTTTCAATGATTGGTCTGACGTTGATGTGACTGTGTGATGGATCACTGATGATACTATGTGAGAAACTGAAAGAATACCAAATCTGATCTACCTAGAAACTTCCTGAGCCGCGGCCTTCACATGTTGTGCCCGCGACTTTCAAGCTCTAAGTCGCTACTTTAGCTTTCTGTGCCTGCGGCTAAGGGTAAAAATTCCTTGGCATCTTGGCCAAGACCTAAATCTTGTCTGCTAATGACTATTTGTGACCTCGCCATGCTTCGCTAGTGTCTATGGCCCTGCAGAGACGCTACCTCTAGTTCTCATGCTTGTGGCCCAAACCAAATTTCTCAGATCTGAAATGCACCTCAAACTCTGGTCCCGATCCACTGCGTAAGTCTCTTGAGACGTACCTGTGCGATCCAAAAACAAAAAATACGACCCAAAATAAAAATAGCATGAGGATTATTTCATGAGAAAATGTGTGCAAATGAGCTTGAGGTCGCTTCTATTTATAACTTGATGAGGGACCGCTTGGGGATTTGACCATATCAACATGCAATTTAACCAACTCATAAAATAATAAATTCATAAATTAACTTCTGCTTAACCATTTAGAACAATATATAGGTCAGATTTTATCCTCTTGAAAATATGAATATAATTAACTTATTATTTTAACCATATGAGTTAACCAATGTGGAATTTGACTCTAGTTGCAAAATTTAACACTCCCTCTCAACTAGGAATAATTCCACTTCACAATCTTTGCTTGAATATCTCTACATCATAGCGTCATCATGGCTCAACTCCATAAGCTAAAATTTATTGAATCTAAGAAGAAGAAGAATCAGGGAGTGATAGCTTCCACCCGTATCTAGCAACATGATATCTCATCACATAGGGAGCATATCCCCAACCCGGAATCTCACCGAGGAGCTCACCCTCAACCTGGAATCATAAAAGGGAAGAAAGTCTCAACCCAATCATGTCGCATATTGATCTTCCCATCAATTACTCTCATCAGTCAAGTGGTAGAACATATGCATCATAACCCAGCTTGGATGAGATACCCAGCTTACCAAGTGGTAAGGATCACATGCCTCCAAGCCTCCTCAACCCATTGGCCAAACGAGGAGGGACAATCCCAACAAGCCCTACTTGTGGGTGTGATTCCAATTGGGGCATACTCTGCAAAGACTCAATGGTGGAGGAGATACTCAACTTGTCAAAACGGACAAGGATCACACACATACCCATGAGTGACAGATAGGGAATACGCCCTATTGTCTAGAGTTTCCTCCACACCAAGAGCCCTTTATCTCAACTCCTCACCCCGAGAGCTCAACCAGGGTAGGAAGAGTACTCGGTGTTCTTGATCATTGTTGACCCTTATCTAGAGGGGCTACATCCATCAATCCATTTTTTTCTCTAAAAACCAGTAAGTTTCCTTTCGGAAAATCCTTGGTAAGAATATCTGCAATCCGATCATCAGTCGCAATGTGTTGGATTCTCAAAACTCCTCTCTACACTATGTCATGTATGAAGTGATGTCAAATCTCTATATGCATGTAATTTTCATGAAATACAGGATTATCTTCCAAACTAATCCCACTATTTTTATCACAGTATATCATAGTAGCGTCCAACACTTAACCAAGGAGATCACCAAAGAGATTCCTAAACCACACAACTTCACATATTGATGTGCTAGCAGCAATGTACTCTGCTTCTGTAGTGCTTAATGCAACTGACTTCTGCTTCCTGCTCATCTAGGATATCATGGCAGAACCAAGACTGAAGCAGCATCCATATGTACTCTTTCTGTCATTAACATTACCTTCCCAGTTTGCATCAGTGAATCCATGAAGATGGATATATCCAACAAAGTATCTTATACCAAGTGTATTTGATCCATGCAAATACCTCAATACATGTTTAGTTGTTATCCAATGCACATGAAGGGGCTTAGTCATGAAATGACTCGATGTGTTTATTGCATAACATATATATGTATGGGTGTTCACAAGGAACATCAGAGCTCCAATCAACTATTTATACTCGAATGGATTTGCCAGATCAGGTCCAGTTGATTTACCCCACAACTTCTTGAAATTCATTTCCATAGGAGTGACCATGGACTTCCAATCGGTCATACCAAATCTTTCCAGCATCTTTTCCACATACTTTCCCTATGAGAGAAATATTTCACCAGGTCTTTTCCATACCTCAAGACCCAAAAAGTAATGCATGAGGCTGAGGTCTTTCATCATGAATTCAGAGGCTAAATTACTCTTACATTATCAATGGTTTTCTTCCTATTAAGAATAAATCATCAACATATAGAGCCAAAATTAGAGGCATACCATGAACAAATTTAAAATAGAGGTTGGGATCAGAACTTCTTCTAGTGAAACCTTGTTTCATTAGATAGTTGACAATGTGAGCATACCAAGCTTGGGGAGCTTGTTTTAATCCGTATAGTTCTTTCTTCAACATGCAAACATGTGATGTGCAATCTTCCACTTCAAATACCTATGTTTGTTCCACATAGACTTCTTCCTTCAACATACCATGGAGGAAGGTTGTCTTTACATCCATCTGATGAAGTTTCCATCCTTGACTAGCAGTAAGGGAAACTATCGAGCGGATAGTTGTATATCGAGCCACAGGAGAAAATATATCATCGTAGTCTTATCCCTCTTTCTGAGAGAAACCATGAGCTATGAATCTCGCTTTATACTTCTCAATGGTACCATAAACACCATGCCTGATTTTTAACAACCATTTCGAAGTCACAACTGACTTCCCATGCGATCTCGTTACAACATCCCATACATCGTTTTTCGCGATTGATTCATATTCTTCAATCATGGCGTAATTCCGTGATTTCTCTTTGACTGCTTCTTAAAATGAAGATGGTTCAACTTGAATCATAATACTCATGGCTGCTAGATAACCTTGATACCTGCAAGGTTCCTTCCTTTCCCTAAATGATCGACGAATGGGAATATGTCTTTCACTGTCTTACAAAGTATCGTGAAGAAACAACGATATTTTCCTTGTAGGAGGATCACTGGGAGGTGGATCTAATGGATCCATAGGTTTTATTGTAGTATCATAAATATCTGACTCAGGTACTGAGGGTATATCTAGGATATATTTTTCAATATCATCTTCCTTTTGAGGTGGAGGAAGATCCCTTGCTTTAAAAAGAGATGCATATTCATCAAAGGTTACATCTCTGCTAATCTCAACCTTCCTTTGATCAGGAATTTAAATTCTATATGCCTTGGAGTTTTCCCAGTAACCCATTAAGATACCTTTTCTGCCTATAACTTCTAAATTATTCCTCTTATCTTTTGGTACATGGAAGAATATTGGGCATCAAAATATGCGTAAATGGCTGATGTCTGGCATGTTTCCTGTGAAGACTTATTCTATATTCTTATTCTTCAATGATTGATTAGGCACTTGGTTCTGAACATAGACAGCAGTATTGACTTCTTCAGCCCATAGAAATTTTGGTACCTTCTGATCATGTAGCATAGCACAAGGAGCTTCTAATATCGATCGATTATTTCTTTCAACTAGACCATTTTTCTCAGGTGTACAAGGTAGAATGCTTTCCTTGTTGATCCCTCCCTTCTTGGGGAATTCTATGAATTTTCTAGACATGTACTCTCCTCCATTTTCAGATATGAATACTTTGATTCTTTTCCCGGTTTGATTCTCGATCAATCCTTTGATTTCCTGAAATTTGTCAAAGGCTTCATCCTTGTGCTTGATTCAGTATAACCATATTTTTCTCAAGTAATAATTAATGAAGGTGATGTAATAAAGATGACCACCTATAGAGGGTACAGGCATCGGACCACATATGTCTGAATGGATGAGATGTAGTATGTCATACGTTCTATTATGGCTTCAAGGGAATGGTCCCCTTGTTTTCTTTCCACTAGCACAACCAGCACAAACTCCCTCATGTTGAGCATGTACATCGAGAATACATGAAACCAGTATCTTCAATTCAAAAGAGCCTCATAATGTAAATGAGTCAGCCTGTGGTGCCATAATTCACTGATATGATTTGTGTTATGGACCAATGTAAAGTGTGGCCTTCTTGTGACCTTGTAGAGTCCCTTAGATCTCAGTTCTAATGTAAATGCATCTTTTATATATGAGTCATCGAGCCAAGTTAAAGCTTTCCCATTGATGAAGGAAACCCTCATCACTTTATCTTCTAATGCAAATATAGAAGTTAAGCTTTTCATGAGTCCCGGTACATACATGAAATCATTTAATAATACAGATTCCCCAGTGTTTAACTGGAATTTAACTGACCCAAATCCTTTTACAGGATGAATGGAGTTATCTCCAAGAATTATCCTTAACTTAGTCTCCCTCTCTACCAAGTTAGAGAGGAATTCCTTATAACCATAAAAATGATGAGTGGCCCCATTTTCAACTAACCATCTATCCCCTGAATCTGGTGGAGAAGAACTAGTAAGTGTAGAAATAAGAATATATTCATTTTTATCCACAGTATTACTTTCATACTTGGAGGCTTTAGACCTCAATGCGAGATAGACAATCTTCCTCATGATCTCTTATTGAATCTCTTCTTCTCATATCATACTTTTGGTCATGGTTTCTTGTTTGATTTTCTTTCCTTCTTTTATAATAGTTTTTGATGTTGTTGTTGTAGCGTGACCTATTTTTCCTTTCGGGACATTCACGAGCATAATGTCCTTTCCTATGGCAGGTGAAGCATTCTATATGAGAAAGTGATTTGTAATTTCTTCCTTTTGAGATTTGATGAGGAGGTCTTCTAGATGGGTCTCCCTTTTATCTCTTTCTCCTTATATTTTGATGGGAAACATATGCAGCAGTTTCTCCTTCTTCATGTTTTTGAATCCTTCCTCTTGTTATCATTATGGACTCTTCTTGAGCTAGCTTCCCAACCATTTCATCAAAAGACAAAATAATGTTTTTGTTGCTAATAGTAGTGATGAAGTTTTCCCAGACCGGAGGGAGACATTTGAGAGTCACGATAACCAACTCTCTATCGGGCACATTTTCACAAACCCTCTACAGCTGATCTTTAAGATGAGAGATCCTCGTGATGTAAGATTGTATTGTCTCACCTTTGTTCATTTTCACTTCCTTGATTTGGTATTTTAATGATATGATCTCATTTATATTATTGATCTCATACATGGCAGAAATATTATCATACTTATCTTTTGATTTCTTCATCTTACCAACATAAGCAAGTAAATGATCTTGTAACCCATCAGCTAATATTTGCTTTTCTTTGGACTCATCTTTCTTTTACCTGTTCTTGATGATGGTGAAGATATCCTTTGAAGTTTCAGACATATTTCCTTGAATGTATTCCAACACATCATTTTTGTCAGCAATGATCTCTAACCTGACTTTCCATGCAGCAAAGTTTGAAGCGTCACCTAGCTTCTCATGTTCCTTGAAGGTAGAGGAAGACATCTCGACCTTGAATTGTAGATATGCTCTCTAGCCTTGTAGATATGAACTATATACTTGTAGATTTGACTTCTAAACTTTTATATATTCTCTCGGGCTTCCTTGTTTATCTTCTCTTGGGCTTGTCCTTCAACTTAGCTCTGATAACATGTTAATTTTTAGTTTTTTTTTATATGTTGTATCAGTTACTTAAGCCCAAATTAACATTTCATTAGTTTAGTATTCATATCTATGAAATATAAAAAATCATAAACAATAAGTGAAGATAGAACAACTCATGTAAGAATAGAGAAGACAAAAATCACAACCATGAGACACAGAGATTGGTCTAAGACCAGGGAAAAACCTCATTGTGGGGGAAACCCTTTCAAATATTCTTCTTCCATAGATTGTATTCAAAATATTTTAGTAGAGAGTATAATGAGCCCAGTAAAATAATATAGTGGATAATAATCTAATCTGATCTATATATCATCAAAACACAAAATCAATGGATCACTAATACAAAGTAATCTTAGTTTCCCCGATCTAGATCTAAGTCTAGAAAAATATTAATAATTGATCTGGTGCTAATGTGACTGCATGATGGATGACTGATGATATTGCGTGAGCAATTGACAGAATACAAAATCTGATCTGCCCATAAACTTCTTGAGTTGTGGCCTTGACATGTTGTGCCCACAACTTTCAGGCTCAAAGCCGCTACCTGAGCTTTCTATGCCTGCGGCTAAGGGTCAAAATTCCTTGGTAGCTTGGTCATGACCTGAAGCTTGTCTGCCAGTGACTAGCCATGACATCGTAATGCTTATCCAATGGCTATGGCCCTGTAGAACCGCCACCTCTAGTTCTCCCGCCTGCTGCCCAAAACCAAATTTCTCATATCTAAAATGTACCTCAGACTATGATCCTGATCCACTACATGAGTCTCTTGTGACGTACCTGTGCGAGCCAAAAACAGAAAATATGACCCAGAACAAAAATAGCATGAGGATGATCTCATGAGAGAATGTGTACAAATGAGCTTGAGGTCGCTTCTATTTATAACTTGATGAGGGATAGCTTGGGGCTTTGACCATATCAACATGCAATTTAGCGAACTAATAAAATAATAAAACAATTCATAACTTAACTTCCGCTTAACTGTTTAGAAAAATATATAGGTCGGTTTTGATCCTTTTGGAAATAGGAATCTAATTAACTTATTATTTTAACCGTCTGAGTTAACCAATGTGGAATTTGACTCTAGTTGCAAAAAATAACATATTCTAGTCAATGTAATTCATCTCACATTATTCTCCCAAGTACTTTGTTAGGCTAGAAGGTATATTTTCCTCAATGAATTTGGAATTGATCTGTTGGAAAATAGTTAACTTTCTTGCTACTTGGGATCTAATCTTTGCTCTTATGGCTTGGCTCCTCCTTATACTTGCATTTTTCATCTTACATTAGAGAAATTTTGAGGTCTAAAATGGGTCTCCTGAGAAAATTTATTAAATAATAGTGGAAATAATAAATAAGATTAGATTACCTCATCAAATTTTGGAATGAAAAAATAAAAAACTAACTTTTCAACTTGTCTTCCTACGATTTTACTCAAATTTCAAGCAGGAGCACTCATTGGAAACATAATTTAATTTCACATCTAAGAAGTACACATGTTGAATACTTATGATGGATCCTACTACACAAAAAATGATAAATACATGAAAAATGTGATTTCAATCATGTTTTTCATGTATTTATCATTTTTCGTGTAGTGGGCTCTATAAAAAGTATTCAACATGGGTATTCCTTAGATGCAAAATTAAATTATGCATCTAACAAGAACTATCACTCGAAATTTGAGTAAAATTGTAGGGAGATAAGCTCAAAAAGTAGTTTTTTCGTTTTTATATTTTTTATAATTTTACCTTTTTACTCCAAAAATGGTGAATCATTCCCCATGGTTAACATCATCATCTTCAATTCTTATGGTTCTTATAAAGTTGATTTTGCTTGTACACTTTTGATTTGAGGCCCATTTTTTACCTCAAAATTTCTCTAATGGGTCTCATATGGGGACTTATTAATGTCATTATGTTGAGATTGCATGACATTGTCAAAAAAATAGCCATTTTCTAGCATAGTTTCTCTTTTACTAGCTATAATAGTGGCCACTCACTCCTTGTTCTTTTGGAAGTTATTACCAATTTCTTGTTTCCTTTATGCAATAATTGGCTAGACATAGAACCTTGTATATTCCAAAGAGATCAGTTTGGGATAGGTTTCTCATGATCCATCGGGAAATTTGGAACTTGTGTGTGGCCTATTATTCATCAAATTACAATTTTTTGTCCCATGTTTAAACCTCCTCCATCATTATATAAAGGAAGGAAAATAAAGGGGTATAGGTGTTGAAGTTGTAATTAGGTTTGGTCTTCATAATTTTATGTATATCATTATGTATTTTATTTAAAATAAAGGAAGAAGAAGAGAATTCTAGCATGTTCTTCATGCTTTATTTTGGTCAAAAGAAAAATGTAAAATGGCATGTTTTTCGTGAACCTTTCAAAAGAAGAAAATTTGAATTTTTGAAAAGTGTCATTTGTCCTCCAATTTTCCAAGTCGACCCTATAAAAGACAAGTCATCCCGCCAAAAGGACGAGTCCCTTTGGATGAAGAAACAACTCAATATTGGCACCTATCCTCCACCATTTGGAAACCAATTTGGTGATCATATGTGGAAGAAAAAAAACTTGGGTCTATGATATGGAAATCTAAGGAACATTCTTCTAAAGAAAAGTGGGATTTATGTGGCATCTTATTTCTGTGATAATATGAGTTTTCTGAGACACTAGATCTTTGTGACTAGTGTTGATCATGCCAGCCCCCTATTAAAATTTTGACAAGCAATCTCACTTAATCCTTTCCAACCCCCTCTTTTTCCCCTGAGAAATTCGTTTCCTGCTCATCGTTACCTTCTCCTAGCCTCAAAACTGCATAAAAGGGCCGAAATCCCACATTATAATATATTTAAGGCCTAGCCCCTTTCAGCCCTAGCCCCTGCACCTTTTTCTCCACTTGACCGAAAGTCGAAACCGAGCGCTAACCTCGAAGGTGCTTATCACATCGGGATATCGGGCGCGTTTATAACCGTCAATCTGTACAGATCTGATGGCATTCACAAGTCTTCATCGTGGTCGTGGCCCACTCCGTTCATCACCCAAATCACCTGTCCGTCATCCGTTTAAACCGCAGATCAACAGTTCGCAGCTCACCCTCCCTTGCGGTCCTCGCTCCGTGCACTGTACAAAACCAGTGGTTTATATTGCACCGCCTTTTGGAGGCGGGCATTATTTCTCATTTCAGAACGATTCCATTCATCGCGCAATGCGTGTCTCGCGCACTATTTCAAAACCGCCTGCTCATCATGCGTTATAGTTCGGTAGCGGACGTGGCGTGATATGCACGTGAGCCGTCCGATATAGAGCGGCCCATCCAACGGTGATCGCTCCACAAGGTTTCTCGTGAGTTAACACGGGGAAGTTGTACCCCTAGCCCACTGTTCATCGCCCTTTGACGCATTTTCAGCCGTCGATCTCGTCTTGAGATCGGACAGTCTAGATCACCTACCTCTCCACCATCAACACGTGTCTTCCGCCCCATCACCGTTCCACGTTTTTGTCGTATTTTCCTCCGCCCTTATATATTTCATTCATTAGTCAAATTTCAATGTTTTACGTTAAAAACTTTCACCAATCCATCCTCCATCGTTTCACTGCATTTTTTGCCGCTACCCTGTATTGTTCCACCATTTCTCCATGTCTGCACAACCATTTTCATTGACCCTGCCACATCCACCATCCCCATGCATGGTTTTCCTAATGATTTTGCGGGATTTGCAGGGTTACAGCGGCGGAAAAATACCATGATTTACAGTCTCTAGTACTGTAATAAAGAAAACATCAAAGGACCATTTTTCAGAGGCTAAAATTATGGAGAAAGGCCTGGGAAGGTCTCTCGACAAGACTTCCATTAAAGAAGCAGGGTTAAAATCTGTCAAACCCTCCAGAGTCATTCAAAGCACAGATTGCGCAGATGGAGACATTAATGGAGCAGCAGAGAAATATCAGTGAATGATCGAGGAATTCAACGTTCAGCATTGAAGATCTTAAACCGTAATTCAAGGTTTAGAAGGCAGAGGGTACCATTCGCACAAAAAAATACCCTAAATTTTTCTTTTCAGCACCATTCTCTTTCAAGAAAGGACAAAATGACTATGTGACTTTACTTCTTTGACGTGTTCCTGAAGAGACTTCTACCCAGTGCATTTATTTCAGCAAGCAGGCAGCAGAGTACATACAACGCTACAGAGTCATCCAACAATATGGGCATACACGTTTCTGCCATCTTGTCTTAATTAGGTAGATTAAATGTTCATTACCTACCCCCTTTTCGAGCTTTATTTTTCTCCTATAAAGCTCCCGAAGAACAGATGATTTAGGGTTCTATATTTTATCAAAAAATCATAGAGTAAGAGAATTTTGTATGCATTTTGTAAAAAGCTCTTATATGAATGTATAGAGCCCGTGGGGTCTCAGTGAGGAGGAGTTCCGTCTTTAAAGAGGATTCTGGTCTTTGGTGTCTCACAGTGTGTAACTTTCTCTCTTATGTGTTATTTTAATAGATCATTTCATTTCATCCATCTTTCCTGTATCATGTTTCTGGAATGCGAGTGGCTCACTGATTTTTGGTATGGATTTATCCTAGTTGATACCCATGCTCGGATTATTCAAGTGCTTTAAATATGGCTCAGGCATGATATATTGTTTCACTATTCACTCAAACCGTATTTCTGCTATATTATTTTCTTTGAGAGGGTGTTTTTAAAACGCTATTGTCATGTATGGATTCTTAAATTGGTAAGCCCATTACATGGTAATATTGTGTATCTGGATATCAACTCAATGAACACTAGTATTCTCTTAATCTTTCATTACAGCCACACCTTCTGATAATTTATTTCTGCGAGGTATTTCTGAATTGGCCCTCTTTACAGTAAGCTGTCTCTGAATTTTCTGTTGCTTTTATATTGGAGTTTTGCACGTTGCCTCTGCAGTATTCCTTTCTCTGTGTCAGTTTCTGAAGGTCTTGGTCCCATTCAGATCAATATTCCTTGTTTTTAGGAGATAGCATGAGATCTTTGTATCAATAACTTCCCCTGTTATACCCTATGCTCCTTGCTATATAATATGTCCTAGGCACTGGTCTTTCACAACTCAAGGTTGTCTCTAAGAACGACAACAACTAGCGAGCTATATGATCAATCATACCTCTATGACCCGCTATCTATATGATGGATCAGACCTTTGTGACCTACGTCGAGCTATATGATGGACTGAAGGCTTTGTGTAAAGCAAGCTATAGGAAGACTACTATTTCTGATGATGCAAACTACAAGAAGGAAAGATTTGGAGGGTTTACATGGAACTTGGATTACTAGTTATTCTAACTTGGATTTCTCTTGTTGACAGAGAATCTATAAGGAAAGGATTTGTGGGTTTTCCCCTTATGGGTTTTCATCTGGCCTATGGCCTAATTTTTGGTGTCTCTTGTCTCTTGTGCTCCATGGTATTTATTTTTCTTTATGTCTTTGAAGGTATAATTGTTTTATGGCATAACTTGATGAAGTAAAAAATATAAGGAAACATATATATCAATCACAAGTAATTATCATGTTAATAATTTGTAATTTTCTTTCGAAATTCAAAATAGGAACTCAATTGGTTGATAAACTTATGCTACTAGAATATAGCGAAAATGTGCATATTTTTTATTATCATCAAAATTTTGTGTGTTCCATCCACATTAGAGAGAGAGTTGAGGAAGTCTCAAGGATTTTGGAGTAAAAAAAGTACCTCAATGTTATCAAGGTGAAGTATCTCAAAGTTCCCTCTATTTTACTAAGTTTCCCTTGAGGTTTTATTTATGGAATTTCGTCAAACAGTTTGTGAACATAAGGTTGTAAGTGCACTTTTTGTGGTGTATTTCAATAGAGATGAACGCGGTACCAAAATTTTTCCATGGAAATACTTTAACACAGTTTTATAATTTTTATATTAAAATCATAGATATAAATGCCACACAGATTTGCAAATACTCAACCATATTATTAATTTTCCAACAAATATTACAGTCCATAGTATAAGAATAACCGAGGAATAACTTTAGTGATACAAACTTCAATGTTTAGGATTTGTGAATAGTTCCAACAGTGAATTATTCAGGTATAATGGCTCCTAGATATTGCACATTCGTCCCTTCTTCCACAATAATATCATTCCAAGAACTAGTTGTAAATACAGTCCTTCAAACTAGAAAAACATCCTCTCCAATGTGGTTGTATCTTGACCCCCGGCACTTATAAAATCAGCCCCATAAATAGATTACTTGATACAGCAAATTCCTCTAGCATGCAATGGTGGGATTCGACCCTTCCTTTAGCAAGGAGACTTGGCCCTTTGATGGAAGATTTAGTCCAAAAAAAACCAAGTAACTCGGCCCCTTAAAACATATTTACTCGACACCCCTATTAAAATAAAATTAATCCCTTGAATGCATAAATCAACCAACAATAGATATCCCAATATTCTACCTCTTATTGGAAAGATAAAATCGACCTCTTGGTGCAAATTCAGCCCTTCAAGCAGCAATTTCAAATAGCGGAGGAAAATGACTCAAGCTTTTCCAAGATAACTTGGTTTTGGACATAAAACACCACAGATAACTCATCATGTGAAGATATTATAGAAGACCCAATATTTGAAGATAAAATCAACTAATGACACTATCTACTTACTTCCTTTCCCAAAATATTCTTCTCCACTAAAGAACAATGTCGGAATCTAATTGATCCCGCTCCCAAACTAGCTAGGGTGTATAGTCTCAATAGTGAAACTAGAAACTAGAAAATAAGGTTTCCAAAAACCCTAGAATCTTTCCCAATATCTCTCTAAAATTATAATTCTCAAGTGATAAAATGCAAGAATGAGGAGAGCACCCCTCATTTCCCTTTTTTATAACTCACTTGACACTTTTTCCACCCTTTTTACCTTTTTCATCCAATTAAATAAGAAAAGAAATTTTCCTTTCTTTTTTTAATAAAGTGGCTTTTATTAACTAATTAAAGCCACTTTTAACCCCAAAAAATGCTTAATTCGCCTCCATTCACACCAGCCACCCAAATTCCATTTTCGTCATCTTTCCATGTACATATTTTCAACCCGATTCTAACAAGCTATTACACTAAGGTGTTGCTCCAAACAATTAGCCCCAAATAGAACCTTAAGCATAAATAATTAAAATGTGCCTCTTAATAACCCTATTATATGGGAATTGTTTTAATGCAATAGAACCAAGGGCGAACCATGTGAAAGTGATCCTAATGATGAAATATGGTAAGTGATCCCATTCGAACCCATAGAACTCCTTTAAAATCCTTTCGTCCCTTCAATGGAGTAATATCACTCCTATGACTGGGTTGACACAAGCCTTAGAAATCCCTCCTAACCACATCACAAGGTAATCCAAAATTGGGGACATCATAGTCCTCCCTCCCCAAAATTTATTGACCTCAAGCAATGTCATCACAAGTTGTTGTTGCATAAGTTGTGTAACATGATACTCCCACATTTACCCACTTTAAATATATTGCCAGGGTAAACATGAGGTAAGGGCTACTCTGACGTGACACAACCTCCTATGTACAAATAAGGGAGTAGAGTCGAAAAACTAGAACTTTATTGACCTTCCTCAAGGGCTACAGGACACCCATGAACTAAAAAACCACTCCAAGTGCCATAATTATGAGTTGGATTCATTTTTTTGTGACCTAGGACCACAACCGCATGCATGAAAAAACATCCATGCAGTTATAGGCCTCTAACTCCATGCATAAGCGTGCAAGGGTGCGATTATAGCCCAAAAATTAAAGTTCAGAGGGTTTAGTCCTAATTCTGAGCCACCATTTCAAGTTATCCTCCATACCACTACCCAGAACTCAATGATACTTTCCATAATGACAAATACATCAAGACAAATCGATTCCTATAAAACTTGATCAAGTACTTAACGTTACCATGCCTAACCCTGACAATCATTTCTTCAAACATATGGTGAACATGTAATATGCATTTCATGAATGCATATATGAACATAGGGGTATGAAACTTATCTGAGAATCACCAAGAAGTTCTAACTCCCTCTCATAATAGTTGCAATAGCATTTGTTAGCTCATTCATTCATAACCATTCATCAACTAATCCAAACATATCAAGAGTCATAGCTAGAACTTGTTATGGAACAATGCTTATATCCAACATATAACCAGAATAATAAACATGATAGAAAAACCACCAAATCCACATATTAACAAGTACAAGTGCTTATAGAATACAATAGGAAAATTTCTCTTATTAACATATGCAAAATCCAACCAAGTGAAGGACTTCCACGTACCACCCGAATATAGATTGAGTTGGACCAAATATTTCTTTCAACCAATCACCATCGTGCCATATTCTAAGCAAGAATCTGGGATCTAAAGACATAAAAAACCATGGATTCCAAGATATTAAACCACTTCCACCCTCAAGCTACTGTGATCCTACCAAAATTGGTCAAGATATCACAATTCCCAAAAAAATATTGGATGCATCAGAATTTATTCACCAATACCTTGAGGAATTTTTCGGTCTCCACCCACCTGTCGAGGGCTTCTTAGAGATTAAACCATTTCCACCCTCAACCCTTGGGAATTTTCCTAAGACCACCTCACCTGTTTCCAAAATATTCCAGCAATCCAAAGCTCAACCAAATAAAAGAACCTCGTACACCATGGTTATCTAGAAATGGCAAGGCAAGGCTAAAACCACTGTCATACCCAAAAAAACTCGTGCCAATGATAACAAGAGAACCATACACACAAATTCATGTACCATGCATTCACAAACAAGCTAGGAAATCACATATGCAACATGTACCTGCAAGTCTTCCTTCTAAAGTTGCTTCATCCAACATTCCTTATGTGTTCTTTGCTTTCCTTGTCCTTCCTTTGGTTCCCTTGTCCTTCCTTTACTTTCATTTTCAAATGTTAGAGTGCTCAAAGAATAATCTAAGTGTGAAAAAGTATGAGAGAATAGAGAGAGCTCCACAATTGAACTGAGGAAAAAAAAAAAAAAAAAGAGGAAGAAGAAGTTGTGAATTGATCTTCATAATTATTTTTATTATTTAGGCCTGTATTTTCTTCAATGTCCTCTATTTTTCCTTCAATTTCCCTCTCATGCAAACCTGTGACATTTCATCTTCCTTTTATCCTATTTTCCTTTATTTTCATAAATAAAATGTCAGGTAATGCCTCTTTTCCTTTACCAATGTCTTTGTCAATTTCCTTAGCCATAATAAACCAAAATGACACCCACGGGGATATTTTTTCCAACATTTAGCTTGGAATATGTGTCCCATGAACTTGGTCTTATTCTTTTTCATTTATTAACTTTATTACATGAAATTTCAACCCAGGGTTGGTACAAACACCTACTCCTTAAGGGAACACCATCCTTAGTGTTCTATGACACCTATGACCAGCAAGACCATTAAAACCCAAAAAATACAGCTCATGGAGATTTATAACTTAGCTCGATGCAGTATTTACAATGAACAACCTGTTGACAAGAAAAGCCATCATGACAATCATACTACCTATTGGATCTTTATAACACATTTCATTGTGATATTTATAATAACAACCATACATAGATATGTACATATACCAAAAATCCTTTGCCTCAACCAGAAAAATAAATAAATAAATAAATAAAATAAATAAAAAATGAAGGATACATAGCTCGCACCTAATCATTGATCTCCCATGTAACTTCATAGGGCCTACAGTGCTTCCACTGCACTTTAACTTGCTCGATTTCTCGATTCTGGAGCATGAGTTGTTTTCACTACAATATTCACTGAGGTTCTAGCTAGAATTCTCCTTCGGGTTCCACCTACAATATAGACCAGGAAATCACTTGATCAATATCCTTCACATACATTTTAAGCAATGAAACAAGGAAAACATCAAGGACTTTAACTATTGGAGGTAATGCAAGTTTGTAGGCCACTCGTCCAATCCTCTCAAGTATTGCAAAAGGCGCCTAATACCAAGGTGTCATCTTGGCACATGACCCAATCCTAAAGGAGCTCCTCTTGGGCTTGATGCACAAGTACACATGGTCCCCAACCTGAAACTCCTTAAATACCCTATTTTGGTCTGCATAAATCTCAAGCGTGTCCTATGCTGCCTTTAGATTCTTCTTGACAACTTGCATTTCCTATTCCATCTCATCCAACATGTTCAATCCAATCAATACCCTATTCACTGGATCGCTCTAGTTGATAGGAGTATTGAAACTTTGTCCATAGAGTGCCTCAAACAAACTCATCTTTAAATATTCTTAATACCCATTATCATAAGCAAACTCTAGTAGTGGAAGATAGTCCTCCCACCTCCTTTGTTGGTTCATAACCTACATTATCAACATGTTCTCTTGAATCTTTTTTACCCTCTTTGTTTGTCCATTTGTCTTTGGATGATAAATTGTATTGAAGACTAAATTTGTACCCAAATTTTCAAATAACTCCTTCCAAAACCTAGAAGTGAACTTAGCATCTTTGTAGGATACAATCTTCTTAGGAATACGATTTAATATCACTATCTCCCTTATGAATACATGATCTATCTCACTAGCTGAATTAGTAGACTTCATTGGAATGAAGTGAGCTACCTTGGTCAACCTGTCAACCACAACCATGATCGAATCATGTTGTCTATATGTCCTCGGAAAACCTATGATGAAATCCATGGAAATGACCTCCCATTTCCATTCCGCAATAGGAATCGATTGCAATAAACCACCTAGATTCTTATACTCTACTTCTACCTATTGACAATCCAAACACCTTGTGATGAGATCATCTACCTCTTTCTTCAAATTCGGACAATAATAGAACTTCTTCACAGTTGTTAGAGTCTTCCAATGTCTTGGGTGACCTGGGTGACCTGAATACGGCTTGACATGAAATTCTCTCAAGATAAGATTCTTGAGCTCACTATTGTCTGGCACATAGATCCTTTCCCCAAATATAATCAAACCATATGTCGTTAGATGATAATCCACATCCTGATCACATATACCCTACTGCTATAACTTGTGCTTAAGCTGATGATATTTGTCATCTTGTTTCCCTTCCTATAAGATATGATCTTGTAAAGCTATCCCATATGAACTCATAATTGCTATGCAATTCACTTGCACTCTTTAGCTAAGAGCATATGCAATTGTGTTCTCCTTACCCTTAATGTACCTGATATTGAAATAAAACTCACTGAGAATGGCCAAACAATGACCTTCTATATTTCTTGGAATTTAGATTAGGTTGTTCGAATAAATATCTCAACCTGTTGTGGTCATTCATCAACATAAACCTCCTACCAAGAAGATAGTTTCTCCACATCTTTAATGCAATAATTATTGTTGCCAACTCAATATCATGAGTCACATAGTTCTAGTCATGCTCATTTAGTTTCCTCGACTCGTAGCAGACCACTTGTCCCTCCTGCATTAAGACTCCACCAAGTCCTCTCTTGCAAGAATTTGTACACACCACGAAATCTTTATCTGGATCTGTAATATTTAGAACTGGAGCATTTGTAAGAAGTCACTTCAACTGCTCAAAAATAGTTTCACATTCCTCTGTCCATTCAAATTTATTTCCTTTCCTCTACATGATGTAATAGGATAGGAAATTCTTCATAAGTTCCTGATGAACCTCCTATAATAACTTGCCAACCCCATGAATGATCTGAGTTCATCCACATTCCTAGGAGTTTCCCATTCCATGATAGCTCTGATATTTTTTGGATCCACTGCTATTCCTTCCTTGGAAACAACATGTCCCAAGTAATGTACCTATGTCTAAAATAAACTGCACTTACTAATCTTAGCATACAACTAATTCTATCTTAGAAATCTCAATATTTTTGGTAATTTTTATGCATTTTCTTCCTCATTATTATAATATATCAATATATTATCACAATCTTGTCTAGATAAGTATGCGACACATTATTCATCAAACACATGAAAGTAGCTGGAACATTAGTCAAACCAAAAGGAACCACAACAAACTCATAATTCCCGTACCTGGTCTGGAAAGAAATCTTGTAGATGTCCTCTTCTTTGATGTGTACCTGATGATAAAATGATCTCATATCAATCTTCTAAAACACTATTTCTCCCTTCAACTGATCAAACAAATCATTGATCCTCAGAAATGGATACTTGTTCTTGATTGTCACATTATTTAGCTTATTGTAATCAATACACAACCTTAGAGTACCATCCTTCTTCTTCAGAAACAACACCAGTGAACCCCAAGGTGATACACTTAGCCTAATGTATTCCTTCTCAAGTATTTCCTTCAACTGCAACTTCAATTCCACTAGCTCTAAAGTGCTCATCCTGTAAGGTTCCTTTGATGTCGGTGTTGCTCTTGGTACCAACTCAATAGAAAATTCTGCTTCCTTGTGAGGAGGAAACTCTAAAGTCTCTACTATAAATACATCCTAAAACTACTACAAAACCAAGTACCTCTTCAAAACTTCAGCATCCTCAACATCCTTACCTTTATCACTGGAAACATGCACTATGAAAAATACACACCATTTCCTAAAATTGTGCTTTTCCTACATATTTTTAACCATTCTAACTAAAGTAGGCTTCTTCTTACCCTACAAGATCCTCTTCTCCCCCTAATCATCCAAGCACTCGATAGCCTTCTCATAATAATCCACCTTAGCCTTGTGAAGGTACAACCAATACATACCCAGAAGCATATTGTATGATCCCAATGGAAACACATTTAGATGTGTTGATGTAGGCATACTATTCAGTTTAAATGCATAAGAACTTACCCAATGATGAAATATTTTCTTAGTATATGTAGCCAACTGCACCTACCAAGACTCTGCATGTGCTTCTTTTCTCAAACCACACTTATCCACTAGGTCAATGTTAACATAACTATAATTAAATCCAGGATCAATTAAAATGGAAACAACTCGGTCACAAATCTTACCTTCCATCTCAATAATATATGTCTGGTGATTTTCCTGCTTGTTATCAAATGCTACATAGATCCGAGGAATGCTCTAGCCCACATCCCTAATTGTGTGCACCTCTTAAGAACTGTAAATATGAGGCCTACCACCCTGATACAACATAAAATCATTCTTTTGATGATCCTTACCACATATCCAACACTAAAAAGGCCCACCACCTCAATTATACTTCTCTCCAAGTTGTGACCCATGTCCTTTCTCAACTATATTAAACCTATTGTAAGGAGCAACATTCTCCTTCTCACCTACATCCTTAGGTCCTCCCCGCTTCGGCGGACATTTACCTTTAGTCTTGTCATTCCCTTTCCAACCCTCCTTAGACTCATTCTTATGATTTTATTTCTCATAACAGTGATTTAACTTTCCAATTAATTCTTCCAGTGACCGAGGCTCATCATACTCAATCTGATCCTTAAATGTTAATGGTAGTCCACTGTTAATCTCTGAAATTTTTTATTCTCATCCTTAAGATAAGGCACATAGTATGAACTTATTTGTGTTCTCCTTGTCTTCCATAGATCCCATCTTCAGCTCATAAAACTCCTCGACCTTTCCATCATAGTACCTCGCTGAAAAATACTTCTTCCTGAAGAGTCACTTGAATTCATTCCAACTCAACTCCTATCTCATGATGTCTCTAGCGCACTTCTCATATTCCCTTTAATATTGAAAATAGTTATATTGGCTTTTGTGTTCTCTTTATAATCATGTAGCTCAAATAATGTATTCATACCAAGTAACCATGCCTCTGCATCCTTCAGTTTCTTCAACTCTCCATCAAATGTAAGTGGATTGGTTTTCTTGAATTCATCTGGAAAATATCCCCTCTCTCTCCTTCTGTAAGGATGATAGTGATGATGACCATGTGATGATGAAGCTAAACCTAGTTCGTCAAATTTGACTCTCTGAAGGTTTACATTCTGAAAACATTTGGGTTATGGGCCCATTTTTCAACAAAATCATCCATTATGCAGCAAGAACAGAAACCCAGCTGCTAGATCAAGAACAAGAATCAAAGTGTCGGAACAAGAATCGAATTCCTAGAACAGGAATGCTACTACCTTCTCCTGTTACGCAACACATACCACCAATCCATTATGTCAACTCCAACATTCGATTGAATGGTTTCATTCTTTATCCAACGTAGGCTGCCAATTAACACCTCACAAATTTACACCAGCATGGTTAATTGTTTAATTCCCAACACTCTATCCCAACATCCCCAGTAACCATAACCATCCAATGGCTCTGCAATTCATTAATCAATCATTGTTGATCCATAACTGGAATTTGGTTTCTACTCATCATTGTCCAGAATTCAAATTACTCATGAAATAAATGGAAAACATAAACATAGTGATTCACAAACACGACTATTAAATGTCCATTCACACTAGAACACATCAACTCGATCATACACAGAAATTCTCAACATTGAAATGCATATTCTGTTTCTAACAATTCAAGAAACTACATAATCACATATGGCTCCATGGTTGAGCCAATTCTCACACAATTGGACACCCCCTCTCATTATGCCACAACCATATATATATACAATAAAGATAAGATCAATAATGAATTTGATCTATCCTAAATCACTAATAATTCTCCTTATAATCTATTAACTAATTGCTAAGATCACTCAGAATCTAATGACTGAGCAAATTTCCTTCATTACATGGCAGATTTTGAAACAAAACATATTTTCTAGATGCCATCAATTTCACCTTTGAGGGAGAAAATTTATCATTTTAGTCAAATTTCATGGAAATTAGCCCCATTTTTAGATTTGTGTCCACGTCTCTCCTTCCAGAGCTTTGAATTTCAATTTTGACTAAGGGTGGGTTTATGCTCCTGCATCAGAGTCCCGAGGCACAAAAATTTATGACCTCCCAGTCATATTCCTTCTTGTTCTTTTCGTAGTAGCACTCATGAGTTGCAACAAAACCTATGTAGTAGCAAGCCTCCTCCTTGCTACACGATACTTCACTAAGATTCTCTCCTCTGATCTCAGTATTTTGGCATCTCTCTGGTTCTCCTCTGAAACTGTATGAGCACTCCTTGCTCTAGGCTGTTGCAAATCCTCTCACCTTCCTTTGCTGCTACCTGCACAAAAATATAAAGACCACGTGCTTACCAATCCTCAACATATTTTTACCTCCTTCCATTGCACGCAGAATATTCTTCTGCTATGATACCACTTGATGATGAAGATAAACTTAGTCCATCAAATTTAACTCTCTGAAGGTTTCCATTCTGAAAACTTGTGGGTTATGGGCCCACGTTTGGACGAAATCATCCATTATGCAGTAAGAATAGAAACCTAGTTGTTGGATAGGGAACAAGAATCAAAGTGTCGGAACAGAAATTGAATTCCTGGAACAGGAATGGTACTACCTTCTTATGTTACCCAACACATACCAACAATCCATTATGTCAACTCCAGCATTCGATTGAATGATTTCATCATTCATCCAATGTAGGCTGCCAATTAACACCTCATAAATTTGCACCAACGTGGTTAATTATTTATTGCCCAACACTTTATCTTATATTTTCCAACATATCTGGTAACCATAACCATCCAATGGCTCTTCAATTCATTAATCGATCACTGTTGATCCATAGCTGGAATTTGGGTTCTACTCATCATTGTCCAGAATTCAAATAACTTAGGAAATAAACAGAAAACATAAACATAGTGATTCACTAACGTGACTATTAAATGTCCATTCACACTAGAACACATCAACTCGATCATACACATAAATTCTCAACATTGAAATGCATATTCTATTTCTAACAATTCACGAAATTTCATAATCACACATGGCACCATAGTTGGGCCAATTCTCACACAAATGGCCACCCCCCTCTCATTATGCCGCAGCCATATATTTATATAAAAAAATATACAATAACGATAAGATAAATAATAGATTTTATCTATCCTAAATCACTAATAACTCTCCTTGGAATCTGCTAACTAATTTCTAAGGTCACTCAGAATCTGATGACTGAGCAAATTTCCTTCATTACATGGCAGATTTTGAAACAAATTGTATTTTCTGGATGCCATCGATTTCACCTTTGAGAAAAAAAATTATCACTTTAGTCAAATTTCATGGAAATTAGCCCCCTTTTCAAATTGTTGTCCACACCTCTCCTTCCACATCTTTGAATTTCAATTTTGACTAAGGGTTGGTTGATGCTCCTACATCACCATGATACATGTCTCAACCATAGCTAGAGTAGAACCCATAGCCACCACATCTCATGTTAGGTGTATCCAAGAAACTACCATCTATGAATGTGTAATATTTTTCCGTGCCCACCATGGGAATTTTTATCATATGTCCCATTATTCTTGTCCTCCTATCCATAACTGACACATGGTTGTCCCTATCTCTGCAAGTCTGAAAAAGTATGAAGGATAACTGCATTGACCTCTTCTTTATTTTCTTGTGCCCTGGAAATTATTTCCTGTGACTGAATGATTCTGTCATTATCTTCCTTGCAACTTCTCATTCACTCCTTTAAGCTTCTTAAAGCATTTGTTATGCCAGGAGAATACTCATCTTTGTGTTGTTCATCTGATATGTAAGGAGAGTCTTGTGAACTATAATCAACCATTTTTCTAGTCATCTTTGACCTTCTTCTTCCTACAAACACACCATGTCAGATAACCAAATATAAACATAGACAACATACCTCAGTGAAGTTCATGGGAGGCTATCTCATCTACAAAATCAGCCCATAATAACATGATATATATATACACACACACACACACACACACATATATGTGTGTGTGTGTGTGTGTGTGTGTATATATATATGTATATATATAAATATATATATATATATATATATATATACCAACATCATGCATGATAATACTAACTGCATACAATGACCTCATGCATGATAATCAAAACCATGACAATGCATGCATAAACGCACGCATCTAGCCCATCCAGTCCAAGTATTGGAATGATATTATGATACCATTCTATAACACACTCCTCCCACTTTTACCCACTTTAACTGGCATGTTAGGGTAAACATGAGTTGAGGGATACTATAACATGACCCAACCTCCTCAGTATAGTTAAGGGAGTGGAGTCAACAAGTTGTAACTTTACTAACCTTCCTTGGGGGCTACAGAACACCCAAGAGCTAAACAACCACTCCAAGTGGAAAAGCTTGAGTTGGATTGCTTTTTTAGTGACATAGGCCCACAACTGCGTGCATAAGAATGCAAGGGTGCAGTTATAGCCCAAAACTTCCAGTTCAGAGGGTACAGTTCTAGATTTTGAGCCACCATTTCAGGATAGCCTCCAGACCACTTCCCAGAACTGAATGATACTTTCCATACTGATAAATAACATCACGAAAAATCCATTCATACAAAACTTGATTAAGTACTTGACCTAACCAGGCCTAACCATGACATTCATTTCTTCAAACATATGGTGAACATGTGATCTACAGGTCATGAATGCATATATGAACATAGGGGCCTAAAACTTATCTAATAATCACCAAGAAGGTTTAATTCCCTCTCATAATAGATGCAATAAAATTTGTTAGCTCATGCATTCATTAAATATTCAAAACATATCAAGAGCCATAACTATAAGATGTTATGGAACCATGCCTATAACCAGAACAATAACCATGATATAACAACCATCGAAGCCACATAATAACAAGTACAAGTACTTATAGAATACAATAGGAAAAAATCTCTAATTAACATATTAAAAACCCAACCAAGTCAGGGACTTCCATGTACCACCTAACCATATATTGAGATGAACCAAATATTTCTTTCAGCCAATCACCCCCATGCCATATTCCCAGCATGAATGTGGAATCTAAAGACATAAAAAATAGGGGCTTCTTGGATGTTAAATCACCTCCACCCTTAGGCTACCACAATCCCTCCAAAATCAGTCAAGAGATCAAAATGCCCAAAACAAGCTCGGATGCCTCAGAATTTCTTCACCAATACCTTAAGGAATTTTCCTATCTCCACCCACCTTTCGATGGCTTCCCAAAAATTAAACCACCTCCACCCCCAACCCTTTGTAATTTTCCTGAGACCACCTCACCCTGTTCCAAAATCTTCCAACAATCTAAATCTCAACCAAATAAAAGAATGCCATAACACCATGGCTATCCAGAAATGAAAAGGAAAGGCTGAAACCATTGTCACCCCAGTAAAAACCCATGCCAATGACAAAAATAGAACAAAATACACAAATACATGTACCATGCATTCACAAACCAGATAGGAAATCACACATGCAACATGTTACTTGCAATTATTCCTGTTGAAATTACTTGATCTGGCCTTCCTTTCTTTTCTTTTTCTTTCCTTGTTTTTCCTTTACTTCCCTTGTCCTTCCTTTTCTTTCCTTTTCCAATGCTAGAGTGCTCCAAGAACGCTCTAAGTGTGTAAAATTATGAGAGAATAGAAAGATCTCTAAAGCTTAACTGAAAAAAAAGGTTGTGAACTGATCCTCATAAGCCTTTTTATTATTGAGGCCTTTATTTTCTTCAATTTCCTATACTTTTCCTTCAATATGCTTCTCATTCAAACATGTGACCTTTCATCTCCCTTTTCTCCTATTTTCCTTTATCTTCATAAATCAAATGCCAATTAATGCCTTTTTTCCTTTATCAATGCCTTTTCCAAATTCCTTAGCCATAATAAACCAAAATGACACCCACTAGGATGTTTTTCCCAACATTCAACTTGGAATATGTGTCCCATGACCTTGGTCTTATTATTTTTCCTTTATTAACTTTATTACATGAACTTTTAACTTGAGGTTGTTACAAGTTGATCCAAACCGAAACTAATGTCAGGGTCCCAATTGTAGCACTGAGCTACTCCATGCCATGGTACTACCCCATCATGAAAGAATCCCTCGATACGAAGGTCCCAAACCATCTTGATCAACATGAAGCATCCCTCACTCCACTCTCTATCCAACAAGGTATATGCACTAGATGTCCTATGCACACCACCAATATGTAGACCATCTCAATAGTAGAAAACCCTTACCAACTCCTCGATAAGTTTCCCTATTGAGAAACCAATCTTTTGTACCTCAAGAGTGAAATCCTGAAGGTATAGTCCAACCCCTGCAAAAAAGGATCCTCATACTCCTGAGCTAATGACAACCTCCTCTTGTTGACCATATTGTCATACTAATGAGGCATCCCATAACATCAAAGGATCTCTAAGAAGTAAAATTCTCCCTGTAAAATTGAGATCCAATGGATGATCTGAGTGATATTCCCTTGTAAAGGTCGGCTCATCCCTAATGGTAGTTGAATTGTGAAGCCATGTAATTCTAGGTCCCCATGCTAATCTCAAAAAGAAACCACCATATTGACACTACACCTCTCTGATCATAATTGAATTCCCATCATGCTCATATCGAATCCTACTCTCTTGGACTCTCATGACAAAAAATCTGCAGGGACAGAACATATTCTGCCAAGGCATATCCACGATGTCAGAGCCTACCAATCCATGTCTAGTCTCAATCCTAAGCAAAAACAGAGGAAACCCTCCTCGCTATATGGTGAAGGCCTCAACAATCCCCCATGTTTCAACCCAAGAATGTACTGGATCACCCGTTATCATAACCCTATGCATTCAGAAATGGAGTGATCTATCAGTCAAATGGATCCCTGGATCCCCTAGCCAAATTGAGATTTAACAACTCCTAACCCCGATTTGTTGTTTTTTTGTAGTACAAAGAGTTGTTATATCCCCTTCATGCCTCATCTCTGAACCCTATATGCAATCAATAAACGGACATCAGGCATAAAAAAGCAACCTGATGCATGCTAAACTACGCTACTTCTACCAAATCATACAATGAAATTTTATTACCTTTTCCCTTGATGATGTGTCTGGATGCTATTTGGAGCCTAAACACTGTCCTGTAAAATAGGTCTACCATCCATTGTACCTCATGCTCATATAATTCCCCAGAGTGTCACGTTGAAGGTGTATCATGCAGCTCCATTGTGACCATATCCCTAAGTATGAACTAAGGGGTGAAACATATGATACCTTTGCAATGGATTACACCATCCCTAAGCCTATATCTCTCAACTTATGCACTGACCATACATTGTACACCGCAACATATCTTTTCACACCACTAGATACCACCACCTGATGTTGTAACACTATCAATCATCTAGTGTCCTACATGTACCATTGTATCTTTCACTCCACTAGTGAATCCACCGTGATGTGAATCACCCCTCCTAATATTTCCTATTAAATCTGAGCAACACATTTACTCACATAATAGAGGGGGTTCCCCTATTGTTTTTATCATTGGTGGCCCCTGTTCCCAATACATTAATGGAATAATATTTTCTACATATAATACCTTTCCTGATGGCATACCCATACCATCCCATCTGAATAAATCCCTCCAGGGCATGTTCACCACCCTGCAACCCTATACATATATGATGTACTAGAACATCTCCCAAAGTCTACATGTTTGGTTGAAAAACTAACTCACCTCTATCACTTACCGAAACTCAAATGGTAATGTGAAGGGATGTGTGTACTTGGTCACTCGGTCAACCACTCCATTAATTCCATAGTCATCCTACATATTTTGTATATAATGGAAGTCCCCACCTGGATCCCAATGTAAACCTAGGCTTCCAATGTCCACTCCACTTGTGTCACCTTAACTTAGATCGCAAATGGATGTATCCTCTTCTGAAATATACCTATCTCCACATCCCGTGGATGCATAATAAAAAACCTTTGGGACATACCTCTTCATAAGGGCATGTTCATTTGAGTGCTATGTATGCTAAAATGTCATATGAGGCTCCTCTATCAAATCATAAGTTCCCCTGACATCCTCTTGTGTGACAGTTTCCATAGAAGAATGTAAAAAACTCAACTCCACCTAAATTTGCTTGATCTGTAACTCTGATTCTCGAAGATACATTTGGTTTCCCTTCAAGGACTCCTGGGTAGTCTCAAGAACATGTGTAAGCATGTCAACTTCCTCCTCTTTCCCTACTAACACATCATGATATATCTAAATAAACATAAGTAGGTGATATATATCTAAAAGGAGGTGTAGATAGTTATATTTTGTTGTGTAACCAGCTCCAAAAATAGAAGAAAGAGATATCAACGCCTTAGAAATAAGCCACTTCGAGGGGGAAACCTCCAATACATTACATAAATGAACAATTCTTGGATGATACAATTTACAAAACCTCCTTTCTTTATATAGGAGTCCATGTGGCCATAATGTAATCCTAGTGGGCCACAATGTAATCCTAGCCGACCTAACAATAATAATTTAAGGGCACAATAATAAAAAAATGGGGGTTACAAGGGTACAATAATAACAATAAAGGGGGTTACACTAACAACAATAAGGGACTATACTACTAATATAGGGACCTAACATGCCCCTCTCCTTCAAAAAAGTGTTGTCCTCAACGCTTGAGTAGCTCTGGGTGCTTCTGTATAAAATTCTCATCCTCCCATGTAGAATCTTCAGTGGGTAAGTTCTTCCACTTGATGAGATGCTCTGAAATTGATCGATTCCGTAGTTGTCGAGTTCTTGTTTCCATGACCGCTTCTGGTTCCAATATGATTTTTCCTTCCTCATCAGGTTCTGGCAATATTGTTTGAACTGGAAGATTTTCACCTATAACCTTCTTTAAGCATGAAACATGGAAAACTGGATGTACTCGCGAAGAAGCAGGAAGCTCCAATTTGTATGCCATAGTACCAATCTTTTGCAACACCTTGTAATGACCATAGTACTTTGGCGATAATTTATTATCCTTCTTTGCTTGCTTGAGGGACATTTGTTTGTATGGTTGTAGCCGTAAAAATACCCAATCTCCTACATCAAAACTTCTCTCGCTACGATGTTGATCTGCCTGTTGTTTCATTCGATTTTGTGCCAAATTCAGGTTATCCTTTAAGAGTTGGAGTACTTCTTGCTGATGCTCGATGTGATCTTCCACTGCTTGAACCTTCGAATTTTCTCTTAAATATGATGTGATGGATGGTGGATGATATCCATAAAGTGCCATAAATGGGGTCATTTTTGCTGCAGTATGGAAGGAAGTGTTATACCACCATTCAGCAAGAGGTAACAACTTGACCCATTGTGTTTGTTTATCAGATACAAAACAACGAAGATATCCTTCCAAACATTTATTTACTATCTCAGTTTGACCATCAGATTGAGGATGATAAGATGAGCTATGAGCTAATTGAGTACCCAAACAAGAAAATAACTCCATCCAAAAATTTCCGGTAAAAATGGGATCTCTGTCGCTCACAATAACCCTTGGGCTTCCATGTAGCTTTTGAATTCTGTCCATAAATGTAGTAGCAACTGTACTTGCTTTAAATGGATGAGATAATGCACAAAAGTGTGCATACTTGGTAAGTCTATCAACTACCAACATGATGACACTCTTTCCTTCGGACTTAGGTAAACCTGTGATAAAATCCATTGAAATCTCCTCCCAACGTTGACTTGGAATGGATAAAGGTTGTAGAAGTCCGGGGGTCTTAATTGTCTCCACTTTATTCTGCTGGCAAACCAAACATTCCGCCACAAACTTTTGAATATCAGATTTAAGGCCATCCCAAAAAAATTCTTTCTTCACCCTGTGGTAAGTTCTTAAAAATCCTGAGTGTCCTCCTAAAGGAGAAGTGTGCAATTCTAGAAGAATCTTTTGTTTTAGTTGGGAATTCTTACAAATATATAAGCGATCTTTGTACCATAAGGAATCATTTTTCCAACTAAATGTATCAGATGTACTAGGAGCTTGCTGCAACTTTTGAATGAGTGTCCACACATCTTTGTCCTTCTTCCATTCATCTCTTGCTTCGGTTATCTAATCTGGTTGGATAATAGAAATGGCACAAAGCAATGCTTCCACCTCTTCATTCGTTCTTGAGAGTGCATCTGCAACAACATTAAGCTTTCCTTTTTTGTAGATTATTTCAAAGTCATAATCCAACATCTTTGTGACCCATTTTTTCTGCTCTTCTGAAGATAGTCTTTGTTCCAAAAAGTGTTTAAGATTATCATGATCAGTTTTTACCTTGAAGTGTCTTCCCATTAGGTAAGTTCGCCATTTCTTTAGTGCATGCAGTATTGCTAACATTTCCTTCTCATAAATAGGTTTCCGTAAATACTTTCCTTTGATTGGACGACTTTCAAAAGCAATGGGTCTTCCTTCCTGCATTAAAACTGCACCAATTCCATTTCCTGAGGCATCACATTCCACAATAAAGGTTTTTGTGAAGTCTGGCGTAGCTAGGACCGGTGCTAGGCACATTGCTCTTTAAGATGTTCAAAGGCCTTAGTTGCTTCAGGAGTCCATGAAAATGCATCTTTCTTCAATAATGTTGTTAGAGGTGCTGCTATTCTCCCATAATTCTTAACAAACTTGCGATAATACCCTGTTATCCTGAGAAATCCTCGCAACTGCTTTATGGTCGTGGGGAATTTCCATTCCTTAATAGCTTTAATTTTGTTAGGGTCTACTTTAACACCCTCGTGAGATATAATATGACCCAGATATTCCACCTCTTGTACTCCAAAGAAACATTTGGATGTTTTTGCATATAATTGTTTCTCCTGCAATAGTTTGAGCACCTTATCAACATGTTCAACATGATCCTTCCAAGACCTGCTGTAGATTAGTATATCATCAAAAAATACTAGCACAAATTTTCTAAGGAAGGGTTTGAAAATGGAATTCATCAACCCTTGAAATGTAGAAGGTGCATTGGTAAGGCCAAAAGGCATGACCAAAAATTCATAATGACACTCATGAGTTCGAAATGTTGTTTTTGGAATATCTTCAGTCTTCATTCTAATTTGATGATATCCTGAACGAAGATCCAACTTGGTAAAATAAATTGCTCCATGTAATTCATCCAATAATTCATCAATCACAGGAATGGGAAATTTATCTTTAATGGTGAACTTATTGAGCTCCCTATAATTCGGACACATTCGCCATGATCCATCCTTCTTGTGTACCAATACTACAGGAGCAGAGAAAGAACTTTGACTAGGTTGAATTATACCCGCCTCTAACATTTCTGCAATCATACGTCCAATTTCGCTCTTTTGGAAGTAAGGATATCTATAAGGCCTGATGTTTGGAGGAACACTTCCTGGAATCAAATGAATAGCATGATCATGATCACGAATAGGTGGGAGTCCTTTGGGAGTTTCAAACACCTTGGAATGATTGTCCAAGACTTGTTGGAGATCTGCAGAGATAGATGATTTTGATGTTGGAACTTCTAGTGAGCATAATTGTGCAATTACGCCTCGCTGTTCTTTCTTTAGAAGCTTTGTCATGACATTAGAGCTTATTATCCTTCATGGCTTCCCTGCAATACCCCGTAATTCGACTTCCTTTCCTTCTGAAAAAAATTTCAAGAAAAGTTCTTGAAAATTAAAAGCTACCGTCCCCAAAGATTGTAACCATTGTACTCCTAGTACAACATCAGCACCTCCCATAGGAATGGCAAGCATTGGACTAGTCAATACATATTCCCCATGGTTAGCTTGATATTATGGCATTTTCCAGAGCAATTTATAGTTCCTCCATTTGCAACCATCACTTGACATTCTGGTGCTGGGTATAAGAAACAATTTAATTCCTTAGCTACCTTACAATGAATAAAATTATGGGTGCTACCTGAATCAATCAACACTATTACCTTTTTCTTCTTGATTTGTCCTTTTATCTTGAGAGTTTGAGGAGTGGTAATTCCTGCCAGTGCATTACACGATATGGTCGGATTCATTTCTTCCTCTTCTGGGGCTGGTTTCTGGTGTATATCCTCTTCTTGTTCATTTTCTTCTTCCTCTTCACAATCTATGTAAAATAATTTCTTCTCAGCACACTTATGACCTTTAGTGTATTTGCTATCACAACTGTAGCAAAGCCCTTTTGCTCTTTTTTCTTCCAATTGTTGTGGTGTCAACCTTGTAGGTTGTGGAAATCTCGGCGTAGCAACACTTCCTTCTTTATAGAATTGAGTGGTAGGCTTCCTTGTCGCCATAATTTTACATTCAACTTTTCTTGCCAACCTGAATGCCTTCTCCAATGAATGAGGTTCCAAAACGCGAACTTCATGTTGGATGTTATCCTTTAAAGTGCCTAGGAAGAGATCAATCCTGTGTTCCTCTGTAAGATCAGTTACCCTTATATTCAACTTTTGGAAGTCCTCAATGTGCTGCCCCACTAAACCCTTTTGTTTGAGATTTATCAATTGGGTAAAGAAGGTGTTGCTCTTTGTATCCTCATAATGTGCTATCATTTCCTCCGTAAAAATTGACCAAGTGAAAAATTTTTTACGGGAGCAAAGCCATTGATACCATACAAATGTATTTTGTTCTAAATGTAAAGTTGCAATGCGTACCTTTTGTGTGTTTTGCACGTTATGGAGATCAAAATATTGCTCCATCTGTAGTATCCATGTTACAGGATGCTTTCCATCAAACTTCCTCATATCCATTTTTGGAATATGGTGGTTCTTCCCGCCAACATTAGAGTTTATGAAATCATGATTAACATTTATTTTGTTCTCATCATGAGGTTCTTCTACTATATTTTCGCCATTAGGAATCATTTCTGGTTTTAAACTTGTCATCAAGCCTTCCATGTACGCTTTTAGATCATTCTTCATGTTTTCCATGTTGTCTTTCATGTCATCCATCTTAGCTTCCATGCCCACTTCCATGCCATCCATCTTAGCTTCCAAACCATTCATCTTAGCTTCCATGCCTTTCTTCAAACCATCCATATTAGTTTCCATGCCTTTCTTCAAAACTTCCATTTCATTTTTTGTTGCTCTTTGCGAGAGCGAAATTTGTTGCACTTGCTCTTGTAATTTTGATATGTCATGTTGCCATTCTTCGTCTTCATGAGTCATAGTAGAGCTTTCCAAAGGCTTAACGGGTGTTGAATTCTTTTAGGGGCCATTTTATAATCCAATACTGATAGGTATTCTGCAATATGCCCTTGGAATCAATTCAACTTGATTCTTCAAACAAGACTTATGCAATTCAGAAAAAAAATACACAGCTTTTACTTGCTTTTGAGGAGCTCGATATTGAAATTGAATTATCTATATAATTGCAGAGTACAGACAAAACGAAATTAAGCCGTATAGTATCCTTACGACTTCTTTCCAATGCCACGAGTCGATATGATTTAGTTCTTCAAGACAAAGTTGTGTCCAATCTCCCACAATGACCTAATTATGGACTGGTTCAGTAGAGCGAACTTGTACGACTTGCCACGTGTCACTGTTTCGTACTTTGTCTCTGAAATTGATAGCCAATAAACTAAAGTCCATTTACTTGCGACCAATTTTTACGGCACTCCAATCCGATGCCCAGAGAGAGAGTTATTGAACTTTTCCCACGATCACCTCTTTGAGATGAAATTCAGGAGCCTGAAAAAGCACTACCTTCCACAGATCATATCTCCCAAAATATTGCGAACCAAGATCTGAAATTTTTTGAAGAATTTTTTTAGGATTTCAGCTTCGTACCATATGAATTTCAGATTCTGAACCTTCGGAGAAAATTTTTTATAGTGCAAATGCCACGATGACTTGTTTAGGATCCCGAAAAAAGACCTAACTTCCACAGATCATATCTTCGAAAATATTGTGAACCAGGCTCTGAAATTTTTAGACAATCTTCCTCAGGCTTTCAGCTTCGCACCCTAAAAATTTAAGCTTCTGAAAATTTGTAGAAACAAAAGTTATATGGAAACTGCCACGATGACCTGTTTGGAGCAGCGAAACCCTAGAATCCAAAGCTCTGATACCAAATGTTGTGTAACTTGACTTCAAAAATAGAAGAAAAATATCAACGCCTTAGAAATAAACCACTTCGAGGGAAATCTCCTTTACATTACATAAATGAACAATTCTTGGATGATTCAATTTACAAAACCTCCTTTCTATATATAGGAGTCAATGGGGCCATAATGTAATCCCTGGTAGACACCAATGTATTCTTAAACCTAACAATAATAATTTAAGGGCACAATAATAAAAAAATGGGGGTTACAAGGGTACAATAATAACAATAAGGGGGTTACACTAACAAAAATAAGGGACTATAATAGTGATATAGGGACCTAACATATTTCATCTCTACCAATACCTTTTTGGGCATCTAAAAATTTGTAAGTGAAGGCTCTACCCCAAAAATTTGTGTCTACACTCATCTTCAATTGGTTTTCCAAGTTATGGGAAGTATGCTTATGAGAAACATCTACTATGATAAAGATATCAATCGATGGGTCTGGATTTGCACCACTGACTACCTATGTGTTATCATCTTTGCACACCTTCAGATTGGGAAATGGGGTACCATTGATCCTAAACAAAGGATCATCATCAATTATTGTCAAAACAAAAGTGTTCTCATGATTTTCCTTGTACTCATCATCTAATTCAACAATATTTCTAAGTGATGATAAGCATTTTGTAGCAATTTCTGACTCTCATTCATCCCAAACCCTCGTATCAACCTTCTGGAGTGAATTTTGGATAGTTTCTCCTTCAACAAGTATGACTTCTCCCAATTTGTCCTAGGAGGTTTGAGCATAGTCGTCACATTTAATCATTGTTTTTCCTACACTCGTAACATTGACACTAGGATTCTGTTCAATATTTGTGCTCTTTTTATCTTCGTCATCTACATATTTGCAACTTCCTTTTTTCTTTGCAATCCATGCTCCACTTTTCTCTATAATCTTTATGAAATTTTTGTTATATTCTTCAAAAAATTTAAGGGCATCTACGAATTCTTCTTGCGGCAATTGATTCTCGATAATTTTTCAATTAAACACCTCAACTTTCCCTTTTGACTCTCGCCCTAAATTTTCTTCTTGGTATCAACTTGATTTAGACTTGCAACTCGCCAAAATCATGCTCTGATGTGGTATCTTCTCTTATATGTGATGTATTTGTGGTATTCTAGATTCATCAAAATGTTGGCATATAATTGCCTTTAAACCACACATTTTTCGAAGACCATGCTTTGATACCACTGTAAGATACCCCGCTAAAAGTATCCCAAGTTTAAGTCTACTTTACTAAGTCTTGCTTGAGTTTTTATCTATGGAATTTTTTCAAACAGTTTGTGAACATAAGGTTGTAGGTGCACTTTTTGTGGTATATTTCAGTAGATATGAACACAACACCAAAAAATTCCCATGGAAATATGCTAACATGGTATATTAAACTCAAAGATATAAATGCCACACTAATTTGCAAATACTCAACGATATTATAAACTTTCCAACAAATATTACAATGCATATTATAAGAAGAAATTGGGATTAACATCAGAAATACAAACTTAAATTTTAAATCACTTTGTGAATAGTTCCAATAGTGAATTCCTCGGGTATAATGGATCCTATATGGTTGTGTATTAATCCCTTATTCCATAAGAATATTAGTCCAATAAATGGTTGTAAATGCAGTCCTTTAAACCAGCAACTCAACCTCTCCATTGTGGTTGTAGCTCGACCCCCAACGCTAATAATTTCAACCCCATGAAAAAATTACTTGAGACGGAAAATTCATCTAGCATACAATGGTGGGATTCATCCTTTCCTTCAGCAAGGAACTATGTTAATTTTTACTTGGCACTTCAGAATCAGGTTTATGTCTAAAATATGATCACACTCCAACAAGGGACAAATTATACACATAAAACTCATCTCACTCATGGGAAAATTAATTCATAAAAATAGAAATACAATAGCCACGAAAATTCTCCAACTCTTCCTTACTTTAGTTTTGCAGCTCTTTGAGTTACTCGCACTCCTTTCCTGGAAAAATATCACATGAGAAGATGCTTTTTGGATGGATTGCAAATTAACTTGACTTGATATCTTCTTATAGTGTCTATGGGAATAACAGTAAACCCCAAGGGTCATGTCTTGAAATCCAAGTTGACTTGAGCCTACACATAAAAACCCCACTAACATAAGAAATAGATTTTTTTTCATTTTTTTTAGCCCTTCTCATCGTAGCCATAGGTTCCCTTAAGTCCTTCAAGGGTTCCCTCTTGCAAATAATGAAAAAATAATCAATATATCCTTGGGTTTTTCGCCCACAACTTTGGGTAAAAATCCCAACACTTGGGTATATTTCCCGCAAAACCACTTTTATGTGGGTCAACTCCACACAAACCCAATACCCCAGAGTTTGTGAAAGTATCTCTTGATGAGCCTTGGCATTGAACCAAGGGTGTTGCAACTCTCAAGGGCTTCTCAACATAAATTCTCAACCTAGGGTTCGTATAAACTTAGAGGTGACAGTGCCATATGCACAGCAGGTAGGTTTCTACTCATTTCACCCTAATTCATGAGATCAAATCAAGGTGTTTAGAGACCACTCCTCCAACTAAATACAAAGATAAAATCATGCAATGATTGCAAGGAGATGAACATAATTCTAACTACATAAGTAAAAATTCCATTCATTCAATGTATATGATGATTGAAATTACATGAAAGGAAAAGGATATTATAGTTGTAGAAGTATACCATGCTACTTTATTTTCATACATAATCGAATTAAAATCCTACTTGCATGAACCATGTAGCTATTTGCAACTTACTTGAAAATGAAAAATTAAATATTCAACACAATTATGAAAAAAATGTTAATTCTAATTCTATTTGTTGTCTTATGTTTGCAATGAGGAGATGATGGGTTGGAGTTGTCTTAGAGTCTTACCTTATCATGAAATCAATGTTGGTGGGCCATTATTCAACTACATTATCCAAGGGTCATAATCTGGAGAAAATATGGTTGAAGAAAACAATGTTATGGGTCTGCTACAGGAAATGCTACAGGAGGCCCTATTTTGCTATTGGATGGGATCCGAGAGCATTTTGAGGGAAGAATTGGTGTCTTGGAGGTAGAAGAAGGTGGATAAAGTTAGAATAGGGTGAATTAATTGTGTGGAAACCCCTTATCCAATCCTAGTTCCCCTCGTAGTTCTATCTTGCACCAAAGGTTCTGCCCACGGTGTCCTCCATTTACCCTATCATAATGATCTCAGTGGAAGAGTTTGGAGGCAATGTAAGGTGTCTATGAGGGATATGTAATGGTCTAGGTGGATGTAGAGAGGTGTTACCACCCCTGCATATCAACACAATCCCTACAAACTATTCAAACACATGCATCAAATGATCACTATTAAAGCACAGTAAATTAACATGGAAAAGATGAGTTGAATTTTATTAAAATATAATCTAACCTACAACACAACTCTAATTTTCAAACCAATGCTACTAACTTCTAAATTTAAAAAACTAAACATGCAAAAGGATTACAGTCTAATACTTAACAATTTCCAAGAAATCATAAATACATATTTTTCGGTTGTTATTATAGGTCTTCCAATCACTCTTCCCACAAGAGAGGTGATGGGTAAGCCTGAAAATACAAGTTTTATGATATAATACCTACTGAAACAAGAAAATAATTGAAATGACTTAAACAATAAAAATGAATAAATATAAGAGAGGGACTAGAGCCTCTAGGTTGGGCCCAAACCCAAGGGTTTTAGCCCTCCAAAACTAACACAGATGCATACCAATAGTGAAATTCCCATTACCAGAAAATAAGAGTCACATACATCATATGAAAAATGAGAATAAAAATATCAAGAATTAGGCTCTCAGCAACTGCTCCTATCTACAACAAAAATTTGAATCATAATGAGCCTCTTAGATCGTTTATTTATACAAAAAGTAGATTAGGGGAAGCTCCCTTAAAAAGAGGAGTGATTCCCCCAAAATTATCGAGATCGATGGATTTGGTTCCCGTGGATATTCACATGCACTTGATTTCCTCGAATTCTAGTGAATTCAAGTTGTTGGTGATGAATATTTGATCTAAAGTCGAGTTGGGGAGTTAATGCAGTGGACAAGCCCCCTTATATTCTCTCTAGATGTCTCCAATCAGCCCCTGCATAGTAAATATCTCCAAAAATACTTCTTTTGCCTACGTATTAATCACATTAGGCCATGAAATACAAAAAACACCTTTTAGTCTTCCTACTAAGTATATTATGGTTAAAAATGAAAATTAATGTGAGAAAAGGAGACTTTTAAGGGTTGGAGGATAGCACAATGGACCTAAAAATATACCTATTGATGGGACCCATCCTCACCCCCATGTTGAAGGTGTTGCTCATCCTCTGAGCAACTCAATCATTGATATGAATTTCATTCATGGCCCTGGTGGCCTCTCTAACATCCCAAGGCATCTCAAATGATGTGCCTTCCTATGGATAGAAACCTTATTTAATTCTATGTTTGTCCATTCGTTTTGTTCTTCTACCCGATTTACTTTCTCCTATAGGCCCAATAGTAAGGGAGGACTGAGTTTGATTCCTATCCACTTAATCTTCAACCTATGCATGATTCTCTTGTATGTGGGGTTCTCTCCAAGGAATTCCTCAGTGTTTCTGGAGAGTGATACTCTATGATTTTCAAACTGTGAGGCAGGGCATGCCACCTTCTTTGGAAAGTTTGCAAACTTTCGTTCCCCAACATCCTAAACGTGTCCTAAAAATGGAGGATAGTTTTTTCTTGGGCTGCTATATACCGAGTTTCCAATTCAGGGTCAGTGGAGATGAGGTGATGGTTATTGATGACATCCTTAGGGCTTGCCATTTTTTCTTTGATGTATAGGGGCTCCTTCTCTTCTTTTTCCATTACCCTCTTTACTTCGTCATCTATTTTTTTCTCATGGGTCAACCAAGAGGATAATTCCATTATTTGCATGTCCCTCAATCTTGATTTGGGGTCCTAGAAGTTCATATTTATAAGGATTAAGATGTGCATGTAAAATTTATCCAGATTGGCTCTATCCTCAATACTTTCCCTTTTGAAAAATTCAATGAAATTTCTATAGTCTTGAAAAGGTAAAAAGGCATATTGTGCTAATGTCTTTATCTGAAATTGTAGCCACTGCTCCTTGAGGAAGATGGCATAGGATTTGGATGGTTTCTAGCATTGTATGGCTTCCATGGATAAACTTTCCATGGTGGAAAGTTGTACCTATTTTTCTTACAACTTCTCTATTAGCCTTTTATTCTCTTCCTGTAGCTACTCCTTCATGATTGACTCTCTCATCCTTAAGTTGTTTAATTCCTTGATCATTTCATTCACTTTTTCCTCCATGAAGCCCACATCTTCTACCTTTTTGTATTTTTCAATTTTCATCCATCTATATGTTTTTCCTATTTCCTTATCTAACTCAAATAACAGTGGTATAGAAAATTTCTTAGTTATAATTCTACCTCCATGAACAAATTTGTAGTAAGATTCTAGATTTGGTTGTGGATCAAGACCCTAGAGCTCTTGGAGGCCTTTTTCATCTTCTTTTGTTGTTCCTTCCTCTTCTTGTAGCATCTCAAGTTGTTCCTATAGCAACCTGTGTTTCTCCTATAGCTATTTTGTTTCCTCTTGTAACAGGGTAGCTTGTGCCTTGAGCCTCGTACATGTAACTTCTCTAATGGTGGTCCTCCCTATGGGTGGCATATGTGGCCTAATTTTGGCTTTTGGACAGGTATCTTCTTCAATATTTCCTTCACTAGGTCCCACTTCTTCCCTTTTTCTTGTTGATTCATAAATGGTGACATGGATTTTTGAAGGAGGCTAAGGTTTCCCTTGCCTTATCCTGGTGATCTTCCTTGTTTTAAAGTACAAGGGGCCTTGTCTTGGTTGCCTCCTTTTGGGCTTGACTAGTGTGCCCAATGTGGCCAATGCGGTAGCAACCTCTTTCTTTGTGTTCCCTTGCGAGAGTCTCACTTGATCCCCTTCTCTCTCTATCCCTTGAGTTTTGGAGGGATCCTCAGGGTTCTCTCCCTCTACTTTTTTTTCCTATTATAATTTTTCCTTTGTGTATGATTTCTCCTTCTCTTCTTCCTATTCATATTCCTTCTCTTCACTACCCCCAATACTATAGGTTGGTGTTTCTTCTTGTTGTGTGGAGGTGAGGGCTTGTGTTTCAATGAAGTTTTCTTTGTCCATGTCTACGAAGTCATTCCATAGCACATGGTTCCTTAGGCAGCTCAAGGCATATATGACAACTAGCTTGATGATGCCATCATAGGAAATGTGTTTATGCTTCCCTTCCCTCACTTTTTGGTTCTTTTCAATGATATACTGTAAGAGGAAATGTGGAACATTGAGTCTCTTATGAATTGGTAATTCTTCTTGGAACCTTAGCTCATAGAGAAACCTAAATTTATAGGCATACATAATTCTTGACCTCCCTTCACAGAAGATGTATTTGAGGACTTGATAGGCCACTTCATCCCAAGGATAAGGGAGGCTCTCTCTTCTCACTCCATTTTTATCTTCTACAAATTTCTCTCCATGAATGACGAATTTTTTCTTGGTTGTAACACTTATTGCCTTATCTTCCTTGATCCATCGAACTCCTAAGGGTAGGGTGGCTACTCTGCTTATGTGTTTTGCTTTCAATGGAATGTAAAGTTCACAGAAAACAGTAGTGGCACTATTTCCCCCCTAAGAACTAAGGTTCATGGAAAATTATTGAGTTATTTCATCATCATATCCCCTTAATTTCTCAAATAATCCAATCCACTGATGTCTTAGAAAAATATTCATAACATGGGGATGTTGATGGATTATTTTAGTGTATATGGGTTCTCTTCTATTGAAACCTCCCCACATTGCTCCTATTTCTCCTTCTTGAAGTTATTTTATGTGTATTCTAAATTTTGGCCTTAGAGCAGTCTTGGGTGCATAGATGGTGTCCAATTTTCCTTTTTAACAAAGGAGGAGAAGGATGCTAATTTTTCTATCAAAAAATCAAAAATTTCTTTGTCCCTATCTTTACTTCTCATATAATAAATTTCAAAAGAAACTACTACACAATTGTTTGCTACATGATACTTGATTCAAGCATAATTCCTCATGCAAGTGTATGGGAATTAGAGAGGGAGGAGACCACTTACTCTTTTCAAGATGACTATCTTATGTGTATGAGGGTTTGAAGATGATATTGAGTGGTTTTGGCTCCTTTTCTCCCCTTAATTCTCCCATGTAGCGTCATTTTTGTACTCTTGTAGCAATTTAGACCCTCTTGTAGCACCTGCAAACAAAATTTGTAGCAACTCGGTGGCACCCTAAGGAGTATTTGGTAGCATATATCTCATCCTTCTCCAACCATTTTATATAAATGAGTGATTAGGAAAATTGAGTTAAGCCTTATAATTTTTATTATTTTTTGTGGTAAAGGCTTAGAGTGCTTTGGCGACTTGGATCTTGCACAAGTTTCCTTTTTTAACCATTTTCCCCGCTCCTCATAATCATCACCCCACTTAAATTGAATTTTCCATGTTGCATGGTGGCTGAGTAAACTGTATTTAACTAATCGAAGATGACCAAGATTACTAGCCACCACCAACCCATAAAAATTTCATTCTCGATCATTAAACACATTTTGTTCCATTATGTGCATAGGGAAGAGGTGAGGGGTGTCATACCTGAGCCTACGTATGATGTCGAATATTTGGAGATGATTGCATGATATTATTGGGATTCATAATATGATGATGTTGAAGGTGTTTGTTTCCTTTGTTTGCTTCTACACGGGTTTTCATAGCATGATTATTATTGACTGATGAAATATTTTCCTCTTGTGCAGGCCTCTTTCCAGTGCTCATTTTATTGTTGTTGGAATGGATGTATGACCTTACATCTACGCTCTAAGGATGGTGTGTCCCTTCTTAGCTTCAAAAATGGCCTCATGATGCCTCAAGGTGACTGGATCTTCTACATGAACCTACAAAAATAAAAACAGGGTTCATAATTTTGTTGTAAATGTGCAAGCTACTATAGGAAGAATCCCTTTCCTGTTGCAGTCACTTTGTTCCTCCTCAAGACCTCACATTGCATTACAGAACTAAGACAAACCATAGGAGGTATAGGGAAAATATTATAATCATGAGAGGGTGGTGTATGTGGTGACAAATTTGAAGGTAGAGTTCTTTCTCTGGTTTTTTTTTTTTTTTATGTATGGTAGGGTGGAATTTTGAGGATGAATTTTGGTTATATGGAGTGGATGAGTGATGAAGGAATTTTGGTGTACCTCTCTCAATATTTCCTAAGGAAAACATGACCTTTTTGGCCCATTTTTCCAATTGGATCTGCCCCTTGTATCATTTCATGTTTCTCCTATAGCAATTCAAAAATGAGGAAAAACATGGTTCAAGTGTTGGATAGATGATGGAGAGAGGTGGGGATGTGAAGGAAGAGGATGAAAGTGCAATGTGTAGCTGAGAAGAATGGATAAATAAATATATGGAACCCATTATGTAACCATTTTTCTTTTGACTTCCTGGAGTCCTGAAAAAGAGAGATGTTAGCCAAATTGGTGTAAGGACTCCCCCCTTGTGTCTTATTGTTTTTTCTCTTTTTTCATTTTTCTTTTAGACATGCAGACTGCCCCTGTAGAGGTTTTCAACCTGCATGCCTACCCTAGGTGCATCAGAGGAGGTTTTCAACTAGGGATCTTTTCATCTTGTTTTTACTTTTGTTATTTTCTCATTTTTTTCTTTTTCTTTTGTTTTTTCTCTTGGGCTACCTCACAGAGGTTTTCAGCCACATAGTTGGCCTTAGATTCGTCATGGAGGTTTTCATATAGGCCCTTTATTTTTCTTTTTTCTTTTTTAGAATATTTTTGTACTGAGGGTTGTGGGCCCCATAATCACATTCAATTATTTATTGATTGAACTAATAAAATTTTACTTGGATAGGGGCCTTTTATACAACTTCAGCCTATAACGATTGACAAGTAAGGGAATTCTCTCCTCATCAATTTTTTTGATTTGGAAAAACCCATTCTCATGACATATTTTCACTAGACAGGGACCCAACCATATTTTCATTAAATTTCCCTTGAAATCCTTAAATTAGGAATCATACAGCAAGGCCCAATCACCTTCCTGAAAATTCTTCTCCCTAATATGTTTTCCATGCAAAATCCTCCTTTGTAGCTAGATTACCTTAGTGTGCAGGAGATATTGCATCTTGAATTCATCTAAACCATTGAGTTGGAGCAGCCTCTTTTGTTGTGATGCAGTGAGGTATAAGTATAACTAATTTTCCATCCTTAAGGTATTGTATTCAAATTCAATGGAAAGTGGGGCCTTCTTCCCATAGACTAGTTTGAATGGAGTAAATCTAGTGTTGGTCTTCCATGTTGTGTTATAGGTCCAAGTGGCTTCTACAAATCTGTCTGCCTAATATTTTTTTTTGTTGCTAACAACCTTGGTTATAATGTTCACCAATGCTCTATTTGTGACCTCCACTTGCCCATTTTCCTTAGGGTGATAGGAAGTGGTTGTCATGTGCTTGATGTGGTGTTGCCTCATGAGATATTCATTCAGATTTGATGTGAATCGTGCTCCTCAATCGGTGACTAACTCTCTTGGAAAATAAAACTTGTAGAAGATTTTCTCTCTCATAAACTCAACCACTTTTTTCTCAGTTTTTTCCTTTAATTCCTTTTTTTCAACCCATTTAGTCAGGCAATCAGTGCACACAATGATATACTTCTTTTTTCCTAATGGGAGAACAATGGGCCCAATTAAATCCATGTCGCACTTCTAAAATGGCTCTAGAGTCACTTAAATTTGTAAGGGAATTTCATCCTTAGGTGTGGGATTAACCATCCTTTGGAACAGATCACACTCGGTGGTTCACCTCCTTACATCTTGATGTAAATTAGGTCAGTAGTACCCTGATTATAGAATTTGGAAGTTTATCATCTTAGCAGCAAAGTGGCCTCCACAAGGCCCATCATGGCATGTTGAGAGGATTTCAAAGACCTCATCTTCCCTCACACATCTCCTTAGGATCTCATTTGGCCCCAATCTGAAAATATTTCCCCCAATCCAAGTGAATGGGGTACTTTTCCTAACAATATTACTTTTATTTTTAGAGGATAGATGAGGAGGGAACCTCCTAGCGACCAAGTAGATGGATATATCAGCAAACCAAGGAGAAAGCACTGAGATGGAAAAGATATATTCATATATAAGTTGATCATCTACCATTTCTTCCTTTTCTGTAGGCAAGGTTAGTCTTGGTAAGAAATCTACAACCACATTATCTTTCCATGGTTTGTCAATGATTACCAAATCAAATTGCTGCAATAATAAAAGCAATATAATTGTCCTAGCATTGACATCATGTTTATTCATTAAATACTTAATGGTTGCATGATCAGTGTGAACAAAAGTTTGATGTAATGCCTAAAATTTTTCAATTAATGTACCACGGTTAGGAGTTCCTTTTCACTGCTTGTATAATATAACTCATCTTTAGAAAGGTTCTTATCGGTGAAATAGATAGCGTAAGGAATTGTTTCTTCCATTTGTCTTAATGCAGCCCCTACAAATTTATCTGATGAATCTATTTCCATATGGAAATGTAATGCCTATTTGGGACCCCTAAGGATGGGTTCATTGGTCAGCTTTTATTTTATCACTTTGAGGGCTTCCTCAAAATTTTATTCCTAGCAAAATTTTGAATCTTTAGCTAGTACTCCAAACAAAGGTGAAGCCAATTTACTAAAGTATTTAATGAACCTTCTATAATACCCAGCTAATCCAAGGAAGCTTCAAACATCTCTTTGTTTTTTAGGGATAGGTACCCTTTTAATGACGAAAAATGTGTTTGGGTCAACCTATATCCCTTCCTTGGATATGGATTAGCCAAGGGTGGTCCTTGCATTCATAAAAAATTCGCATTTCTCAGGACTCAATGAAAGATTCATTTAAATGCATTTCTTTAATACTTTTCACATATTGTAAATATTTTCATGGAAGTCACCATGTATATCTCAATGGTGTCATGAACAAGTTTAGCAAACATACTTAGGACTGCCCTCTTAAACGCAGCAGGGGTATTTCACAGACCAAATGGAAGGACCCTATATGAAAAGGTACCCCAAGTGCATGTGAATGTGGTCTTATCTTGGTCTTAGGGTTGATTTGTATTTTGTTGTACCCACTAAATCCATCCAAGAAGGAGAATAATTTCTTCCCTGCAGGCCATCTAAGACTTGGTCAATGAAGGGAAAAGGGAAGTGGTCCTTTTTTGTAGCCTTGTTAAGTTCTTGGTAGTCAAAACAGATCCTCCACTTCCATTTTTTATTGGGGACTAAAAAAATATGGGACACCCACTCACTATCTGAAATGGGATATATGAACCCTGCATCCAATAGCTTTTGTAATTACTCTTTCACAATTTCCTTAAGGGTTGGGTTCATCCTTCTCTGAGGTTGGCGCGCAAGATTTCATCCCTCTTTGTTATAGATATGATGATTATAGACTGAGGGATGCACACCCTTCATCTCCCTATAATCCCAAGAAAAATCATCCAGGTGTTGCCTCAGCACATTACATAATTGTTCTTTCTGGTCAGCTGAGAGAGAGGGGTTGATTTTTAGAGTTTTGGATGGGCCAACCTCCACAACCTTGACATGTTCTAGGTTGGAGTTTGTTGGTGCTAAAAGAGATGGATTTTTATTGACAACTCTAGTGCTTTCTCATTTAATTATCAACCCGGGGTAAGTCTTTTTATTTCAAGAGTGTTGGCACAATACATGCGAGTCAGGTCGTCGAATAGTTATTCCTTGTCACTTATGAGGAAGAATTTGCTAACTTCCTAAGTTTTATTATCCTACGAGGGGTGGATTGGATTGGTTTTTAACCTAATATTGAGCAACAAGATTTTTCATCTATCTAATGGAAATAAACAGCAATCTAACTGAACCAAACAACAATCTAGAGAAATCATGCAGCAGTTGAATTGAATTAAACAATGATCTAAATAAACTGAATAGTAATGGAATTGAATGGAACAACAGTCTAACTAAGCTGAACAGTAATGGAATTGAATTGAATCAGCATTCTAACTAACTGAGCAGTAATGGAACAGCAGTATAACTAGCTGAGCAGTAATGGAACAACAGTATAACTAATCTGAACAGTATTGGAACAACAGTATAACTGAAGAGAATTAAATAAATTGTACAGCAATTATTTAAGTAATTTTGAAATGGAATTCTCTTTATGACTTAATTAATCAACATTGATCGATGGTTGAATGCTTCATTATGCTAAAAGAAGAATCAATTCATAAAGACAAATAATATTGAAATCAGCTTATTCTACGATCTGTAACTCAAATGTAATGGTATTAAAAGAATTGGAACTATCTACTGATAATGAAATATTACCGTAAGTCGGAAAATACGATTGTGATTGTCCTAATTCAAGAACGCGATTTCTAACAATCATAAAGAAAGATAATTATAGATTTATTGAATGGAAATATACTTTACAACTGCATCAGATATTTAAGCATTGGTTCTGCAACTACGCAGAGTATGAAAACTTGTGTGGAACTTCCAGAGGTTGGGCCCAGACCACCAGTAGCCCTAGCACAGTAAAAAATTCAAAAGATTATTGTTCAAAGCTCTATATTACATCCAGTGATGTTACAAAAACACAATTAGAAAGATTGTTTCTGATGCTTCTATTACAGAATGAATTTCCTATCCTTTCTTCGACTCCCCTTCTCGTCTGTCCTTCACCCTTTTAAAAGCGATTTCAAAAATGCAAAAGTATTTCCCAAACGATAGCCACGCGTGGCTATTGTTTGAGTTCTTGGACTCGAATTCATCTGTCTGCCTTCTGTCAACCACTGGGAGTTACCAGGATTTCATATGTTTGTGTCTGTTGGTTGGCTTCCGTTTCCTATTGGTCCAGCTATTCTGCCTTCCTGCATGCGGAGATAAGAGAAGTCAATTTTCTATTACAAAAACATCATTTTCATCATTAGTCTAATTGTTCTCATTTTCATGATATTTTATTCTCTTTATTGTTAATATAAAGAGGAATTCCCCTGAAATTATAACATAGTTTGAAGTACTTACAGGGTGAGAACATACCTTAATTTGGGCCCAACAGATTCAACTAAGCAAAAACCAGTTCAAGGATTACTCTCAGATTCTTTCATTAGTTCATCAACTAGCATAGAAGTGGGGGGTTGATTTTCTAAGACATGGTCAATAATATCATCTTCATCAAGTCCCCCCCCCCCCCCAGTGCTAAAATAGTATCTAGAGTGCATACTGGGTATAGGAATGTTTGATGAAATTCTTCCTCTTCCTCATCCTCTAACCACAAGGGAAATTCATGCTCAACATAAGGTTGAGTATGAGGATACAACACAAGTTATTTTGATAGATTCCCATTTTTTATGGTCATGTTCCCAGCGCCCTGTAACTAATGTAGGCATCAGCAGTGGAAAACTAAGGTCTTCCTAGGATGAGAGGATAGCCATTAAACTTGATTTTGGGTTGGAGGACAAGGAAATCTATGGGATACTCCCAGGATTAAATGGAAACCATTACATCCTCAATAACTCCCTCAAGAGCTATTTTGGACCTATCTGCAAGTTGAAATATTGTAGGGGTCTTCCTCAAGGCCCCTTGGAGGTTGATTTTGAGCATGGTTTCCCTGGTAATCACATTGATTGCATCTCAGAGGTCAATAAAGATATTAGGTACCATAATTCCATTGATTTTCACATCCAGTACTGGGCTACCAATATCCAATTACTTTGGGGATATCACCCTCCCAAGCATCAGATTAGATAGTTGTCCAACAACATTGATAGTGGGGGTATCTGTTCTTCTTCTCCCATGACTTTTGAAACATTATTCCTTGATAAGATTTTTTTAAATGGGAACATCCTTGATGGCATAGAGAAGGGGTATTTTGATACACAAGTTCTTTAATTCTCCCAAAAGTTAAACCTCTTCTGGGGTGTGTTGTTTAGAGTGAACCAACCTTTTAGGATAAGGAAGTGCATTGGAATGAGGGGTGGTCTCTTCCTTCTCTTTTTAAATCTCTCCAAGAGGAGAAGTTGGGTGATTATATAGGAGCAGCTTCCTAGACTAAAGGTTGATCTCTTATGTTTCCATAGCATAAGAAGGATAGGATGTATCCCCATTGTAAACCTATTATTCTTGATTATTATTTGGGTTCGGATTGGGTTGAACAGGAATTTGAGGTTTCTTAGGTGGAGCATGGTGAGGAATTTGTGGTTGAGGTTGAGGTGGAGACAATAAAAAAAAGGGTTGGGTTGTTGTAGGCCTTCACCTTGGTGAGGGGTTGCCCCATTGGGAAGATTTTGGTGGATATGGATGGAAAGGAGGGTTGATAGGTTGAGGAGGATATTGAGGAGAATAAGGCCAAGGAGGAGGTGTGGACCATGGTGGATGAGTGGAAGGTTATCAAGCATGAAAATGTGCATGTTTATTTGGATTGTAATGAGGATAGTGCGCACCTTTCATGCCATGTTGATATGGTTCAGGGCCTTGGGGCCTCCTTTGGTTAATGGAGGAAAATTTCTCTACACCAAATTCTACCCCTTGGTATACAACCTTTAGGCCTGGAAGAGAGGGAGATTTTTCTATTGCATGGTTTTCTTCACAGATTGAGCATATTACTATGAAATTCATTGGGCACTCATTCCTAGGAAGTCTCGTAGTGCATCTAGCGTAGAAGATAGCTAGTTCCATTTCTGCTTCTTATTGCTTCCTTTTGATTTGCATAGTATCCATTTGCAGGGAAAAGGTATGCAACATTTCACTCTTAAAATCCTCCAACATACTTCCTATCTCATGCTTGATGGTTTTTATAGAGGGAGATGAACTGACCAAGCTTTGGCTAGACATTCCCTTTTTCCTAGCGTCCCTAGAGTGATTCTTGAATACAATTTTGATGTCATCATAAGGAAATTGGTAGATATCTCCTCTAGATAACACGTTGAGGGTTAGGATCTAGGGTACATTTAACCCTCCTATAATTGAGTTGGAATCTAATCTGAATTTGAATGTTAGTTTTGTTGTTCTAATTTCATCTTCAGATTTATAAATAATTTGTTGATTGCTTTCCTTATGTGCATAGGTTTCCTTGGTGTTTGTGAGTGTTAAAATAGGTAAATGAGTTGATTTTCATGTTAAATTCATGAGCATAAAATCATTAAAACACAATGTTGAACAACAACAACAAAATATACAGCAAACCATCACAATTGATCCATTAACATTTTTTTTTATCGAGGAGTTTACCCCTCCTGGGCTACATCTCCTTGGTCCAGCTTCCATGGCTTGGGCCTCTGTAGTAGCTCAAATGTGAAAAAAAAATGTTGTTTACATTCACCTACTTCTCCTGAAACCTGCTTCAATGTGTCCATAATGTCCAAATCATTTAGAAACTACTCTTCTTGGTCCCAATTTGGTCGAATTTTGCAAAAGATATGGCCAAAATAGTTTAGCCTAGGAATTCTCCACTAAATCTTGAGATAACTCCAGTTAGTGCAGCTAAATCTGGGGTTGGCACTGAATTTGGAGGTCTGTCAAATTTACCACCATTTTAAACTCTAGTTTAGTTAAATATAAACCTGTTTAATTGTGGATAAGTGTGAGATTAGCGTTGAACACACTTTAACGTAAACCTGAATTAATGAAATGTATTAGCGCATAAACAATGGTTTAGGGGTTTAATAAACCCACATTAAAATTAATCTGTGTCGATTATGGTGGATGGTCCCCCGCCCGCTTCAACCTTTGAAATTCAAATAGAAATTGCGGACATAATGGTTAAGTCTTATGGTGGTGCTATAGTGGTAATGGGCGCATGTTGTATGGGGGAGGTCGTGGGGTCGAGCCTCGACCTCGGCCCAGCCTATGGTAAATAATTTTTCTCCCCATAATGTTTATCAATCAGACCTTTGGCATTAAGTTTTGGACTTTGGTCTTCAATACTTTCAGACTTTGGAAATATATGACCCCAAATATATGTTTAATCTGACCATGTATAAAATTCCCACCATATAATATATGAATTTGAATTACGACCATAGCTTAATAAAATTTTGACCACAATAATATAAAATTTGACCCATACCTTGGTCCACCAGAGGGGGCACGTGGCAGCCCTTGGCTGCACCATGTTTCAGCCTCTGGTTGGACTGTCCAGCCATATATAAAAAAATTCAAATTCGACCTTAAGAGCACATTAAAAAAAAAAAAATCACCTTCAAACCTTTCCAGCGAATCCTGTAGTGACACTTGTCACAGTTTGATTGGGTGAAAATGACATAATAAACCCAGAATATTATTGTTCTGTTGACTGGGCTTCCATGTCATCATTTTTTCATGCTCTGCAATTTTTTTAACTGTTTAGGAAAACAAACAGCAGGCTCTATCCTCTTCATCTGGACTCTGTTTTCGACGAAACTAATTACGTCGAATTCCTGGCGATGAGCTCTTCGTTTCTGTTCAGTTTAAAATCTATTCTAAGCACTTTCAATTTTGAGCTTTTACAGTGAGCACCTGATCAAAATCTTTCCTCGTAGTGTTTTAAGGATTCATCAGGCCCAAGGTTCATCCTAAATATTTCGTCCTTTGTTTCTTTGGTCCTACATTAATCCTTATATTTTTCATTGAAGGTTTGTTTCATTTGGGCCTGGATAGTGATGTTGTCTCTGGGTAAATTAATAAACTAGTGGAAGGTTGCATATTTGAGGGTAGATGGAAACAACTTCAGATTTTGTTTGTTAGAGGCATAGTCATAGGTCCTACAAACAACAGAAAACTCAAACATGAAGGTGTCAGGGTACTTAGAGGTTAGGCCATGGAAATATGGAAGGGAAAAAGGGATTATATTCTTCATTCTAGCCTCTCCATTAGTTTCTCTGATAGGGAAAATATCGTTATTCCTATTCTCATCCATTGTTTGGGTAGGTGAGTTAGGTTCTTCTTCCCTTATGGGTACCTAAAAAGTTTCAGGTTGCTCCCCTGTGGACAAAGAGGGAATTACATAATCATCTAAGAGAGAAGGTTGATTAATTGAGGTGGTGGGGGTTTTTGGTAAGAATTTCCCTTGACTATCCCTACCCCTACAAGGCATGAAAGAAATAACTCTGTTTTTTTGAATTTTTCACTTTTTCAAAACAATAAAGATAATGCAAAAATATTAAAAAACAAATAACTCCTGAGTAGAAACAACTCCTAGTTAGACACCTCCCCAGAAACAGCGCCAAAAATTGATGATCCTTTGTATTGCACCAAGGATGTTTCAACTCCCAAGGGCTTCTCAACTTAAATTATCAACCCGGGGGTTCATACAAACTTAGAGGTGATAGTGCTATATGCACAACAGTTTAGGTTCTACTCATTTCACCCTTAGTCATGAGATCAAATCAAGGTGTTAAAATACCACTCCTCCAACTAACTACAAAGACTAAATCATGTTATGATTGCAAGGAGATGAACATAATTCTAACTACATAACAGAAATTGTCATTCATTCAATGTAAATGATGATTGAAATTGCATGAAAGGAAAAGGATACTCTAGTTGCAAAATTAAACCATACTACTCTATTTCCAAACCTAATCAAATTAACAACCTACTTGCATGAACCATTTATCTATTTACAAATTACTTGAAAATGAGAAATTCAATATTCAACACAATTATGAGAAAGAAAAATGCTAATTCTAATTATATTTGTTGTCTTGTGATTGTAGTGAGGAGAGGATGGGGTTGGAGTGGCCTTAGAGTCTTCTCTGATCATGAAATAAAGGCTTGTGGGCCATTATTCAACTTCAATATCTAAGGGTTAGAATCTGGCGCAAATTTGGTTGAAGAAAACAATTCTATAGGAAATGCAACAGGAGGCCTTGTTTTGTTACAGGAGGGGATATGAAAGTGTTTTGAGGGAAGGAATGGTGTATTTAAGGTAGAATAATGTAGATTAAGGTAGAATAAGGTGAATTAAGGGTGTGGGAGCCCCTAATCCAAGCCTAGTACCCCTCAGAGGTTTATCTTGCACCAAATTTCGTGCCCACGATGTCCTCCATTTACCCTATTAGAGTGATCTCAGTGGCAGAGTTTGGAGGCAATGTAAGGTATCTAGGAGGGACATGGAATGGTCTAGGTGGATATAGAAAGGTGTTACCACCCTTGAATATCAACACAATCCCTAAAAACTAGTCGAACACATGCATCAAATGATCATTATACAACAAAATAAATTAACATGGAAAAGATGAGTTGAGTTTTATTAAAATATACTCTACCCTACAACACAACTCTAGTTTCCAAATCATTGCTACTAACTTCCAAGTTTCAAAAAATAAGCATGCGGAAGGATTACAATACAATACTTAAAAATTTCCAAGAAATCTTAAAAACATATTTTTTGTTGTTATGGTAGGTCTTCCAATCACTCTTCCCACAAGAGAGGTGATAGGAAAGCCTACAACTACAATTTTTATGATATAATACCTAGTGAAACAAGAAAACAGTTACAATGACTTGAACAAGAACAAGGAAGAAATACAAGAGAGGGACTAAATCCTCTGGGTTGGACCCAAACCCAAGGGTTTCATCCCTCCAAAACCAACTCAAATGCAGACCAATAGTGAACTTCCCATTAGAAGAAAATAAGAGTCACATACATCATATGAAAAATGAGAAGAACAATGTCAAACACTAGGCTCTCAATAGCTACTCCTAGCTGCAACAAAAATTTGAATCCTAATGAGCCTCTTGAATGATTTATTTATACAAAAATTATTTGAGGGGCAACTCCCTTGCAAAGAGGAGTGATTCCCTCCAAAATATTGACATTGATGGATCTGGTTCCCTTACATCTTCACATGAACTTGAGTTCCTAGGCTGCTAGTGAATTCGAGTTTTTAGTGAGGTATCTTTGATCTAAAGTCGAGTTGGGGAGTTAATACGGTTTACAAGACCCCCTATATTCTCTCTAGATGTCTCCAATCAGCCCCTTCATAGCATATATCTCCAAAAATGCTTCTTTTGCATGCATATTAATCACATTAGGTCATGAAATAAGACAAGCACCCTTTAGTCTCCCTACTAAGCATATTATGGGTAAAAATGAAAATTAATGTGATAAAAGGAAAGTTTTAATGGTTAGAGGATAGCATAATGGACCTCAAAATATACCTATCGATGGGACCCATCACCTCCCAAGATGTGCATTTCAATGGACTCGACCCTTTGATGGCATATTCAACCCAAATAAAATTAGGTAACTCGTCCCCCTAACACAAAGTTACTTCGCCCCCTTATTGAAAGAAACTCGACCCCTTCAATGCAGAACTCATCCAACAATAGATAGCCTAAGATTCTTCCTCTTACTGGCAATAAAAAATCATTCTCTTGGTGGAGAACTTATCCCTTAAAGAATTAACTTCAAACAACACAGGAAAATGACTTGGTATCCTCCAATATAACTCGGATTTGGCCATCAAACACCATAGATAACTCAGGTTACAAATATATTATAGAAGACCCAATATTAGAAGATAAAATCAATTGATAACATTATGAATTTACTTCCTTTCCCAAAATCTTCTTCTCCACTAAAGCACAATGTCGGAATTTGAGTGATCCTTCTCCCAAACTAACTAAGGTGTATAGTTTCAGAACCGAAACTAGCAACCAGCAAAGAGGGTTTCCAAAAAACATGGACTCTTTCCTAAGAGATCTCTAAAATTATAATTCTCATGTTATAAAATTCAAGAATGAGGAGAGACCTCCCTCATTTCCATTTTTTATAACCCACTTGACTCTTTTGCCACCCTTGTTACATTTTCCTTCCAATTAAATAATAAAAGAACTTTTCCTTTGTTTACTTAATAAAGTGACTTTCATTAACTAATTAAATCCACTTTTAACCCAAAAAAATGTTTAATGTACCTCCATGATCAAACTAGCCACCCAAAGCCCATTTTAATCATCCTTCCTTGTAGATATTTTCACCCTAATTCTAATGAGCTATTACACTAAGGTGTTCCTCCAAATACTCAACCCCAAATAACACCTTAAACCTAAATAATTAAAATATGTGTGTCAATAACCTTGTTTTATGAGAATCTTCACAATGCAACGAAACCAAGAGAAAATCGTGCAGAACTTATCATTATGATGAAATATGGTAATTGATCCCATTCAGATCCATAAAACTCCTCTAAAACCCTCAAGTCCCACCAATGGATTAATATTGCTCCTATGATTGTGCTAACACACACTCTGGAAATCCCTCCTAACCACGTCACAAGGTAATCCAAAATTTGGGACATTACATCACTGTTGTACTATATCTAATTATTAATATAGATCTATGGCATTTCCCCTATAATGTGTGTAAATTATTGTTATTTATATATAAGCATTGGTTGATATACTTTTACTTGAATTGGGTAGATTAGATCTAATTATCACTTATATTATCTTTATACCAAATGAAATTGAGGGAGGTATTTTGTGACTTGAGTGTAGGTATATGATTGCTATAGTTAGGAGTGGAGTCTTGGAACTGCATTAGCTAGGATCACATGAGCACAACCACCAGAAAAAGGTAAGGATTGATCTCATATTCTCAATAGTGTAAATTAATTCCATGATAGTAATCTTAAGTATAAAGGCCATGGGGATCTATTCCATGTCTATGTCTAATGTTTAATTTGAATTGTCAGAGGAATTTCCTATACATACGAGAGAGTTTATTATAGCACTTTTTTACCCCCTGGTGCACTACCTATAGTGATTTTGAGAGGATCTTTTTGCAGTGTGCTTACATAGACCAAGGTAGTAGTAATCTCCCTATATTCATATTTTCTCCTAGAAAATGCCTCTCTTTCTACTAATTTTTTGTTTTTACTCTTGTGTGTTATTATTTTGGTTTATACTTTCCCTGTCTTCAAAACTTTTTTTATTTCTAAATTCTTTTGTAGCTACTTCATCACTTAGAATAACATGTAGGGCCAAGAATTCCTCCCTACTCATTATTAAGAATCTATCCCAAATAATTTGGTTGGTTTGGATTTCCAAGGAATCACAAAATATTAGTTTAATTATCTAATGATGGTATAAAGCCTCCATTTTGGTTCTCTACACATTTGAGCTCATGTTCCTCTTATATTGCAACAAATAGTAAGGAATTTTCAAGCTCTTTTCTAGCTTTTGACAATAAAAATGTCTTAGCTAATGTAATACTATAAACCAAAACACATATAACATGTTTCTCCTGCCCTTATAAGTTATGTATTTTATAAGATATATGCATAATTCATCCCATGGTGCAAGTATGGTTTCCCTATTAACACCATTCTTGGTTTCCCCCATTATTTCAAATGATATGAGGAAGTGTTTTTTCACTGTAAGGTTAGGTTTATTTCCTCTTATCATATGGAAACCCAACCCAACAAGGATTCATGTTACCCTTAACAATATAGGTTAATTAACTTAAATCTACAAACCCATGACTATCATTGCATATTCTTGCTCCACTAGATTTTGGAAATTCGATGTAAATTTTAAGAAGTATTATCATCAAAATCTTGAAGTTTATTCAATTATTCCAACCAATTTAATTTATGGAATGCTTCAACAACTTTTGGGTTGGCATACAATTTAAAGTGATTTATAAGGTCTCTTAAATTGAAGTTAAACCACATTCTTACATGTTGGAAATGTAAGAATTATTAGGGAATTATGTAAATTTTATCATTCACTTATAAGGAAGGTGAAAATCCAAAAATAAACATGAAGGATCATGATGAGTCTAAGACATCTCTTGGAATATGAAACCAAGGATTAAAAAAAAAAATATTGTATGTGTACCATATGAATAAAAATATATCATAGGCATGGATTTTCCACAAAGGCATGGATTTGTGACACTAAACCTAGCCCTAAATACTTTGTTGTTCCAATTATTGTGTCATTAATAGTCAATGAGCATTACTTTGGCCTTCTCGTTGCAACTCTAGTCATGCTCTTCTGTCATTTATTTTCTATATGCTATCTATACACTACACAGTAAAACGTTTTACCATATTTATCTTTACAAGTTGTGTATTAAAACATGGAGCAACTAAATTTTGAGCCTTCACAACCATCAGGATTCATAATAGTACGTCTTTCTCATATGTCAATATAGGAGAAGATTGTGCAGTGAGCTATAGTAGAGCGCAGATTGTTTGAGATTGGCCCTATTTTTTTCCATGGTTAGATTTGGCTGAAGTTCATTTGAATCTCGATATCATTAGTCTCTTCTCTTCCCAGGTGTCCATGGTATAATTTTTTTTCTCATTTTCTAATTCTCCAACTGAAATTGCAGAGCTTCTTATTGCCATTATTGAATCCTTCCCTTTCAATTCTATCTTTATTTAGATTTTTCTCGAAGGACTCCATGACCAAGAGAGCTCTTTGCTTTCTAGAACGAATTTTTTTATGTCCTGTGTAAGATAGAAAGCATCCCAATCTTGGATGCATACAATTTCAATATTATTTACTTAATTGATCAAGAAAAAAAACAAGCAAACAAACAAAAAACAAAATTGACAATCAGCGTTTTGGTAATTGTTTTGGTGGTTCTATTGACAACAATTTTTTGGTAGCCAGAAACAACCTGCTCAAAAGGTAGATTTTACAAGTCAGTATGATCAGGGATGTTTCTACTTCTATGGATAACAAAGAAGATTCATATCATGCATCATAGAATGAAAAATTTGTAGTTGAAAATGAAAATTCTAGAGATGAGAAGGAGAAGATGCAACTCCTACTAGAAGAAGTAAGGCTCTAGACATAATAAATCCTACTTCATTGAGAAAAACAAATTGGACATTAAATTTCATTGTATGGAACGAACAAATCCATCAAAATTTATCCAACCATTTTGGTATGTAAGTCATATATGAAATTGGAGGAACTATCAGAGAATCTCTATATCGTTCATGATTGGTATGTTGAGGGGGGATGTTATGCACTTGACCTATGAGAATAACAGAATGCCAGAAATATGAAACAATGTTGTGTGAAACACAAAAATATCACATGAATTGATACAAGTTTAAAATATATTTTATTATTTGGAATCAGAATACAATGTTCACTTACCTCTTCGAGGAGGAAACATCCAACATAGCATAGCTCAATTACAATAAAACTCGAAGTTTATTCCCTTTCTATATAAGACTATTTATAGTTTTATGACATCCAAAACCATAAATACTAGTGGTCCCTTGCATGATACGGGTTAAGCACTTTATTTATTACCTATGGCTCGTTTATAACTAATTGTGGTCCTTTTTAAATAATGTGGGTGAACCACTTACAATATTATTAATCTAGATAATTTCTTAGGATCTTTATCGACTCAACTAACTACTTAAGACTCTGACTAATCCCATTGGGCTTATTACATAAATAAATGGGTTAGGTTTGGACCCTAACATTCTCCTCCCCCATAAAAATCATCCTTGTCCTCATGGTTGAAGCTACGGAAACTGCTGAATAATAGAGGTTGGTTCCCATCTCTCATCTTCTAGAGAGGTGTATTTCCACTTGATTAGTACTTCCTTGATCGTATGAGCTCATATATGGCTTTCGTGATTATCGAGGACCTGTTCAGGTTGGAGCCAAAGTGAACCTTCTTCACCCAATTTTGGCATACTTGTTTAAACCCTACTATTGTTCTCCATGACTTTCTTGAGGCAAGATACATGGAAGACTGGGTGGATTTTTGAAGTAGTGGGCAGGGTCAGTTTGTAAGTGACTACTCCTATACGTTGAAATACTTTATAAGGCCCATATAATTTTGGTGCTAGTTTCTAGCAGCCCTTTTCTTGGAGAGGGGCCTTGTTTTGCTACAGGATGGGATCCGAGAGCATTTTGAGGGAAGGAATAGTTTATTGAAGGTATAATAAGGTGGATGAAGGTAGAATAAGGTGAATGAAGGTAGAATAAGGTGAATGAAGGGTGTGGAAGCCCCTTATCCAAGCCTAGTACCCCTTAGAGGTTTATCTTGCACCAAGTTTTGTGCCCACGGTGTCCTCCATTTACCCTATCAAAGTGATATTAGTGGCAGAGTTTGGAGGTAATGTAAGGTGTCCATGAGGGAGATGGAATGGTCTAGGTGGATGTACAAAGGTGTTACCACCCCTACAGATCAACACAATCCCTACAAACTAGTCGAACACATGCATAAAATTATCATTATACAACAAAGTAAATGAACATGGAAAAGATGAGTTGAATTTTATTGACTCAACTAACTAACTAAGACTCTGACTAGGCCCATTGGGATTATTACATAAATAAATGGGTTAGGGTTGGACCCTAACATTCCCCTCCCCCTAAAAAATCATCCTTGTCCTCATGGTTGAAGTTGCAGAAACTGTTGACGAATAGTAGTTGGTTCCCATGTTGCATCTTTTGGAGAGGTGTATTTCCACTTGATGAGGAATTCCTTGATCATATAGCCTCGGAGATGTATTTTGTGATTATCGAGGACCTATTTAGGTCGGAGCCAAAGTGAAACTTCCTCACCCAATTTTGGCAGACTTGTTTGAACACTTCTATTATTCTCCACAACTTTCTTGAGGCAGGATACATGGAAGACTGGGTGGATTTTTGTAGTGGGAAGGGCCAGTTTGTAAGTGACTACTCCTATATGTTGAAGTACCTGATAAGGCCCATAGAATTTTGGTGTTAATTCCTGGCAGCACTTTTCTTGGAGAGAGGTCTACTTATAAGGTTGGAGTCATAGGAACACTTGGTCACCTAATTTAAATGACCTCTATGAACGGTGTTGGTAGACCTATTTATTCATTCTATTCTAAGCTTGAAGTAGATTATCTTTGATATGAGTGACCATGGCAGCATGGTTCTGCATGATTTTATCAACTTCATGTACTTTGGAAGATCCAGGGATATATGAAGTTAGTGAAGGTGGGGTTTGGCCATACATTACCTCATATGGCATCATCTTGGTGGCTTCATAATAATTAGTATTAAACCACCATTTAGCTAAAGGCAACCATTGTACCCATTGATGTTGCTTGTCTGAAGTGAAGCACCATAATGATGAACTATTTTTAGCCTAAATTTGGGAGACCTGTAATGAAATCTATGGAAACATTTATCCATATAAAAGCAAGGAGTGGCAAGGGTTGTAAGTTTCCCGATAGCTTGATCTTTTCCCCTTTGTTGTGTTGGCATACATTGCATCCAGCTACAAAAGTAAGAATGTTGTTCTTCATTTTGATCCAAAAGAAATATCGTTGTGCTCGTGCATAATTCTTATGAAATATTTAATGTCATGCAACTAGAGAGGAGTGAAACTCTTCCCAAGATGCGATTTTTGAGGGTGGAGGTTGAGGATAGCACTACCAGATCCTTATAGCGAAGAAACTCATCCTTCCACGAATATTCCTTTGAGAAATTAGGATTTTCATGTAATCTATTAATGAGATGGGAAATAGAGGGGTGGGGGAACCATTCAAGATGGGCTTCTTCCATTATGGGTAGAGAGAGGGATAAAAGGGTGCCCTCATCCTCAAATTGGTGTGATAAGGAATCGGCCACTACATTGTCACGCCCCTTCTTGTAAATTATCTCATAATAATATCCCAGCATTTTGGTGAGCCATTTATTTTGTTGTGGTGATCATAGACACTACTCGAGGTAATATTTTAGGCTATGATGGTTAGTGCGGATTTGGAAACGACGCTCCAATAAGTATGGTCGACAAGTTCCTACTTCATGTAAGATGGCCATCATTTCTTTTTCATATGTATATTGCCCAAATGTGTGCCACTGAGTTTTTGACTCATGAAATACAATGGTCTACCTTCGTGCATTAATATTGATCCAATGCCCATACCTGAAGCATCACATTCAATCACAAAATTTTCGGTAGATTCTCATAAGGCAAATACTGGAGTGGAGCAGGTGTCCTGTTTAAGAGCCAAGAAGGCCTATTAATCTACTTTAGTCCTGAAAAATGATTTTTTCTTGAGAATATTAGTGAGGGGTCAGGAAATGCATTCATAATTGTTGAAAAATTTGCAATAGTAGCCCGTGAGACCCAAGAATCCCCTCAAACTCTTCAAGGTTTTTGGTTGGGGCCAATCTTGCATTACGTAAATCTTTTTTGAATCAACCCTCACTCCTTCACGGCCCATAATGTGTCCCAAATACTCGACTTCTTCTATGCCAAATGAATAATTGGATAATTTGACAAATATTTTATGGTCTTGGAGCAGTTTCAATACCTTGTCAATATGTTAAAGGTGAGTTTCCCATGTTATGATGTATATGAGAATGTCAATAAAAAATACCAGGACAAATTTTCTGACATATGGTTTTAGAATATGGTTCATGAGGCTCTAAAAATTGGATGGGGAATTACATAGACTAAATTGCATGACCAGGAATTCATAATGGCCTTCATGACTTTAGAAAGTTTTCTTGGGAATGTCAACTTCCTTCATTTGTATTTGGTGATAGTCCGAGAAGAGGTCCAAATTGGTTAAAAATTTGGCACCATGCAATTCATCAAGAATATCATCAACTATTGGGCTAGGAAATTTTTCCTTCATAGTGAGCTTGTTAAGGGACTTAAAGTCTGAACACATGCACCATTCAGCGTCTTTTTTTAGAACCATGACCACTAGAGATTAATAAGGGTTAGTGTTTGGATGAATAACATTGACTTCGAGGAGTTCCTTGATGATTTTTTCAATTTCATTATTTTTTTCAAAAGGATATCGATAGGGGCGAACATTTTGCGGCTGGGTACCTGAGAGAAAAGGGATGCTATGATCATTTCCACCCCTAGAGGGTGGGAGCTCCTTATATTTTTCAAAGACCCGCTGGTGGCAATATAATACATATTTCATATGATGATGAATGTGATAGGAGTGGATTAAATGGCATGGATGGCATTAAATTGTATTATTATCCCATGATGGCCCTTCTTTAAAATCTTCTCCATTTGATGTGAGTTGATGATTGTAGGAGCACCTGCCTGGAGTTCCTCAAGTGTATGAGTGTGGTCATTCTACTTTATAACTCTTGGAATTCCATTTTGATAGGGCCCAATGTGCGGAGCCATTCAGCACCAAATACAATGTCACAATTGCACCTTTCAATGGCAAAAATGTGGGTTTTAAGGTGATAATATATTTATATTTTCATAGTGTCCTTCACATTTCACGGCCCCCCCATCAACGATAAGGACTTCAAAATTATATATCTCCTTGAAAAACAATTAATGGCTTATGCTACTCTCTTATGGACAAAGTTGTGTGTGTTTCCACTGTCAATTAGCACCACTATGTAATATCCCTTTTTTCAGGAAATTGCTACAACAATGAGAATATCTCAAGATATTATAAAATTGGAGCTCCAGCAATAAGCAAGCACAATAATGGTGCAGCAGCAACACTCAACTCATAAAAACATGAGAGAAATCCATAGCCTTCTTATTAAATAATAGCAACAATAATAGAGTACAAGATCTTGAGGAAAATTATACTCAAGATAAGCAATGCTCAACCTCCAAGAACAAGTACATAAATCATGATGAAAACACTGCTATACAAGTGAATTCAAGCTATGACAGCGCAATCCATGAAGGGAAACTGCTGCATAATAGTGTCAATACACAAATATGTCAATATGTGGCTCAAATACAATAGGGGGAGCAATATTTCAACCCTTGGAAACAATAATGTACAATCCCTAAAAGGATTGGCTGCAAAACATACAAAATGGAAATTCTACAGAAATGTCGAAGTTGCTAGGTAGCTACAGCAACTCAGAAATAGAACTGGATGGATATGGTTGAATCTGATGCTCAAACTAAATGTGCCTCCTCCAATGTATCTTTCAAGTGAAAGGCTGATCCCTTCACCAAAGATCTCTCCCTCCAATACTCGGCAAGAGCCCCACTGCAAATGCTCCTCTCAAAATAATGCAGTTACTGGATGGAACTGCATTGTAGGGCTATGGAATGAGTTGGCCTTGGTGCCAAAGTCTGCAATAAGCTCTAGGATGCCTCCAAAATGATATCCCAAAGGAAAGAGGGACTCCTCTGAAAAATAGCTGAAGGAGATGGTGTAGTGAACCCTCACTACAACACCTAGCAACACAACATTAATCTACTGCAAAAATAACGCTGTATTGATGGAGGATGCTTGGCCTCAAGCCTGGATGTGAGGAAAATGAAGAACAATCCCTCAAGAGACCTCTCAATAAGGAGAAGGAATCCTAAACATGAATTCCTCCGAAAATTTTTGCTAAGCAGCAAAGAATGCATAATTTTCTAATGGACAATTGAGATGAATAAACATAAGCATGAGAAACAATGGTTGCCGTGTCCTCCTTTTTAACAAATGAAAGCCCCTCTCCATGGGTCCTGTTTTACCTTAAGAAAAAATTCCTTGGCTGTGAAAGGAATCCGTGCTTAAGACATTCTTATAATTATGTCACGGAGATATGGATCCATGTTTAATCATCCCCAGAGCTCAATCATTGAATCTTCAAAATCAAATGCTATAAACATCCCACAATGCTATTATCTGCTAATATAGAATGAAATGTTCAGAAGAAGAATGAAAGGAAAAAGCCCAAAACGATATGCTGTTGTACAGAATCTATCATCTCAAGCTCTAGAAGAATTTAAAGAAAAGAACATTTAAAATGAAGGAGCGCCTATTAAGGGTTTTAACTCTTATTTACACATGTAAAAAGAGACCTTCTGCTTCGATACTTCATTTTATTCAAGGACTGAAAATACATTATGTAAACTAGAAGACGTATCAATAGCAACAAACACTAGAAGTTTTCTTTTCATTCATTAATCACTTGAAATCTCAATACCAAGATCACTGTCTGGAGATCCCAAAAACCGGAACCCTTCCTCCCCCTCTCCTCTCTGCTTTTATATCTGCTATTTGATCTAACTAACTGTTATGATCAGTTTTAAAACTGACTCTTGGAAATTTTGGAATTAATTAAAATTACAAAATGCTTGTTTAATATTATATATATATAATATATAATATAAAACCCAAAAATAGAATTGGAAGTTTAAAAAGGCAAATGGTGCATTTTGGGTCCCACCGCTACACCAATATGTATTAACGACACAATCGCTCATTGTTTTTGAAAACCAATAACTGCTTGCGGGAGCAATGATAGCGGTTTCCTGAGAAAGGGCTAAGTGGTGCCGTAATGCATCATAGCCGTCGATTTTGTAAATAATGGTTTGAGCCAAACCATTTTGCAGGGGGTACTATATCTCATAAAATCCGTTTAATTTATGCTGCCACAAGACCATTGGATCTGAGCTGGATGATCCAAATCGTCGATTCAACTGCAATACTATATGCATTTACTTCCTTATGCAACTGTGAGCCACTAAAAAAATCCAGAACCATTTCTGAACCATCCCGCCTGTAGATCTTAGCACCTTGTCCTTTCACAGAACCACAGGGGTTCCTTGCGACCCATTTTATCCATTCCAACATGCCTGAAAGCGAAACATTGGGAGTCTTATGTGCATGATTGTAACACAGGAACCATATGCTACAACGTTGGAACTGATTATACTGTTATTTTGGCCAGAGGTTCCTGCGCATTCTATGTTTCTGGATTCATGACATTCATGTCCATTGGAGGATTCCCATATTTTGTGGAGGATATGAAGGTTTTCAGCATGAAAGGTTCAATGGACACTACGGAGTGCTTGCACTTGTCATTGCCAACATGTTGTCTTCAATGCCATATCTGGCACTTGTTGCAACAATATCCGAGACAATCACCTACTACATGGTGAAATTGCATCCTGGATTTACTCACTACTTGTATTTTGTGCTGAACCTCTTCACTTGCATGACCATCGTTGAGAGCTTGATGATGACAGTGGCCACCTTGGTGCCCAATTTCTTGATGAGAATCATCACAGGAGCAAAAATCCAGGGAATATACATGTTGGTTGCTAGATTTTTCCGTTTTCTGAAAGATCTCCCCAAGCCAGTTTGGCACTATCCAATGTCATATATTAGCTTCAACTTTCGGGCATCGCAAGGCCAATACAAAAACAACTTGCTTGGATTAGATTTCGAACCGCAGATGAAGGAATGCCCAAAATCAGTGGTGAATATATCTTAAAATCTCATTCAATTTTTGACAGTTGACAACACCAGGGCCGCTGCATTCATATAGGCTAAGCAGTGAGCAACAATAGGAGAATATGTGGAATATGATTCCAGCAAGTGAAATATGGTGAGCTAACTTTAAGATTATGATTCTCCAAGCTTTCATCTAATCTATATTTCCTTGTTCAAGTAACAAATCCAATCTTTAGAAGGACAAGAATGCTTGATTTGATTTTTCGAGTTTCATGTATCTGATGATCGAGTAGCATATTCCTGAACCAATGCTCCGAATAATGATGGTTGTTCTAGCAGCTTAGATGGTTTGTCAAACTCCTTAGCAATTCGTATGATCTTCTGGATCACACCGTCTTTTTTTGCATCTACTGATGTTGTTGCTTCATCTAGAAAGAGGATGCGGCTTCATTTCAACATAATCCTACCCAAACAAAGAAGTTGTCTTTGCCCAACACTCCAGTTGTCTCCATTGTCGACCACGAGAGAATCCAATTTTCAGTTTTTGAAGTAACAACATTGGCAAGCTGGCATCTTTCAAGGCTCTTCCAAATTTCATCATCCGTGTAATTCCCAAGAGGATCGATGTTACTTCTGACAGTTCCCTCGAAAAGAACAGGTTCTTGCGGTATGATGCCAAAATGAGATCGCGGATCATGAAGGCCCAAGTTGGTTATATCGACTTCATCGATGATTAATTTTCCTCCAGCAGGCTCAAGAAGCCTACACAAAGCTTGAATTAGGATTGATTTCCCACTTCCAGTACGACCTACTACACCAATCTTCTCCCCACCTTTAATATTCAGACTGATGCCTTTCAGAACTAGAGGAGTGTTTGAACGGTAGCGAACCTGTAACTCTCTTAACTCAATATTCCCATTATGGGGCCAGTTAGGAGATGGCAAACAGTCTGGGATTGTCCATGCTGCTTCAGATGGGATAGTTGTAAATTGTCTGATTCTCTCAACGGAAACCATCTTATTCTCCACCAGGAAAGAGAGCCAGACTACAAAGAATAACACTGAATTGAGGGACAGGCCATATGACAAAGATAATCCCACGAGTTCCCCTGCAATGTAATTAAATCACCCAATAACAGATTTCTTAGGCACAGTGTTTCAAATGTCTTTAAAACATTTTGTTTATCTCCTTGAACTTGTTCCACTTCTTCTTAATTTTCTAATAAATGTTCCTCAGCAACCTTAAATTGCCAAGAACTTCTCCCGACTTTTTGCTGAGTGATATTGTGCTACAACAGGTCCCACTCCTATTATTTTTTCCTCCACCAAATAACCCTTTCCTCATTCATACTGCGCTGCTTCTCTAAGTGTGCTCCACCTCTTGGCCCAACGCTGTTGACTTGCTCAAACTTAACCAAGCCTCTTTGTAAATAACCTTGTTCACACATGAGGGTGTGAAAACCAGCTCCAAAGATGATCCCCTACCATACTATGAGGGATTTTATTGAGAATATCATTATGCATGGGCCTCCTTACCCATTTATTCTCTTCCTAGGTGAAATCAACAAAAATTAATGTTCCAAATTATTGTCGGAAAATTTGGGAACATTACACACTATTGGCTAATATTTAAGAAAACCTTGGATTTTGAGAGTTTAGGGAGAATAAATTTTGGCTAAGGCATGGAGTGATATAACTGGCTCATCAGGCTTAGATGTAGTATCAGTGTCTAGGGTTGTTAGGGTTTCACCCTCTTCCTCCTCGGGAACTTAAGTGGATGGAGCTTCATCGGCGGAGCTGTTTTCAATAACGTCAATTTGAAATAATTTATGTTCCTTGAATTTATGTCCCATGGAGTATTTTTCATCATAGTATTAGTAGATTCCTTGTTTCCTTCTTTCATCCATTTCTGTCGGCGGCACCTTTTTAACCTTAAATTTTTAGGTGGGACCCGTAATGGGGGTGGGAAATGCCCGTGCAACAAAATATGGCTGATTGGATTGGGCATTTAAAGCGACTTATACCACAAACGCCTTGATACATGCTTTCAACCAAGTATTTGGTCGATGCATTCGAACATGGGATTGGATGGCTCCCTTTAGGCCACTGTTGAAACATTCCAAGTAAAAGGCATCTCCTAGTCCTTCAATCTGAATATCCAATTTTTCAAAGGCTACAATGTAGTCTTGTATTGTACATGTTTTCCTAAGCTTAGTGAGATGACCCAGAAAGTCATAGGGCCTGATCAAGGCAGTCACAAATGGCTTTTGAGAACATATTCCAAGTTAGCCTCCCTAGATAACATTTATGATGCCACTTCCAATGCTCTTGGTCCAAGTAAAGAGCTCCCACATGTATTTTAGTGTCATCGTCCCATAGATTTATTAAGATGGAAATATTTTTCCATTTATGCCACCCATACTACCGGGTTAGAGCCATCAAATTTTTACATGTCTAGCTTGGGTGTCTAGCGGCTCGAATATTGGTGACCTCCATGGAAATGAATGTGATGGTTGGATTCTCATTCCACGTGTGCATCAAAATTGTGTTCTTCCCTCATGGGTTCACGATATTTCCTTAGGGCTTCCAATACTTCTGTGAGTTTTTTATTAAAATATGCCTGGAAGTCATTAAATTTTTTCTCGAGGCCTTTGAGTTTATTTGCAACCTTCTCCACAGCCATAACTTGAGACCTATTATCGTGCATACACTAGACCTGGTAAAATTTTGAGCCTACTTGAGAGTAGTATTGTTGGAAAGAGGGAAAGCTCAGGAGTCTAATGATGTGGGTCACTTGAAGTCGCATCGGGAAAAATTTGGGACCACATGAAAATTGGGGGCTTACAGGTGAATGGTACCACTATGATCAACTCGTCGTATTGAATCTTATGGCATAGGCATTTTTGTTTTTTTTACTCTAAAAGGAGTTTTACTCCCAGTTGATCAATAATATGGTGTCCAAAATCCAAAATGCCAAAATGTGTTGCGACAATCTGACCCGAAATATGGCAGTCAAAACCCTTACTGCACAAAGAGTCTGGTCTTCTTTGTGAAAACCCCAACTGTTGAATCTGATATGTATGGCAATGGATCTGATTTGTACAATGACATTTGAACCTCAACTGCTAGATCTAATCTAGATGAAAATTTAGGGGGGAATCTTCAGATAGATAAGGGAACTACGGTAACAAAGGAGTGACAGGTGCTACAGATAGTGATATATGCAGGGGTCCAACAGTAATACTCGGCACAATATTTTATAGCCCTAACCAAGGGGGATCGACTGTACCCTTATCTATACTACTTGACTACCCTATTGTACACGTGAGTAATCTACCCGAGTGTTATTCTCAGTGTGTTGTAGCATAAATATGGTCATTGGCTTATCTAAGGTTAGGTTTCAGGTTACCTTGGGGGGGCTTCCAATAGACCCAAGGGTATGTGGAAGTGAAGTCCATGTGCGGTTATTTCTAATGCGCTACTACTCAAATGGGTAACCACAGGGGTTACAAGGGAGTCCAACAAGTGTAATCACCTCTTGTAGTTCTTGCATGCATGCCTCCCCAAATCCACAGGTTTATGCGTTGAACAAAAAATATTGTGGTTTAAATACGTTGGAACATGTCTCTAGACTTAAAAAAATCTGCCAAGATTGGAGGTACAGTTGGCCCTAGAAAGTGCTCTGATACCACTTGCTATGCACTTGACCCGCAAGAATAAAAAAATGCTAGAAATATGAAACAATATTTCCAAAAACACATAAATATCACATGAATTGAGACAAGCTGCATAGATGTTTTATTATTCATAAGCATAATATAATTTTCACTTTCCTCTTCGAGGGGGAAACCTCCAGCAAAGCATATCTCAATTACAATAAAACTCTATGATTCTTCCCTTATTATCTAAGACTATTTATAGCTTTATGACATCCAAAACCCTAACTACTAGTGGTCCCTTGCATAATACAGGTTAACCATTTTATTTAGAAATTATGGCTCATTTATAACTAATTATGGTCCCTTTTCTAGAATGTGGGTCAATCACTTACATTTATTATTAATGCAGATAACCGCTTACGGGCTTTATTGACTCAACTAACTAACTAAGACTCTGACTACGCCCCTTGGGCTTATTACATAAATAAAGGGGTTGGTGTTGGACCCTAACATGAGATAACATTTTTTCCCATAGTCTGTAACTATTTGTGATACACTCGAAAGATTGGATAAGAAGATGCGCTTTCTTTTCATGTTTTTCAAATCATGTAGAAAATAGTTGGATCATTTATTAAAGCCAAGGCCTAAAGTGATTAAAGGCAAGGAATCATCACACTCTTTCCTACTTGGGTAGTATATTAATATACCAAAGTACAATTTTTCTTACTGAATACTTTTTCAAGTGGAATATAGTATAGTGTACCCACATCTACTACTCACAGCATCCTCAATAAAGTGACATACATTTTCCAAATTTGGACAACAAAGGATTCAAAACATTGAAAATATATTTCATTTTTTTAGCTAGAATTGTTTGTAAAATGGCACAATTGATGTGTTATTAGAGTTAATGAATATCTAATACACTCTACTAACGACATTAAAAGAAAAATTGAAAAACAAACTCTTCCTAATATTTGAATCTATTTATAACATGCATAGTACTTCAGCTTGAAACATAGCTCCAACAAGATTAACTACAACAAAGTAATCAATACCCTGAACAAATATTTGTTCAAAGTAATTCTCTATTTGAAATTGAGAAATATCCCTCTCAACTTCCAACACATGAGTATATCAATGACACCACCTTAGGAAAAAAATCAAATGAAGATGCAAAATTTTGACTTGTACTTACCAAGCTCATCATCCTACCTTGGGAAGAATTCATCAAAAACAAGCACAAAACTAGTCTTGGATATGAAAAGGAATTGACTTCACATTTCAAACTACTCCAAACCAATCTAGTTTTAGGGTGTTGGGTTCCTTGGAAAAGCTCATATTCACCTATTCCACGTCCAAATTAGATTCTCATATGCCAGCATTGTCATCAAGTTGGCCACATGAAAGATCAGTGTTTTGATATTCACCCTTTTGACCATTTTGGAAAACATACTCATCAATCAAACATATGTTCTAGATATAGCACTCCTACAATAGAAAAGATTCACCTTGGACATATCACTTCTTGAAAATGATATTTAATAGAAAATAACATATATCACCCATATTATAGAACTCATTCTTGAGTATTGACATGTCTTGCAGTGGATAGATTTTTGTCTTCTCACCTTGTATCTAATAGGGGGAATTAACTGTTAGCTACTAGTTTCAAAGTTATATCAATAAATCATGAGTCACAACCATAACTAGAGCTAGCAGTGAGAACCTAGATCCAAATTCAGTTAGAGACAAAGTCAGAGTTGTATCCAGAGATAAATGCATGTTCCATGAGCTTCATTTGGTTTGTGATCCTCCTTGAATCACCACTTAGTAGTAGAATAATTATTCTTCTAGATTAAAATTTGTGGTCATCTTTAAACCACCATTTTTTGGGAATCATGATTATTGTTAGACCAAAACTTGCAAGTGTTAGTCAACAATCACATCTTCATAGATAAGGATCCATGAGAGGCAGTTAGTACATGTCGTGAAGCACACAGGGAGCATTGGTTTATCCAATGTACAACAATCTCCCCCCCCGCCCCCCCCACATAATGTGAGTCGGGTGTGTATCTAACTTGTGACCTATGCTCTGATACCACTTGTTAGGAATGACAATTTTTGTTAGACCAAAACCCATAGTTTTTAGTCAACAATCGCATCACCAGAGATAAGGATCCATGAGAAGCGGTTAGTCCATGTAGTGAAACACACAGGGAGCATTGGTTTATCCAATTTCTAACAACATCTTAACATTTTTTAGTCATATTTAAACCATCATTAGAGAGCACTTCCTTTTTTTATAAGACATTAGCTTCTTTCCAAACTCAAAATTGTTCTAGGTATTACTTCAAGCCAAGTTCTAGAGTTGGTGGTCAGCCTTAAACCACCCCTAGTATAATACTTCAACTTCTAATACCATTTTGGTTCATGGTTAACCTTAAACCACCACTAATATAAGACATCGACTTCTAGTACCCTTTTGCTTCATGGTCTTCCTTAAACCACTACCAGTATAAGACTTCCACTTTTTCTACCCCTTTTGGTTTGTTGTCTTCCTCAAATCGCTAAATTTAGAGATCACATCCATCCATTGGTTGTTATCTACCTCCATATTTTATCTCTATTCTTGAACTCACAGAAACCCCTTCATAATAAGGGGAGGAACATTGAAAACATAATCCTTATGGATTGTGTAAACTTTAAAATCATTCACTTGTGAGGAAGGTGAAAAGTCACAAGTGAACATGAAGAGTCATGAGGAGTCAAAGAGACCTCTTGGAAAATGAAACCAAGGGTCAAAAAAAGATATCAATATTTGTATCATATGAATAATAATGTATCACATTCTTATTAATCTATTTCCATTTTCATGTATGTTTGTAACATTACCCATTTATGTTCTTATGCCAAAGATAGTATTTTTATACACTATTGAAGTAAAAGAAAATATATTTGTTTTAGAATGACTTTTCCTTTGAGTTTAATCCATCCTCAACTCATGAAAAAAATAACAATTTTACCACCTCTCAGTCCTATTTATGCTCAATCATTTCATTTCCATATTATTTTTGAAGAAAAAGCTTTTAGGCTACCTTTTCCACTACTATAGTGTTGGTATTTTTCTTGATCTTTGCTTTCTCTTTACAATTCTCCTTGCAAGTCCTCTTCATTTCCAAACTTGGGATTTTCCAAAAGTATATCCCTTCTTTCTAAACCTATACTACTCTTCAAAAAAGCTTGGAGTACTCCTCAAAAATTTATATTATACTTGTAGGCCTACACTTCAAAACACTTATATTGTAGTCTTTAGACTTGGGTCCTATCAGCACTTAATCTCTTCAAAAAGACTCTGACTATTTTTTATTATTTTGGAGTTTATTTCCTTTGACTCCTAAAAAATTTGGAGTTGCCTTGTATGAGAAACTTAGTGTTTGCATGATAACATTAATTTCCCCCCATACCACTACCCTACCCCCATAAACCAACAAATATTATGGATAATGATAAACAAAAGTCAATGTGAATGGGAGATAGAGATAATTTTCCATGCTATGCCTATCTACAAGCATAATTTCTTTAAAACGTGTACCTTTTCTTTGGTGGAATTTCCAATTGGAAGAAATGCAATGAAGTGTGCAAAGATCTTTGCATGCTAGTTTGATGAAGGTTGTGATATTCTATAGTAATGTTTTGATTTATTTGCATAAATATTCTTTTGAGTTGCAATATTTCATGTAGGTGGCTCATATGCTTGATTAGGGTGATCTATAATGTATGGGATGAAAATTTAAATTTCTATAGCATTATATATGTTGTATGTATGTGGCATGCTTCTCTTGTACATACATGGAGGTGGTAGTCTTATAACACTTCTTTCATGTATATGCCTATAGGTGTTATTCCTATAGTGATCATGTGTTGTAAACGCCTATAAGTGCACATGGTATGCTCTCCTACACATGCTTGTAGACATGCATTCTAGTAGGGGTCCTCTCTTGTGGATGTCTATATGTGAACACTCATGTAGGAATCTATGTTAGCAAAAAATTATATAACCCAGTAACTTTGGAGTCTCTTGTAGGTGTATGCATAAGGGATAAGAGGTTATATTACAAGTGAAGGTTGTGGATTATTACATATTTGCCATAAATGGGATGCTATAATGCATGTAGTAGGTATGTAATGAGCTCAACGAGTGGGAACTCTGAGACATATGAGTGGATTGGATGGAATAAATGAAATGGTATGTGTAAAGGATAAGAGGTTATATTACAAGTGAAGGTTGTAAATTATTACATAGTTGGAATAAATGGGATGCTATAATGCATGTAGTAGGTATGTAATGAGCTCAACGAGTGGGATCTGTGAGACATATGAGTGGATTGGATGGAATAAATGAATTGGGTAATTAGAATGAATGGAAATATGATGTAGTAACCCATAATAAACTTTGATTTTGCAATGGTGCAAGTTAAACTCATTGATTGTATACATTTTGTGATTCCACTTAGGGATTTTTTTTTAATCAATGGCATATTTATTGATTCTCGCTCATTGATGCTTTATTCACGAATACCTTGCTAGTAAATACTATGTCTAGGTTGAATTGAATCATTGTACTAACATGAATCTCTTGGAATTGATCTCACTTAATAATTTCCCTACATATTTGTATCGTAATTTGAATTTGAGTAAATATAAAACACATTTTTTTCCTCTTTTTATGCTCTTACAGAGTTTATTTCTATAGGAATTTTAATCATATTTATGCATGAATTTATTTCTTCTTTATTGTTGAAACTTGGACTCTTAATAACCAACCTTGATCTACAATTAAAATGACACGTTGAAAATAATCCTACCATCATCCCAATAAAAATAAATTCTCCCATTTGTACCATCACTTGATCAACCAAATACGTGTGAATAGGTGCATATCAAATCAAGATAGCCCAACTTAGTGTCATGCAACTTTTGAGATCTTTGGAAAGATATGGCAAGCCTTAAAATATATAAGTAAGAAAAATGTTGTGGAATTTTTCAAACCTAGACTTAGTGAAATTCGATTGTTCCCTTACAATGAAAACTTGTTCCAATATTGTTTTCTTGAAATAGAATATGGCCTATCTTCTCTTTTGAGAGACTTCATTGGAATTTGTCAAACTTGGAACCTGTCAGCTTATAACGTGAGATTATACTTTAGTTGATTTAGTGATGAACATTAGGTTCACATACTTTATTCTACTTAAAATATATTAGAAATGTCTTGGAAGTGATAGAAACAATGTGATACTTTCCTATGGATACTTTGCAACTATATAGCTTCTTTCCAACCCCATAACTTCTAAAAATTGTATCATAAGATTTCAATTGTATTTATAATATAAACTAAGATGTGTCCTCTATGTTTATAATATATTAGTTCTATGTTGAATTTTGTGCTAAATCCATATTGTTGATTTGCAACTTATATGCAACTTCTCTCTATGAGATATGCTAGTGCCTTCTTATGTTGTATATTGAAGTGCATAGTTTGTTTCTTTAATGTATTTCTTTGAGCTTGTTAAGCTTGAGAATTGTTTGTCCATGTAATGTAGTGAAATGGAAGCTTGAGTTGGAGTGAATCTTGTATATCAAGTAGAACTCTATCTTTCCAAGCTATAGTTGGGCATCTTGGTAGCTCTTGAACCTCTTCTTTACTCCATGGTTTAAAGATATGGAATGGAAACCCTTGAAATTGTGTGTGGCAATAGATATTTGTAGGTGCTAAAATGTTTTTCCACTCTTTTCTAATATTTGAAGAATGTCATCAACTCTTTATGTTTGATAATATTTTTACATGCATATGATGGCACAATGGCATGGCCTTGTACACTATGTATTGTTCAGATTCAAGATCTTGTGTATGGATCTTGTTTGCAATAAATATCAGGTAAAAAATCGGATATCAAATGAACTGACCAAAAGTATAAGAAAATTGAGAATTCATACTCCTATTATTATCTAGATATTGAAAATGAAGACTTGAAGAATTTAAAAGCCTTACGTAAAATGAAGACTTGAAGAATTTGAAAGCCTTATGAAAATAATTCATATATTATTTAACCTTTCATTGCCTCTTTTGTAGATTTTTTCCTATGATATATAATTTTAACCTACCTTCAGCAATGATTATAAGCCAAGAATATTTATTTTTATTTTCTCTTTTTTCTCAAATCATAGGACATTAATGCTTTGCTTATTGGTGCCTCAAAGAGGATTTCACTATGAAAAAATAACTTTTCCATTTCTTTTTATATTTTCAGAAATAAAGACTTGCCTTAAAACATATTTTCAATTTTTCAATTAAAGAGTTATCTTACACTCCTTAAAATGATTTTTGTTGGAAACTCAATCTTTAGGGATTATGGTATTCTCTTGTGGAAGAATATGAAGAAGAGTCACAGGTGAAGATGAACGGAATTCAAAAAACCTTGAACTATGAATCCAACGGTGAACTATGAATCCAAAGGTCATAACTTGATGCAGTTATATGTATAATATCTATGAAAAAAAGGTAGGTCACACTTATCCCTTATATTTAATTTTGTGTGCATTATAAAATTGGTGCCATACCTTGTTTGTTTGATTGTGTTTGAGCCACAGATATGTGACCTTTCCCCACTATTTTCGTATTCCTTGACCTAGACACTCTCTTACATCCATGATAACAATAAAAATTGTTCTTGCAGTTGAGTCTTCTCCATATGCACCATACATGAACATTTGTGGGATGAAAGCCTTAATGAATGTGGATTATTGAGAGTCGATAGTGGATCATCGGAATTCGATGGGAGAGTACCTCATATTTTTTTGTCGTGGAAATCATAAACGAAACACCTTCCACCTAAAGAGAGTCATCCATTCTCTTTGCCATCATTCCCACATGTTGTAACTTCGGCACCAATCACACATAATATAACACAGTCCACCTTCCTCGCCTCTTGCTCTTCCAAGAGGCGATGGTTTATCAAAATTGAACCTGTCACCTAATATCACATATCATAAACCATGGGAATATTTTTTAGTGAAGAGATGCGATAACTCGAAAGTCAACCGAATCGAAGATGCATTGGTCGGAAGAGATTGATAAATAATTATGTGTGTGTGAATCCAAATTGTTTCACTGTAATATCTTGTGTATTGAAATTTCCCAACCTCTCGGAAAGAGCTGGAACACTCTTAATATAATCTAGACTTGTTTCATCAATTTTGTGGGACTTATTTTAATGCATAACCCACTTGGTTTTAAAAGAAATTGATTTTCAATCCAAAGGTGTCTACTAGATTCCCTAGAGCAACTGCATTGCTTGGTAGCTTAAAACCTAGGCACATAATATTTCATATTATATGAAGAATAAAAGGAATAAATGGGCACATTAACTGTATTTTATTGTTGAAAAGTAAAACACGCAACTGTTCAAATCAGCATAGTCCAACGAGGTAGAATACACAACAACTAAACTTATTTTGGTTGAAAATTACAGGAATATCTCAAAATTTATTGACAAAAGTGAAATTAAATAATTGACCTTACTCTTGCCTGTTATCATTTACATGGCCACCAATGTCTAGTGATTAATAGAATTGCATATTTTGATCAATTGTTATTTTGAGAATCTTGGTCAGTTCAAAATACATACATTAAATTGTCACTATGCAAAGATTAAAAATTATTGAATGGAATTATAGTTTCGAATTTATAGTAAATTTGGTGATGGAATAGACACCGAAAACTTTAGAAATCATGAACACTAAGTTGTTGTGTTGAGCTGCAGATATTTTGTTCTTCTTTTGACCAATCCTTTTTGTTTTGCTTGCAAATTACCACTCCAATAGAGAGCTTATAAAGACATCTAGAAACTACAAATACAAAGAAGAATATAATTGGTATTGATCAAAAATGTCTCTCAAGAGACCATACGAATCCATGAGGGACATCTTGATCATAGGCACCCCGGAGCTCAAAATTTTAACAAGAATATTAAGGTACCATTACATACTATGTGCTCGAAATTTCCTTCATCATGAACCTTGAGAATTTTGGAAACTTGTTCTTCCACTCTTTCTATTATCCTTCTAACATTTTCAATATTTCCATAACTCACACATTTCTCATTGAGGTGACATTTATTTCTAGGACATCTACTCCATTTGGACAATGTCGGCATGGTAGAAGAGGAATCAAAGCATCAACACAGTCAATTTTGAAGATCAATTAACTCCAAAAAAATGGTAACTTACAGATAGTCTTTATGTAAGTTCACTTGTAGTTTTTTGGAATTGAGTTAAATTACATTGTAAACATGTGCATTTTTAGTAGAATCAAACACCATTCATTTGCTAAGATTGAATTGTTAAGAAATAGATCGAATTGATAATTTATTAGATTTATCGAATACTCTAATACTAAATTCCATTCTCATCAATATAGTCATACTTGACAAGGAAACTATTGTTGATGTTTAAACCTATTTACATAATTAAGAGGACAAAACCAATTTTCTATGGCTTCAGTCACAACTACAATGAGATGAATTATACAACAAAAAACTCAACATTCTAAATTAGTCATTGTTGATAAAAATTCTCTTTTTGACTTTGAGAAATACTCTTATTAGCATCCTTGCACGACACCACCCCAGAAGCAAATACAAATGAAGATGATGAATTTTTCTTTCACTTCCCAAGGTTGTCATCAAAACTTAGGAAGAATTCGTCAACAACAAGCACAAAATCAGTCTCAGATATGAAAATGAGGTGACCTTTCACATTCCATACTATTCCATACCAATCCAATTCTAGAGTGATGGGTTCCATCAAGAAAGCTCATCCTCGACTACTCACTTCCACATCAAATTCATAAATTCCAATGTTTTCATCGATTTGGCCACATGAAGGATCAAAGTTTCGATGTTCATCCCTGTAATCATTATGGAAATCATAATCATCCTTCAAAAAGATGTTGCATACATAAGAACCCTGCAAGAGTAAAGATTCACCTTAGGTGGATCAATTCTTGGCAATGGTCATCAACAACCAAGTAGATATATCGGCCATAACATAGGATTAATTCTTTAGTATTGACACATCTTGAAATGGAGATATTTCCATATTCTCACATTGTATCTAACAACGCCTGAAATATTAGTGGCTTCAAGCCCTCCTTAAACCACCAATAAGTAGAAGAATTGAAAAAATTTCTAGGCAACAATTTGTGGTCATATTTAAACCACTATCTCAATCATTTCATTAATTTGTGGTCATTCTCAAACCACCATCTAAGAGAACTTCCATTTCACAGAAGACATTAACTTCTAGCTAAATTAGAAACTGCTTCAAGAACTAATTCGAGCCAAGTTCCAAAGTTGGTAGTTAACCTTAAACCACCATTTAGTAGAAGAATTCAACTTCTACTATCCATTTGATTTATGGTCTAGATTAAACCAACAGATTTAGAGAGCACATCTAACCATTAGTTGTATCCACTTCCATATTTCATCTCTCTTCTTGGACTCACATACACTCCTTCGGATTAATGGGGGAGATTTTGGAAACCTAACCCTTAGGGATTATGGTATTATCTTGTGTAAAAATAAGAAAATTCATAGATGAAGGTGATCAGTAATTGCAAGTCTAAGAAACCTTGGAATATGAATCAAAGGTCATAACATGATGTGTGTGCGTGTGTACGTATTTTTTTGTGTGTATGTATAATATTAATGAGAAAAATAATTTCATGCTTATATTTTGTTTTGTGTGCATTCTAATAGTTTTCACCATAAGATTTTGTTTCCCTCTCTTTTTACCCCTTTTTTCTTAGATGTGATTAGCCTTCTTTGAGGTCATTAATGTTCTCAATCAAATCTAGATGTTTAACTTGAATTTTGACAGTGAATTCCTCTTTTTATGGAGTTTTATTGTAAAATTTGTGTCTATGTCCATTAACTAGTAAAGGAACAAGTTCATCATTAGCTATTCTAATTTCTACTAAGCCCTTTTCTTGCATGCGTCAATCTCTTAGGGCCAAAATAATATTTTCCTCAATTTTTCCTTGAAATATTTGAATCTTGAGTGATATGATAGGGAACAATCCCATTCCTTGAAGACGTTTGTCTTAATATATTTGTCATTCCCTTTTGTCCTTTGTTGTTGGAACATTGCAATATGAAAAGAAAAAAAATTGCATATAAAGTGCATTGAATTGTTCTAATCTTTCATGGTGTGCCTCACAGAGATCTAGCCCTAGTTGGAATTTTTCTCTCAATGCTTGAATTTCAAACTCTATGGATAATGTAACGTTATTTCCATACACCAACTCATAGGGTGTGGTGGTTTCCCATGTAGTGTTGTATACCAATACAACCACTTGTCAACCTATTTTCCAAATTTCTTGTGTGTTGCTTGAGCCTCATAGTTATATTGTTCTCCATCTCTCTATTAATCACCTATATTTGACCATTTTTCTTAGGATGATAAGTAATTGATTCCATGTGTCAAATCTTGTACAAGTTCATGAGATTCTCGATGATATTAGAAGTAAATTGAGGTCCTTGATATGTGACAAACTCCCTTGTTACTCTAAATCTTGAAAATATGTTCACATAGAGGAATTTTACTACCTTCTCCTTTTTTTCATTGTTCATTGACTTCACTTCTACCCATTTGATCAAGTAGTCAGTGCAAACCAGTATATGCTTATTTTGATTTGGTGGTGCCTCTATGGGTCCCAAAAATTAGTATCCATGTTTTCTAAAGGGATCCATTAAGATATGTGGTTGAAATAGAATTTCATTTTTATTTGTAGGATTTCCCATTTTTAACACTCATCAAGTGTGATAAGTATGCTTTAGTGTCTCTATGGAGTTTTGGTCAGTAGCACCTTGTTTGAAGAACCTTGTATGTTGTCCTCTTTGCAACATAATGGACTCCACAAGGCACATCATGAAAAGCATGCAATATTCCATGTACCTCATCTTCCCTCATGCAACACATGGATATACATTTTGAACTAATATTGACTAGGAAACCCTTCATCTATTTGTATATGGAACTCTTATGGCCCCTAAGGTTGTAGCTCACTTGGAAAATCATGTTATATAAAGTTTTATGTAAAGTATTATGACATCCTTGGTTTCATCCCCCTTGTTAGGGTCCCGTGATTTTTTATATTGGTGAGAACAAATGCACCGGGTAACATCAGACCAGTCTTTGGAGTCCTAGGACCTAGCCTTCCTGGATTCAGAGAGGGATCTCTCTATTTTGTGCAAAGGATGTGAACGTGTTTCCTTTCAGGGTTTTATTTTAGGCTAGTTGTTAATTTGGGGGTTTGTTTGTTTGTTTTGGTTGGGTATATGATTAAGTAGAATAGATGGAGTGAGGAAATCTTCAAGTCATTGGGCTATGGAGTCTATAAAAAGTCATGTAAAGTTCAACAATGAATTAGGGTACATCACAGGGCTAATCAAGCATGGTAAAATGAATTTTCAAGGTTTGTGTGAGATGAAATGAACATCAAGTTTGTGAACAAAGTAGGGCAAAGGGAAATTAAGAATCGTTTGTCAAATACTTTAATAAGAAGGGCCTTCAACACTATTTATCATAAATAAGTAATCATAAGGCAGGGCAAACCAATAACTCTTTGATTAAACTCAAGCAAATAAGCATTTAAGACAAACAATCAAATGAAATATAGAAGGCAAGAAACTTCTTTAACTTCTAGTGATTTCACCTTCAAGGTTAGAAAACGTTTAAGATAAACATATAAATTTAATCAAAGAATATGGAAATCCTAAACATAATTGATCATAGCCATAAAGATCTCCAAAACAACTATTCAAGCATGGAAAAAGGTTATGATCGAAACATAGCCTCTTTGGCAAAACCTAATTAGTGGTACTTCAAAGAAAGATCTCAAGAACAATGTTTTAGTGACATCAAACAAGCAGGGATAACCATAAAACATCTTTGATATCTACTGTATTGAATCATTCATGAGATAAACAAGCTTGGGTGGGTCTAGAGAGAAACTAAGAATTCTCTACACTAACCTAGTAGAGGAAAACATAGAGGCAATGAAGAACAAACAGAGCTAAGGTGCCTTTGAAAAATATTTCTTAGTCTAAAACCTTTGTTTTACGACAATATATAAGGATGTTACAACATGATACATAAGAAAACAAGAACTGAATAGAAGCACATCACCATTAACCAAGCTTAGGGATCCTGCAAGCAAACCTTCTCCATCGTCAATCAAAACAAGCCATTCACAAACTCCACAACACCAATTTCTTCTTCAATCTCCAAAAAACCATATATTGCTCTCAAGAGTCATCAAATGCCAACCTTTTACAATAAGGCCCTCTTGATCTATTTATCTAGAAAAGGAGGGAAAAAACCCTAACTAGGGTTTGAAAATGTCAAAAATAGTCATAAATGTCATTTATGCCCAAGAGACCATGCAAGGCCCAAGGCACAAAATATCTCATGAAATAAATGCAAAAATAACTCCTAGCACCTAAATTTGGAGTGATTTGCCTCAAAATACACTAAAATATCATTTTTCCATTAATGAGTTTATTTTTTGACTTTTTGGCCAAAAACGCACAATGAGGTCTGAATGCGTAGCGCCTATACGGGAGAAACTGGGTCCAATTGCAGCCAAGTTTTGATGACTTTCTCGATGTTGAAATTGGCTCCGTGATGGCCCGTTGGAAATCTTGTTGAGTCTACTTTCCAAAAATAACCTTAGTTTTCTGATTGGGCTCCATTAACCTGTCCAAAAGGTAAATTTCCCAAAGCTGCTCTAGGCGTAGTGCCAGGCCTAAAAATGAGGCAGAAAGGTGAAAAATAGGGTGTTTTTGACCTTTTTGAGGAGCCAAAAATGCTCCAAATGCTCTCAAAATTGGTGAGAATTCTTTAATTGAGCTGAGGATTCCCAAAATGCAAAGAGTTCCTCATAAGGATGTCTGAGATGAAAGCGTAGCGCCAAGGGTGTTGCGCTTAGAGGCCTCAAAATTTGCAAAAAACCAAAATTTGTCAAAATTTTCCCAAAATTAGTGGATACCTTCCTTATGGGGTTTGAGAGCCCTATAGAGAAGCTTCAACCAAGATTCAAATGTTTTCTTGGTCTTTTGCCTCTTTGAGTGTTTGTATTTTGGCATGAGCCTTTTTTAGCTTAGCCCTTGCAATTTGGTTTCTCTAGGCATAATGCTTGGTCATCTTCCTTTGGAGATCAAGATCTATTGGCTTTCTCCAATTTAGCCTCCAAGTGTATGTTTTCTCTTTCTAGCCAAGGCTCCCGATCATATTCTATCTCCATGGCAAGCAGCTCATCTAGAGGGAGCTGCTCTACCAAGGTTGAACCTTGTTCTCTCTGTTTTGTCAAGGCCTTCTTTAAACCCATGGTTCTTGGTATCCTCCTAGACTGCCCTTCTTCATCTTCACTTTCCTCATAGGTGCCCATGAATTCCTCTATCTTTACCTGTGCCCTTTGACCTTCTTTCTGAGCTCTGATTTCTCTAGCCTCATAAATGGCAATTTGTGCCCCTAGTTTCCCGTTCTCCATCTCAAGGACATCATTCGGCACTCTTGGCCCTATCTAGATTTTCTTGAAGGTCTTCAATTTGGGCATTTTTTTTCTGGAGGAGAAAGTTTGAGATCCTTGCTTCATTTTCCTTGTCACTGTCAATCTAAATGATTTCAAACTCTCTCTCAACCTCATGATGATCTTCTTATTCTTCCTTTACCTTTTCTTTTCCTTTATCTAGTGGCTTAGTGGATGTGGAAGGCATGGCCCCTTACCTTTTTGAGGCAGCAAACACATGCCTTTACCCTCTTTGGTATACCGATGCAAAAGGCCCAACTCTGCTCTTTTTGGTGTTTTCATCATGGCTACCATCATTTGTTTCCATGTCTTCCTCTTCATCACCTAGACTGTTGCTTACCTCTTTACCTTCAACATCAGCCTCACTTTTAGTCTCTTCATTGATTTCTGCACTTTCATTTTGTTCCTCATTGTAGCTGCTTTCCTCATCATTACTGTGATCTTCATTTTCACTATCAGCCTCCTCATTTTTTTCATTGTTTTCATGACTATTATGAGTGTTGTCATGATTTTCATGACTGTTGTCATGACTATCATGACTGTATTCTTTGATATTTTTATCCTTGGTGTCACTCTTGTCATTTTCCTTGTTGTCTTGTTCCTCAGTGATGCTTGCTTCATTGATGTACATGATTTCTTCAGCCTCTTCATTTTTTGTAGTGTTATCATCTTCATTTTGGCTGCTCTCTTCATCTTTTCCCTCATCTCTGTCATAACTATGAGCCTCATTGTTTTGGCTGTCATTAGGGCTCTTAGTCTTACTGTTGTCTTTAGGATCATCCTTTGTTTATTTTTCACTTGCCTCATCTTCATTATTATCCACCTCCATGTCTTCTGCTTCTTGTTGGCTTGATTCATCATCACCTTCATCTTCATTTCAGTTTGATTCATTGTAAACCTCACCCTCATGGTCACTTACTTGTTCACTGCCACTTCCTTCTTGATCTGATGCATTAGGAGAGGTTGAGGAAGGGAGATTTTCTTAAGGAGAGGATACTTGTGTAGATGATGAGGCATGATCTGTAGGAGGTGATGGAGGAGTAGAGGGAGGACGATGAGATGATGAGGGTAAATTTGGTTGATGATGGGGTTGTGGGTTTGTGAAGACCTCATGAGTAATAAACACCTTCCATGGTATGCCCTTTTGCTCCAACTGATGTAGCACAACCATCTTGATCAAGGAGTGATGGAACAAACTTTGCATTTGTTGGGAATAGTTCCTTCTTCAGACAACAAAAGACATCTTGTCAATACTACTATAGAGGTAGTAGGGTAAATGAAGCATCTTAACCCTAGTAAAATGCATGACACCTTCCCTCACAGGTAAAATATTTCATGTTGATCCTCATCAAGGATGCATACCTCTCCAGCAAAAGTGACAAAGGGAAAATAGTCTTGCAACCTTCTTTGTACCTAGGCTTGAGGAATGGCTCATAGCAGCTCATGTCCAGCTTTGCTCTTTTGAACCATTTTTCACCAACATCAGGTATGCCAGTAGCATGGGAAATGGTAACTAATGATAGCTCAAATTCTACCCCAAATTTCAACGTCTTTGTAGGTCCTTGGATGCAGCTTGGAGGTGTCCTTTCATCATTTTTTGGCAATTTACAGGTGGAGGAGGGCTTCTGGCTTAGGTGCAGCGCCTGCACGCAATGTCGGGCCACTTCTTCCCTACGCGCAGTGCCTGCACATGTTCCTGGGTTTCGAGCCTCCTAAGTGCCTGAATGCGTTTAGGCCTGTCGATTCTCCTACGCGCAGTGCTTGAACGTCTTTTGGGCCTGTCGGGCTCCCTAAGCGCAGCGTAGGGCGCATTCACTGTGTCTGCCGGGTAGTTCTGGGCGAACGGGTAACACCCGCCTGAACACGCAACACAATGTAAATTTACACTGTAAAACTTCACAAACACGTAGAGCCGGGTGATGTAAGCGTAGTGCCTGCAGGAACGCGCAGTGCCAGGAAAAAATCACCCAAATTCTCACTAAAACTTGGATTTTTCTCCCTGAAAGTTTTTTTACTCTTTTGCAAGTGAAAAATGAGCCAAGTGACAAATATAATGACCCTTTATAGTCTTAGGAAAATAAATTTAACCTTGTAGACCCACTTTCTAATTTTTTTAGTCTCTTTATCACTTTTGTTGATATTCTTTTTGACCTTCTACAGTAGGTGACTTAAAAACATTTAAATGGTCTTTTCCTTCTAACCATTTTTCTTTGTTGCTCTTCAGGTTTCTGACATGGTGAACTTTGACTTCCTTTGGCCTATTGGTGCCTTTAACACTTGCTCTACAGATGTTTGTTTGAGTCACATGATTTACTATGTTTTGGCTTGTTTGTGACTTTAAACCACTTTCAGTCAATAGGTGCTATGAAAACCTTAAAGTGACCCTCTTCCCTCTGATCTCTAGAGCATGCTAAAATCATTTTGACAACCTCAAGCACTTTCATGGTGGCAGCACCTTTAAAAATTCTTTGTTCTTACCTTGGAGATTAAATATCCTTTTTCTTGAAGGGTGACTAAGGAACTTGTTTTCATTTTTCTCACTGATCTCTAGGCATGATAAATCCATCTTTGACAAGTACCATAGTCTTCACAATCATGTATGCTACCTCCTCTTTGGCCACTTCTGATTTGCAGGTGCCATGACATAATGATTTAGCCTTTTATGATGTTCTTGGTTTTTGACATATTTAGTCACACAGTAGCAACCTTATAATCAGTTTGATCTTCCATCTTGTAGCTTAACCCTATGGTTTTATTCCTTTGATCATTAAGTGTAAATGACTGAAAATGGGAGCTTTACCTTTCCTTTCACTGATACTCTTTTCATTTTCTTTCTTCTGAGGCAGTGAAGTACTTTACCATGGCAGACTCCGGAAGCCACCTACAACAATCTCTTCAAACCTTCTTTTTTCTGTCATCATGGAGGCCTATCATCTTCATTTCATCTCCCTTGACTATCTTTCCAAAACCTTAAGTTTCTGGGATGTTTGAGAAGAATCATTAGTGTTGTCTTATAAGTTCTCTATAGCCCTTTCAATTTCATTCATTTCTATCCAATTCACCTCACCTTTTTCCCTTTTTCATTTATAATTTCTAAGAAACATCTTCCATGTTTGGTTCATTTGGTGTGCCTTCTCCATGTGTTCTGCTGCATTGAACCTTGCTTGGCACACTGCTGGCCCAATCAAGCTTAGAAACCCTGATCTTTCCTTGGACATAAACTTCTCCCTGTCCTTTTTCCGTGAATTTATTTAAATAGGAGCAGACCTCTCACCTTACCAATTTTTCTGCTGATAGTCACCCTGACACTCCTGCAAAAATGTCAAAATGAAGAGCTGCATTTTGCAGAACTTGAACTTGATAAAGTGGTCTTCCTTGGAGATTTTCTGATCTATCTTGGACAAATAGGTGCTGACCTTCTTTCATATTTTATTCAGCTTCTTACATAGGAAAAAAAATCTCAAAACATCAAGGATAACCCTACAACCTATGAAACCCTAATGACCTAGTGGAAGGCTCTTTTGACTTGGTATTTAACTAAAAACTTGGCTTGGGGTCTTCAAGTGTAAAAAACAGAGTTTTTGACAAATTGATGTATCGAAGATCCAAAATTCAATGTACTTGATTTATCTAAATAGCCTACAGAGATGGTTTTGAGAACACCAATGCTTGAAGCATTTCAAGGTGAACATGGGAAAGAGTAGGCTAATTGGTAATCCTAGATGACAAGTGGAGCGGTGAGTCAAAGGAAAAACAGAGTGATAAGGTTATGGATGGGAAAATAGGATAAAGATGAGTGGCATGAGCCCATGAGGGGTATTTTAGGAGTGGTATTCTAACCATGGAATGTCAGAGTGGTAAAATAGTGAAAATTTTGTTTTAAGGATAATGAAAGCAGTGAGATTTATAAAACTCACAATATTCATGAATCTTGTTTTTATAAATCTAGGACAAGTATTTAGTCATCTACAAATAGAAAAAAATTATTGATGACTAACAGTGGCTCCACTTGGGGAGGGCAGCTCCTTTTCATGACGTGTCCAGAACTTCAGATATCAAATCTCTGAGTTTATGAAGACCAATGCCTCATCCATTGGGCAGATTTTTCTTCTGTCATTTGTTGATGTTTCTCTTGAAGCTATGATCTCGAAATCCGAAAGACATGTTTGCTTCAAACTCATCTCTACCTACCCATCATACCTTTTCCTATCATTTTTTCTTCTTGTGGGACTGGCAAACCCCCTGACATTATTTTCTTTTGAAAGAAAAACAAACTATCTACTTGTACCCTTATCACTTCCAAGAGTTTAGATTATGCTAGTGAACTCTTTTATTCTCTACCTAGACTATTCATCTGTCAAGATTAAGCTGTTTGACATACTTCATTCTCTAATCTACTAACATGAAATTGAAAATAAGATTAAACTATCTGATTTACAATGGGCTATGGCATTGGGACAAGTTGCACACAGAATTATTTTTGTACAAAAAAAAACTAGAAAGTATGAGGGTCGTGTTTCATCATTTGTTAGTCATCCCTATCTTTCTCTTTGGTTTAGATTTGAGCATTTGAGAACTAGCATCTTTTCTTCCTAATCTATTCCTACTGACAAGTCAAGCTTAAATGATTTGACAAGCCTTATTTTACTAACCTATCAGCAGAAATTTAAAACATTTTCAGCCATGATTAGGCTAGATGATTGAACAAGACTTTCTTTCTTGACAAGTAGTGGCATTTAGACTTGCACACTTTCAGCAGTACTCTTTTTTGGGTATGGGGTTGTACCTCTTCTTTTCCTGCCCTCTTTTTCCTTCTTTCTTTGTTTTTGTGTTTTTGTTTTTATAATCTCTCATCATGCAATGTTATGTACAATGAATGAAAGCTTCAAACTAGGAATTCTGACAATAATAGTGCTTGAGCATCCTGCCATTAACAGGATCTCCAAATAACTCTTCTCCATCCATATCTTGTTAACAAAAAACATTGTTACCTCCATTTGAATGCATGGTGTAAGAATTTTTGCACAAATTTTCAAACTGGCCATGCTCTCCTTTGTATTTTCTCCTTGAGTCTCGCTATTGTACTTTTTCTATGTCAAAGACCCTTCTTAGGTGAAGTAGGTAGTCTTTATCAGTTTTGAACCAGACAATGATGTCATAAATGTATATCATAGTGAAGTAACTCAAATTAGGAGCCATGGCCTTTTGCAAAGTAGCTTCCACACTCCTTAACCCAGAAGGAATTTGGTCATACATGTAGGTGCCCCAAGGTGCTTTGAAAGTGGCTTTATGCTGATCAGTTGGAAGTATTATCACCTTATTGTAATCTAAAACACTACCAAGCAATGACATCTTGTTAGAATCTTCTACCCTTTGTATTGTATTATTTTTCTTAGGAAAAGGGTATTTGTCATTCTAGGTACCTAAAGTCTACACATAGCCTATACCCCTTTGCTTTCTTTGTTAGTGACACAATCTGCTCCAAATATTCATGGTTTTTCTTGAAAGGGGTCCTACTTTGAACAATGTTTGTGTCATAATGCTTTAAGCTTTAATCACCATATGCAAAAGCATATTTAAGCTCTTTTCACAGTCTTATGTATTTATGTTTTATATGAGGTGACATAGTTTTGGATAACTTGATCATCTGGGGTTTTTCTAGGTTGCCTATGTTGTATTCTTCTATGTCAGCCTCGGTAGATACCACTTTAGGTTTCTTAACACCATTTTTGGAATCCAACAACTCTTCCGAAGTGACAAAACCTTTTGGTGATGAGTTATCTTTGTATTGCAAGACCTTAAGGTTCTTTTGATCCAGGTTCCTAAAAAGCTCTGCTATATGAAAGTATTCCAGCATTTTTACATTGGCAGAAGGGAATGGTTTTGTTTTTGACGTTTTTTCTTCATTTGAGCAACCTTGTTCAGACTCTAAGCTTGGTTTTGGTATTGAAATTTTATTTTCAGATTGCATAAAATTAAGTTCAGCTCTGCCATTATGTTGTTGTTCCAGGCTGCTAGAATTTTGGCTATTGAGTTCTTCATGCAGCGCCTATTTTTATTGTTGTGTTATGTCTGGATTTGTCTCAATCTAATTTACCTTTTCATCAATGTCTTCTTCATTATATAAAATGAATGAGTCAAGATCTAAATGGATGGAATAAAGAGGTGTGTTGTTTGGCCTTTCTTGGCTGCTAACCATAAACTTCATGTGTGATTCCCGGTACGATCTCCTTGTTTGGTTAAAAACAGGGATGGTAGCATATGACATGTCAAGTTGGAGGTTCCCCTGAATTTTGGCTCACCATGATCTAGATAAAAGCATGTCATACTTGGGGGGAATGTCAGCCACTACTATGTCCATGACAAGGCCCTTAGCAGGGATTTGTGCCAGATTGACACATAGATCCTTGATTAGACCCAAACACTTGACTCTGCTCGAATCGAAAGAATACAGGTATTTTTAAGGTTTGGTTATCTCCAGGCCTAATCTCTCCATCACTACCTTTGGCATGAGGTTGTAAGAGGCACCAGAGTCTAGCATGGCATTATGTAAGATTTTGTCATGTATGTTTAAGCTAACATAGAAAGGGGGAATAGCCCCTTCTTGGTATTTTCCCTCTACTTCAGGTCCAAACAATAGCTCTGGTTTTTCATATGTCAAGTTTAGAGTATAGGTATCATTTCCCATGTTCAAAACCTTCAGAACTTGGGACATGTACATATCTTGGGTTATCAATTCAGTGAGAGGTATGGTTATCTTGATTTTAGCAATCTCTCCCTAAAAACTGAAAAGTACTTATGTTTTGGGCATATTTAAATCAGTTTTATCGGCCATAATTTTTTCTACAAGTTTATTTTGTTGATTCTGATTTGGGACTTTGTACAAAAGAGTTTTCTTAGGGCCACTAGTAGATGCACTAGGGAAACTTGTGTCACCACTTGGTTGGCTATTTTTGTCTCTGTTTGGATCAGTTTTCTTAGCCATGGTGTTGGTACTGCCTGTTGTCTTCTTAGGAGTATTTTTAGGTGTCTTCCTAACAGCAGTGTCTACTTTGTTCTTCTTGGAGGTTTCTTGGTTCTTTTTGCTCCTAAGGTCATATTGCCTATGGACCTCCATTATGGAATTTTCAAATCCTAATTGGTAGTCTTCAGAATCCTCATAGTTTGTTTCATTTTGATCTGAGGAAAATAAACCTTGTTCTTCTTCAGTGAGAAAAACATCACCCTTATTATCAGAACCTATCAAGTTTACATGGTTTTCTTCAAGTTCTTCAGACTCTCTTCCCTCTTCATCTACATAACTGTCTTGGAAAGGGGGCCTAATTTGTTGATCATTGTCTCTCTGTCTGTTTTGGGGAGGGTCTCTTCTGAAGTTTGGATTCCTACTTTTGTTTCGGGGATTTTCTTGGTTTTCACTAGGAGGTGTTCTTTCACTTAAGTTTATCCTTTCCATCATTCTTTCCATTACCCTCACTAAATTGTTTTTGGCATCAGATGAGGAATTTGAGGCCATAGTTTCATCTTTGTAGGTGACTCTCTTTTCTGATCTCATCCTAGCCCTTTTTTCAATCAGGTTGGCCTCTACAATCACAGATCCCCTTTGCATGTCTTCTAAAGTTAGGGGATCTCTCTCTCTCTCTTAATTGATAGGCCATGCGTGGATCAAAACCTTCCAGAAATTTTGCTAAAGCTAAGCCTTGTGGGGGTTTCATGTTTTGTGGGAGGGCATTGTAAACACTATTGAACCTGGTGCAATAGTCTTGGACACTTTCCCCGAAATTTCTCTTATGGTTGTTATATTCTGAGAGCATTTTGAGAGGGTTTTTATTGATTTCCCACTTGTTTATAAATGTCTGGTAAAGGGAAGGAAGATCATGTATGATGTTAGGAGTCAAGATTTTGAACCATTTCTCGGCTTCTCCTCCTAAGCTTTGTGCAACAATCCTCATTTTTATGGTTTCCTCTTCTAATTCCATGTAATCAAAGGCATCATTTATCCTATCTACATGTTGTTAGGCAGTGGTGGATTCATCTCCGGTAAAGTGAGGGATTTTGGATTAGTAGTCATTTGGCAAAGGTAACAAAGGTTGTGGCAGTGCTAGGGGGGCATACCATGTTGCCATGATGGGAGGGAATGGGATCCAAGGAGGACTTACAAGGGGAGGGTTTGTGAGAGGAGGTGGAGGATGAAGTGGAGTGGTTTGCACAGTGGATGTGTGGATGGGGTTGGTAGAGGTACTTGGACCAGCAAACTGATTTTAAGCAAACTTGGGATAAAAAGAGCCAAAGTCATGGAGAAGCTAAAATTCAGGAGGATGGAAGGAGAGGCTTCTCTACTAGAACTCTGCTGCAAATCTATGAGCTCAATGTCAATCTGGTCAATCACACTTTGTGACTTAGTTCTGAAAAGTTTCCTTGTATGATGTAAGTCAAACTGGGGATCTTGCAAGGCTATAAGATGTTCAGGGACAAAGCTTGTTCTATGAATGGTCCTAACAGTAGTTGAATTCTCAGTTTTAGAAGTTTGCCACAAAAAATTTTCTGGGTCATCAACTATGGTGAGAGGGTTTGGGTCCGGGTGAGATCTGGTATTGATCCTTTGTGAAGCCAGATTTCAAACCCAAAGTTTAGAGAGGCTAAACGTTTATGACTTTTTTTGGAAGGCTGACCTCTCTTAGTGTTTTCTAAACTCACACAGTGTGTGACTAGGCCTCTAAACTTCTCAGGGCTAATTTGACACAATCCTAGGGAAGTCAATGAACACTAGTAAAGTTAGAAGGCCTACTGAAGGCTTGTGGAGTCGCCAGGTGGATGTTTTTTGTTTTTTTAAGGGTATGTATTTATGGTCCACCACCAATAACTGACAAAAAACCAATCTAGGGATGTTTTGGGGTTTTCTGAGTTCCTTTATGTAGCCCTAAGGTTTCTATGAGTGTCCTCCAGTTGAGTCATCATTTTGTTAGGATGGTGAAACAGTCAGATTCTACTCTTGGCTAACAGTTGAGTTTTCTATGGTTAGATAAGGGTTTATGAAGTCCTAAGGAGTACTTAGATTGTCACTAACTCAAATGGTCCCACCATGATCGTCATTATGTTAGGTGATGAGGTGGCGATAAATCAATAGATATTGTTTCACAAGGGCTTCTGAATTCTCTAAGGATGTATAAGCTTGTTAATTACTCAGAAATTCCCACCATAATCGCCATTATGCTAGGAAATTAGGTGGCGATAAATCAATAGATACTGTTTGACAAGGGCTTCTAAATTCTCTAAGGATGTATAAGCTTGTTACTTACTCAAAAATTCCCTCTATGATCGCCATTGTGTTAGGGTCCCGTGATTTGTTAGATTGGTGAGAAAAAATGCACAGGGTAATATTAGACCAGTCTTTGGAGTCCTAGGACCTAGCCTTCCTGGACTTAGAGATGGCTCTCTCTATTTTGTGCAAAGGATGTGAACTTGTTTGCTTTTAGGGTTTTATTTTAGGCTAGTTGTTAAGTTTGGGGTTTTTTTTTTTTTTTTGGTTGGGTAGATGATCAAGTAGAATAGATGGAGTGAGGAAATCTTCAAGTAATTGGGCTATGGAGTCTCTAAAAAGTCATGGAAATTTAAACAATGAATCAGGGTGAATCACAGGGCAAATCTAGCATGGTCAAATGGATTTTCAAGGTTTGTGTGAGATGAAATGAACATCAAGTTTGTGAACAAAGTAGGAAAAAGGGAAATTAAGAATCCTTTGTCAAATAATTTAACAAGAAGGGCCTTCAACACTATTTAGCATAAAGAAGTAATCATAAGACAAGGCAAACCAATAACTCTTTGATTAAACTCAAGCAAATAAGCATTTAAGACAAACAATCCAATGAAATATAGAAGGCAAGAAACTTATTTAACTTCTAGTGATTTCACCTTCAAGATTAGAAAACATTTAAGATAAACATATAACTTTAATCAAAGAAGAGGGAAATCCTAAACATCATTGATCATAGCCATAAATATCTCCAAAACAACTATTCAAGCATGGACAAAGGGTATGATCGAAACATAGCCTCTTTGGAAAAACATAATTAGTGGTACTTCAAAGAAAGATGTCAAGAAAAATGTTTTAGTGACATAAAAAAAGCAAGGCTAACCATTGATATCTACTGTATTGAATCATTTATGAGATAAACAAGCTTGGGTGGGTCTATAGAGCAACTAAGAATTCTCTAAACTGACCTAGCAGAGGAAAACATAGAGGCAGTGAAGAACAAACAGAGCTAAGGTGCCTTTGAAAAACATTTCTTAGTCTAAAACATTTGTTCTACTGCAATATAGAAGGATGTAACAACATGATACATAAGAGAACAAGAACTGAATAGAAGCACATCACCATTAACCGAGCTCAGGGATCCTGCAAGTAAGCCTTCTCCATCATCAATCAAAACAAGCCATTCACAAACTCCACAACACCAATTTCTTCTTCAATCTCCAAAAAACCATATATTTCTCTCAAGAGTCATCAAATGCCAACCTTTTACAATAAGTCCCTAATGCTCTATTTATCTAGCAAAGGAGGGAAAAAACCCTAACTAGGGTTTGAAAATGTCAAAAATAGTCATAAATGTCATTTATGCCCAAGAGACCATGCAAGGCCCAAGGCACAAAATATCTCATGAAATAAATGAAAAAATAACTTCTAACACCTAAATTTGGAGTGATTTTCCTCAAAAAACACTAAAATATCATTTTTCCATTAATGAGTGTCTTTTTTTGACTTTTTGGCCAAAAATGCACAGTGAGGTCTGAATGCATAGCGCCTGCATGAGAGAAATTGGGTCCACTTGCAGCCAAGTTTTGATGACCTTCCCGATGTCGGAATTGGCTCCGTGATGGCCCGTTGGAAATCCTGTTGAGTCTACTTTCCAAAACTGTGCTTGGTTTTTTTATTGGGCTCCATTAACCTATCCAAAAGGTAAATTTCCCAAAGTTGTTCTAGGTGCAGTGCCAGGCCTGAAAATCAGGCAGAAAGGTGAAAAATAGGGTGTTTTTGACCCTTTTGAGGAGCCAAAAATGCTCCAAATGCTCTGAAAATTGGTGAGCATGTTGTACTTGAGCTTAGGATTCCAACAATGCATATTTATCCTCCTGAGGATGTCTGAGATGAAAGCATAGTTCCAAGGGTGCTACGCTTAGAGGCCTCAAAATTTGCAAAAAGCCAAAATTTGTCAAAATTTTCCCAAAATTGGTGGATACCTTCCTTATGGGGTTTGAGAGGCCTATAGAGAAGCTTCAACCAAGATTCCAAGGTTTTCTTGGTATTTTTCCTCTTTGAGTGTTTGTATTTTGGCAAGAGCCTTTTTTAGCTTAGCCCTTGCAATTTGGTTTCTCCGAGCATAATGCTTTGTCATCTTCCTTTGGAGATCAAGATCTTTATTGGCTTACTCCAATTTAGCCTCCAAGTGTATGTTTTCTCTTTCTAGCCAAGGCTCTCGATCATATTCTATCTCCATGGCAAGCAGCTCATCTAGAAGGAGCTGCTCTGCCAAGGCTGGTTCTTGTTCTCTCTGTTTTGTCAAGGCCTTCTTTAAACCAATGGTTCTTGGTCTCCTCCTAGACTGCCCTTATTCATCTTCACTTTCCTCGTAGGTGCCCATGAACTCCTCTAGCTTTACCTGTGCCCTTTGAGCTTCTTTCCGGGCTCTAATTTCTCTAGCCTCATAAATGGAAATTTGTGCCCCTAGCTGCCTATTCTTCATCTCAAGGACATCATTCACACTCTTGGCCCTATCTAGATTTGCTTGAAGATCTTCAATTTGGGCATTTTTGTTCTGTAGGAGAAAGTTTGAGATCCTTGCTTCATTTTCCTCGTCACTCTCAATCTGAATGATTTCAAACTCTCTCTCAACCTCATGTTGATCTTCTTCTTCTTCCTTTACCTTTTCTTTGCCTTTATCTAGTGGCTTAGTGGATGTGGAAGGCATGGCCCCTTGCCTTTTTGAGGCAGCAAACACATGCCTTTCCCCTCTTTGGTATACTAATGAAAAAGGCTCAACTTTGCTCATTTTGGTTTTTTCATCATGGCTGCCATCATTTGTTTCCATGTCTTGCTCTTCATCACCTAGACTGTTGATTACCACTTTACCTTCAACATCAGCCTCACTTTAGCCTCTTCACTGATTTCTGCACTTTCATTTTGTTCCTCATTGTAGCTTCTTGCCTCATCATTGTTGTGATCTTCATTTTCACTATCAGCCTCTTCATTTTCTTCAATGTTTTCATGACTTTCATGACTGTCTTCTTTGATATTTTGATCCTTGGTGTCACTGCTATCATTTTCCTTGTTGTCTTGTTCCTCACTGATGCTTTCTTCATTGATGTCCATGTTGTCTTCAACCTCTTCATTTTCTGTAGTGTTATCATCTTCATTTTGGCTGCTCTCTTCATATTTTCCCTCATCTCTGTCATGACTATGAGCCTCACTGTTTTGACTGTCATTAGGGCTCGTAGTCTTACTTTTTTCCTTAGGATCATTCTCTATTTCTTTGTCACTAGCCTCATCTTCATTATTATCCACCTCCATGTCTTCTACTTCTTGTTGGCTTGACTCATCATCACCCTCATCTTCATTTCGGTTTGATTCATTGTCACCCTCACCCTCATGGTAGCTTACTTGTTCACTGCCACTTCCTTGTTGATTTGATGCATTGGGAGAGGTTGAGGAAGGGAGTTTTTCTTGAGGAGAGGGTACTTGTGTAGATGATGAGGCATGATCTGCAGGAGGTGATGGAGGAGTAGAGGGAGGACGATGAAATGATGAGGGTAAATTTGGCTAATGATGGGGCTATGGGTTTGTGAAGACCTCATGAGTAATAAACACCTCCCATGGTATGCCCTTTTGCTCCAACTAATGTAGCACAACCATCTTGATCAAGGAGTGATGGAACAAAATCTTCATTTATTGGGAATAGTTCCTTCTTTGGACAATAGAAGACATATTTTCAATACTCCTATAGAGGTAGTACAGTAAATGAAGCATCTTAACCCTAGTAAAATGCATGAGTAATCTGATATGGTAGGAGTAGATCCTAGATTACCTTCCCTCACAGGTAAAATATTTCATGATGACCCTCATCAAGGGTGCATACCTCTCTAGCAAGTGTGAGAAAGGGAAAATAGTCTTGCAGCCTTCTTTGTACCTAGGCTTGAGGATTGGCTCATAGCAGCTCATGTCCAGCTTTGCTCTTTTGAACCATTTTTCACCAACATCAGGTATGCCAGTAGCATGGGAAATGGTATCTGATGATAGCTCAAAGTCTACCCCAAATTTCAATGCCTTTGCAGGTCCTTGGATGCAACTTGGAGGTGTCCTTTCATCATTTTTTGGCAATTTGCAGGTGGAGGAGGGCTTCTGGCTTAGGCGCAGCGCCTGCATGCACTGTCGGGTCACTTCTTCCCTACGCGTAGTGCCTGCACGTGTTCCTGGGTGTCAGGCCTCCTGAGCACAGCGCCTAAATGATTTTAGGCCTGTTGGGTCTCCTATGCGTAGCCCTTGAACGTCTTTTGGGCCTGTCGGACTCCCTGAACGCATTGTCGGGCGTGTTCACTGTGTCTGTCGAGCAGTTCTTGGCGAACGGGTAGCACCTGCCTGAATGCACAGCGTAGTGTAAATTTACACTATAAAAATTCATGAACGTGTAGTGTTGAGCGCTATAAGCGTAGCACCTACACGAACGCGCAGTGCCGAGAAAAACTCACCCAAATTCTCACTGAAACTCGGATTTTTCTCCCTGAAAGTTTTTTACTCTTTTGCAAGTGAAAAATGAGCCATGTGAAAAATATAATAACCCTTTATAATCTCAGGAAAATAAATATAATTTTTTAGACCCACTTTCTAATGTTTTTAGTCTCTTTATCACTTTTTCTAATATTATTTTTTACCTTTTACAGTAGGTGACTTAAAAACATTTAAATGGTCTTTTCCTTCTAACCATTTTTCTTTGTTTCTCTTCAGGTTGCTGACATGGTGAACTTTGACTTCCTTTGGCCTATTGATGCCTTTGACACTTGCTCTGCAGATGTTTTTTTGAGTCACATCATTTACTGTGTTTTGGCTTGTTTATTCCTTTCAACCACTTTCAGTCAATAAGTTCTATGAAAACCTTGAAGTGACCCTCTTCCCTCTGATCTCTAGAGCATGCTAAAATAATTTTGACAACCTCAGGCACTTTCATGGTGGCAGCACTTTTAAAACTTATTTTCTCTTACCTTGGAGATTAAATTTCCTTTTGCTTGATGGGTGACTAAGGAACTTGTTTTCATTTTTCTCACTGATCTCTAGGCATGATAAATCCATCTTTGACAAGTACCATAGTCTTCACAATCATGTATGCTACCTCCTCTTTGGCCACTTCTGATTTGTAGGTGCCATGACATACTGATTTAGCCTTTTCATAAGTTCTTGGTTTTTGACATATTTAGTCACGCAATAGCAACCTTATAATCAGTTTGATATTCCATCTTGGAGCTTAACCCTATGTTTTTATTCCTTTGATCATTAAGTGTAAATGATTGAAAATGGGAGTTTGACCTTTCCTTTCACTGATATTCTTTTCATTTTCTTTATTTTGAGGTAGTGAGGTACTTTACCTCGGCGGACTCTGGAAGCCACCTACAAAAGTCTCTTCAAACCTTCTTTCTGTTGTCAACATGGAGGCCTATCATCTTCATTTCATCTCCCTTGACTATCTTTCCAAAACCTTTGGATTTTCGGCTGTTTGAGAAGAATCATTAGTGTTGTCTTCTAAGTTATATATAGCCCTTTCAAGTTCATTCATTTCTGTCCATTTCACCTCACCTTTTTCCCTTTTTCATTTATAATTTCTAAGAAACATATTCCATGTTTGGTTCATTTGGTGTGCCTTCTCCACGTGTTATGCTACATTGAACCTTGCTTGGCACACTGTTGGCCCAATCAGGCTTAGAAACCCTGATCTTTCCTTGGACATAAACTGCTCCATGTCCTTTTGTTGTGAATGTCTTTAAATAGGATCAGACCTCTTACCTTACCAATTTTTTTTCTGATAGACGCCTTGACACTCCTGCAAAAATGTCAAAATGAACAGTTGCCTTTTGCAGAACTTGAACTTGATAAGGTGGTCTTCCTTGGAGATTTTCTAATCTATCTTGGACAAACAGGTGCTGACCTTCTTTCATATTTGATTCAGCTTCTTGCACAGGAAAAATGGAGCTCAAAACATCAAGGTTAACCCTACAACCTATGAAACCCTAGTGGCCTAGTGGAAGGCTCTTTTGACTTGGTCTTTAACTGAAAACTTGGCTTGGGGTCTTCAAGTGTAAAAAACAAAGTTTTTTGAAAAATTGATGTATTGAAGATCCAAAATCCAATGTACTTGGTTTATCTAAAGAGCTTACAGAGATGGTTTTGAGAAAATCAATGCTTGAGGCATTTGGTGAACATGGGAAATAGTAGGTTGATTGGTAATCCTAGATGGCAAGTGGAGGGGTGAGGCAAAGGCAAAACAGAGTGCTGAGGTTATGGGTGGGAAAATAGGATAAAGATGAGTCCATGAGGGGTATTTTAGGAGTGGTAGTCTAACCAGGGAATGGCAGAGTGGTAAAATAGTGAAAATTTTGTTTTAAGGATAATGAAAGCAGTGAGATTTCTAAAACTCACAATATTCATGAATCTTGTTTTTAGATATCTAGGACAAGTATTTAGTCATCTACAAATAGCTAAAAAATATTGATGACCAACACCCCTTATTAACCCACTCCCATGTTAGGGGTAGTGTTGTGCACCTAGTGGTTATAGTGGTAGTGGACGAAATTCACCCCATGTCACGTAAGTATGAGACAAGCCTAGTGGTCAATTCCACTAGTTACATTAAGAAAAAATGCACTCTTCCTAATGATCTTGTAGTGCTCTCTATAATAAAAATGATGAAGAAACTTCCCTATAGCAAAGTAATTTTCCATATCTAGAAACTATGTGGTTTGTAGTGATATTGCAAAGATATAGTCATCTACAAAAGAGTAATAAATAATTTGTCCATCTATATTATGTGTTAGTATTGAAATAAAATATGCAACAACATTTTTTTACCAATTTTATCCATTATTTTCAAGTAAACTTCTTGCAATAACATCAACCTTCTAATGATTCTTCAATTAATATCGGTTTTTCATCAAGTATCTTATGATTAAATGGTTAATACGAATGTACAAATAATAGATAGCTATTAATGTAATTCATCAATTTATTGATGGAAAAAACAACTATTTGTTAGTGATTATGTAGTTAAGCTATGCTCTTCATAGGTTTTTTCTTCTGTAATAAATAAAAAACAATATTTTGTCTTTTGTTGTCTTTTGTTGTCTCAGAACTACCCCCAAGGCTCTATTTAAGAAATCGGTGTAAATGTGGAAAAGGATATCCCACCTAAGGCCTTGTAAAATAGGGGTTGTCATTAATTTTTCTATTAATGTTGTCAAATGTTGTTTAAAATTATGTTAACAAGTAGAATTATGAATTATTGGATAGTATGGTAAAAAAGGGTGTCACTATTTCTCTAGAATCCTTTATGAACCTTATATAATATCCTTCATGTCCTCAAAAATTCCTAAGATCCTTTTACTTTTGTCATGTTAGCAAGTGCTAAATGATAATCCCTTTAAGTATATCAACCTCAATTCCATTAGGAGAGTTGTGGTGTCCTAAGAATATGCCTTCACTCATTAGCATGGTGAACTTCTAATTTCTTAATAACAAGTTCATTTCTTGACATATTTTAAAGTCATTCTATAGATTATTTAAGTTTTATTGAAATTTATTCTCATGAGTAGTGAAGTCATACATATAGGTCTCAACATTGTCATACTCTAATTCGGAAAAAATAGAAATCAAACAAAACAAGAACAAGAACTTAATACAACTTATCTTAAATTAAAAACTTGAGGGTTTCATAAAAAGTTTGCAAGTAAGTTTATGTCTTGTGGGCAATGGATCAATCACATAAACTTAGTGTTTCTAGTTAAGTTTGCAGAAATAAAACAGAGAAAAATATACCATGAACAGCATCCCACAAATATCAATTTGATGACGGAGTTCACCCCTCCTGGGCTCTGTCTCCAGGTCCAGCTTCCAATGTTGGGCCTTTAAATTATATGCTCAAATCTGAAATCAAATCAGTTTACATAGCTCAAATTGAAAAAATGATACTACCATCATGTTCAGAACACCCAAAAAACCCTATCTAGGCTATTTTTGGGCTCAAAAAGGTTGAATAATGACCAATTTAGGCCTCTTTCTCCATTTCCCTGCTATATGTCCTGCAAATTAACAAAACTAGCTAACCGTGTGACAAAATTTTCCTTTTCATTAACCGTCGAGCAACAATTTCTCCTGGGACTGGCACTGATTCCACCATAAATTTTGTAATTTATCGCCTCTTTAATCACACCAATAACCCTTAAGCTTTGATTTTATATCCCTTAAGGGCAGTCACATGCCACATATGGTCAGGAGTCGGGCTAACTGCCTACCCCCGTCGGCTAATCCCTTTGCTCTGCTGGTCATGGTCACGTGTTATTTAATATGGCTCGTTGCTTCTGCATTCACCTTTGGCTATGTGGTAGGGCACATAGGGGTAGAGGCTAACCGTCCACCCCGCCCCACTTTTATGTTCTCCCAGTCATGTTAATGCATGAAACATGGAGATGGGGCCAAGTGCCCTGCCCCCTTCCCCCAACGATCCAACAACGTTAATTCAAATTTAACTGGTGTTCTAAATAGGTTAAGAACCATTAGCATGGCGTGGTGGTAAACCATGGTATTTCTCTGTAGGAGGTCTAGGAGTTGAACCCCATTGAGGCCCTTTGGCCCTATTATTAATTTTTTGGCCAATAACATAGGGCCACGTCGTGCCCTTTCATTGGACCACATGGCACCTCATAATTGGGCCACTTCAACAACCAATCACAAACTACTAATCCAACTTGTACGACCCCGCCACATGTCATCATGGGATTGACCCATCTAACACCATACCATGCACATTCAACCGATGACATCATCGTATGGCTTGCCTAGTTAGCAACCCAGTCAACCCTGCAAGTTAAATTTTAGTTTTTTGCCAAAAACTTCACATACGGTGTGATATTGAGGTGATTCAAGAATGACGAACACTACGATTTGGAACTAGTTTTGAGTGATTTTGAGGACTTTTATTTTTTAGCATATTTTTTATCCCCTCAATCAACAATTCCTTTCCAAGGTTGTAGAGGAATTACATAAGTTAAGTGGAAGTTCCCTATAAGAAGTTTTCCCCCAAGGATAAGTAAAGGTTGTTTTTTCTTAGTTTTCTCTATGTTGATTTGAATATGATTATACCCATTGAAACCTTCTAAAAATGAAAAGTAATTTTTACCAAATATTGCATCTAATACTTCAATGAATGTCAGGAGGAAATTACCCTTTCTTGTTATCTTGTTGAGTTATCTATAATTCACAAGTATCCTCCACTTTCTCCCTTTCTTAGGGACAACTACCAAAGGTGATACCTACTCATTATTAAGGATAGAGTAGATAAAACTAAAATCCAAAAGTTTTTGTAGCTATGTTTTCACTATATATTTCAATCGTGGATTCGTCATTATTTGATATTATCTTATAGGAAACGAATAATATTTTATGTATATAAGGTGTGTACATATGTTGGGACAAATTCCTTGCATGTATTTATAGTCCCAAGCAAAGGTTGAACTATCTAATTTAAATTTTAATTAGGTAAGGTCTTCATTTTGTTGATTGTTTGTTGCTCTATTTCAGAAAAGTACAAATTATACTAGTAGTTCTAATCGAAACGAATAGAGTTTTCATGAACTTATTTTTCTTCTTTGCCACTATCCTTATAATTTTAAGAGAAATGGAAATTATTATGTCCACATTTGTTTCCATAAGTTCTGAATAAATTTATATGGTTAGGAATTGATGTATGGGAGCTGAAACTGTATCTTACCCACCTTCTTGACTTATCCATAAAAGTGTCTTTGTATCAATGAAAGGTTTTGCAAATATATAAATAATTATTCTTTTTTGATATTGACTAGTGATGATGGTCATATCCCCTATCCTACAACCTATATATGCATAAATAATGTCTAGCCAAGATATACCTAGGATAAGTGGGTACCCATTGAGTTTTTCTTTAGTCTACAAAATTGCAACATTCTTTGGATACTCTCATGAGTCAATTAATACTATAATATCCTATATTCCTTAACAATTGATATGTCTACAAACTAGAGGATAGTAGACGGGTACCTTGACTACTCTCTTAGGCTCAACCTAAGGGTTATGTCCTTGGTCATACCATTAATTGTCACACCCCCAAGTATATCATGGTATATTGAATCAAGATCTTATTGATGCACACATCTATTACAAGGCTCCTTGAATCTTAGTATTTGTGTGTGAATACTTCTCCTACATATATTTAAAGTTACCCTATAAATTTAATTGTAGGGTGGAGGAAGGGGGTTGTCTTATTTCTTCCAATTTTCTTAATACAAACTTCCTTAATGAATTTATATTATATAGGGACATTTTAATATAAAGCTTAAGGAGAAGTATCTTAAATGCAAATTCTTGAATTTTTGAAATAGTTCATTTTCTAAGTTAGTGTATGATTTATATTGCTCTATCCTCTCTCAAGCTAAGGATTTTATTGAGAAAGTTGTTAGCACGTCTTTTGGTTTTCTTGTTTCTTAGAGTTATCATTTACATGATCCATGGTAACTAGAGGTGGACGAGTTAGGACCACTCTTCCAAAATGCAATTTTAATGCATTTACTTCTCTAGAATTCAATGAGTAAGCTTGCTAATTTTTCCTCTCAATATTGTAGGAAAGTTAAACTTGTCTATCATTTGGTTTTCACATAAGTTGAGGAGTTATTTGGGGTTGCTTGGGAGCTTATTGATTAGTACTTAGGATAGGATACATAGGAGATGTAGGAGGTGGAATAAAAACTTATTTTGTTATTGTCACGGGTCTCCAATATGATGTAGGATTATACCATTGACTTTGTGGTCTTTTTGAAGGACAAAATAGAAAATCTTGATTTTGAGGACAGTTCCTCTATTGTGGCATCTAATTAGGAATTTTCCAATTGGGTTGGTTATGGAATATTGATTTGTATATGAATTATACATTTAATTTTTGTAAGTAGAATTAAAATATTAAGAATGAGATTAAGGCATACCTTATTGTAATTTCCTTGGTGTTCCTTACCACGGGCTCCTTTATTTGATGAAGCATATTATCTTCTCCATATTATTTTCTACTCCTTCGTACATTACTTTCAATCCAAGTAATGAATATAATTTTCTCATTTGGTGATCCTCTTCACAAATCATGCTAGTCTCCATTATATACAAGGAACATTCATTATTAGCATGTTTCCTATTACATTTAGGGAAAAAGGCATCCAAGTCTCTTTCAACCTCTTCTTGCTTCCTCCTAATATACATCTTGTCCATATTCCTAGCTAATAAATGTAATATATCAATTTCTATATATTTTAATAAAAATTTAATTTCATTCTTTGTGAGATTTGTTGCTAAATGTTTTGATGAATGTGGGGGAAGGTATAATTCTACCACTCCTACTATTCTCATTTACTTCTAATGCTTCCTTTATGTTCTTACATTCCAACTAAAATATGTCTCCATTTGAAAGGATATTCAAGGTTCGAACTTAGATCTTGTCTCATACCTCTCAGGAGTACAATTTAGAGAGATACTCATCAAATGTGTAGTTATAACTAAGCTGGAATATCTCTTCATATTCTTCCAAGGAATACCTCTAGTATATCTGGCCTTGTAATAATCTCTATATTTGTCAACATAGTTTTGTTTCATTTACTCCCCAACTCAAAATACTATTTCCTTCTAAGCTCATAAAGTATCCCATTGGAAAGTCCTTCAAAGTAGAGGGAAAGAGCTTGATATTTTGAGTTGTTGCACAATCATAGGTTCTATATGTAAGATTAAAATTCAAAACAAAATATTCATGATATTTAGTAATAAGGGTGTGGAAATGAGGAAGGGAGAAAGGATTGATATTTTTCATCTATGTTTCTTCATTAGTTTTCCAAATTGGAAGTTGAAATATACTTCTTGTTCTTCTCCCTTCTTCCACCTTAGTGTTAAGATATGGAGATCCCCCTCTATGTTCAACTCTTATGTCATATAAAGTACTTAAAAGATCATAGAGAATTTACAAAAACCCCTAGTCCTTCTCCAAGCTAGTCAACAAACTCCTTAATGATTTGTTGAATATCTTCTAGAAAAATCTTTTTTGTAATCCTCTTGTTGTTGTGTTTGTTAACTATTACTTGATTTAATTTCATCACCACATGGGTTTTTGGTAAAATTATTCCATATTGATCTCTAGGTTGATGCATGCAAATGAACTATAAATTGTCGATTTTTCTTAGAAATTTCAAATTGTTCATATTGTAGTTTTAACAACCTCCTTGATAAAGATTCCAAAAAGTGTCAATGTTGGTTTTAACCATATATAGTTAATTAATGCAAATATACTATTAATATAACATAAAGATGCAATAGCACACACACACACATTTAACATAGAGATTTTACCTTGGAAACCCAAAAAAATAGTACATTATTCTTTTACAATTTTACAATATAATATGTATATCTTGTAGCATCCATAAACCCCCTATCCATTAACCTTTGATTAGAATAAAATTTTAGTTCCTTAACCATAATTAAAAAACCATGTATTGAACCACCATGTGCCACAAAATAGCTAAAAACAAAAACCTTGTGCTGAAAGGCTAGCAAAAATGGATGCAAGAAACCTCTCAAAAAAAATTCAAGGGTTATGCCTTTGTTATGCTCAGCACATATGAATCATGTGCAAGGATAATTATACAAAGAATATAACACATATGCAACATTCTCCCACTTGTTTTCTTTACACACAAGGGGTCATGGGAGTACATGATCAACAATCTAGAGTAGTAATGTTGATTATCTCTCTACACTAAGAGAAATTCTCAATGCTCGTGGAATTTTTTAGTGAATATATAACATTATTCAAGGTTTCCACCTTCACTAGCATTACCTTCTTGTCTTCAACCATGTCTCTCACAAAGCAATATTGAACATCAATATGTTTTGTCTTATAATGATAAGCTTATGTTTTGTCTTATGACTCTTACAATATATCCTTATATCTTGATGTAGCAACCCAATACCTAAACACAATATTTGTAACTGTATTGTTTCCTTAATTACATGAGTGTTTTCCATGTATTTAGATTTTATAGTTGAGAGCGCCATTACATATTGTCTCTTGATCATTCAATTAATTGCTCCTCCAAATAGGTTAAACACATACCCACTTGTAGATATTTTTCAATACATCCAAGTATGACTCAAAAAACACACGTATGTACAATTCTCTATCCAGCCCTAGTCTTTTTTAGTATCACAATCCATAATAGGTAGTTCCACACAAATACCTAAAAACCCTCCTTATTGATGCCCAATGCTCCTTCCCTATTTTTGACATATATCAATACTCCCACTACATGTACAATGTTTTCTCTAGTACATAACATTGTATACATCAAATTTCCAATTGCACTAGCATACAAAACATAGTACTTGTCCTCCTCCTCTTTATGTGTCTTCGCACACTGATTTACAGATAAATTTACACCTACTAGAATAGGGACCTTTAATAGTTTACATTCATGTATATTAATCCTTTGCAATATTGTCTCAACATACTTCCTCTTATTTAACTAGAGTTTCCTATTTTCCCAATATATTTTAATTTCCATGTCCAAAATGAAATTTACATCTCCAAGATCCTTCATGTCAAATTTTGAGGACATTTAAGTATTCACATCTTGGATGATTTCCTCTTCATTTACAATCAACAACATATTATATTATTTAACTCCTGGAGACAATTCTTGGTTAGGGAATTAGTGCCTAAGCATCTAAGTTTTTCTTTAATAAGTTTTTCCAGGAAGTAAACTTATCATGCAATGAATCTTGAAGTTAGTTAATTACTTTCTATAATCAGTTAGTCATGTCTTAAATATCCATATACTAAAAAATAATGATAGATGAAAGAAAAAAAGGACCAACTTCCTAAGCATTTCTGAATTTAACAAGTTAGAACTCAAAACTTAATCACTTTAAACAATTGTGCTTAAAGGGATGTAATAGTATTTATCATAAAGGACCATGAATATATTGATTTTACTTATATAATATAACAAGTGTGATTTAAACAAATTGTAGATTTCACAAATATATCTAACTTACATAAATAAAATTCTATCCAGAGACACCTTATACATTATTTTGGTAATAAAACTCATTTAGGTTCAAAAATACTACTAAGAATGAACAAGATGATATAAAGATAACACAAATAACAGAAGAAGGAAACAAAATTTGAATGCATTCAAGAACTAGAATCTTTATTGATTATTGAAAATGTCTCATAGACTTCAAAGATTTAATGATACAAAAATATGTTGACAAGCCAAAAATGTCTCAACCCTTTTTCTTGGTTCTTCGTTGTTTTTATACATTTCTTAGAAAAATTGTTTCAATAACGAGTATGTAATTGATTTCTATCTAATTAATAACTAAAAATGTATTTAGCTAACTAATATAAAACTTATTACATCAAAAAAAATATCAACTTCGTCATGGTAGATGAAGTCCCATCACAGTTCCACTAAACTTGTCACTTAAGATAATTCATGTATCTGATGAGTGTAATCAACACTTGGTATGAGATGTGTAGTCCACAAGATTTGGCCTCTTGGAACTCCCCTTAGCACCCATGTGTGGGTTATATCCTTGAGTGATCTTTCTTGGTATACTTGGTAGCTTAGTCAAACTAGGTGTAGGTTGGGTTGACTTAGAGATTGGGTGTGTATCCCAATGTTTTTTGCAAAACTTGCATATATAATTTGAGAGGTAACAATCTTTGAAAACATCATTTTTTACTAAAAATTCCAATTTTTTCACAATATTTCATAGTTTATGCTTCTGTGAGATGGGTAATTTTGATATGATACATTTAGTTCCATCACACTATGATTTTTAGTTGATGTTTTGATCCAACAAGTGTGGCTCGTCATCAAGACACTTATGTGAAATCCAATCAATCTTAATAAAATAAATAAGTGAGAGATAACGGTAAAAGAGTGGAGAAGAGTCCAATAAACGTTAGGCCAAAAAATGTTAAAAAGAAGTCAAAATTAAAAAAACCCTAGAGCTAAGAAAAATAATTAATAAAAAAGATTTTACAAAATAATAATGATGAAGAAAAATCAAGAATCATAATAACGAGATTCTAAAGGTCACAAATATGTATACAATATTATATATAAATAACCAAATTATATTTTAATATAAGGATGTAATTATTATATTATTGAAATAAATAAAATAACTAAATTATAATGTGTGTGTGTGTGTGTGTGTGTGTGTGTGTGTGTGGACATTATTGTGTGTGTGTGTGGACATTATTAAAGCACTAAGAAATAAATTTGTGTTTGGACATTATTAAAGCATTGAGAAATAAATATATTAAAATAAAAGAATAATTAGAAAACTATAATAATATTATTATTATTCGTTTATTACATTTATAAGGGTTACAAAGAGATAAATATATTAAAATAAAAGAATAATAATAAGAAAAATGTAGAGTTATACATATAGGATTATAAACTAGAATTAAAAAAACCACAAAGGGGGTGACCACAAGAAACTTAGGAACTATTTTTGACAAAAGTTAAAATTATAAAAAGATATTAAAAAAAGGGTGGGGAGTTGGATGGTGCTAACATTGGCTCCACTAGGAATGGTGTGGCTCTTTACTATGCCAAGGAGATTGCTAGTGTTCTATATTATAGTATTCAAAAACAAGTTATTATTTTAAATTTATTTTGATAAATGTGTAAAGGTTTTGCTATGATCTCTTAGAGATCAAGCTATTGGTCCTTGTAGAGAATGTAAGATTTTATTATTGATGTAATTATGTTAGAGTGTGTCAAATATAATGTAAAGATAGTTATTAATTCCCTAAAGATTGAGTTATGTCAATCTAGGGTCGATGTCTCATACAAAATCATGAGTGAGGTCATCGTGAGTCTTGTATTCTCATCATTGGCACAAATTAGTGAGGTCAGGATAGTCAGTTAGGTTTTCAAATCAAATTGTGTTATGACATCACCTCCAGTACAATGGTTATGAGATGTGTTGTGCATATTTTAGTTGTTGCATTTTCATAATTGAAGCTCCAAAATCACAATGATTGTTCTTAAAAGGCAGGTTTTCTCACCTTGGGAGTTCAAATTCTTGTTTTAGCATCTAATATGTCAAAGATCCATTCTTTGTTCCATATAAATCATTTTAAACATTGTTTGGAGTTCGTTTCACTAAGTCTGCAGGGGAGCTGTTGCACTCAGAGACATTCGTTGTGCTTTTTCAAGTCAAGGGGTTATTGCTACTTCCATGTTTTAATTCCTTATTTTCTTCAATTATTTGACGTGTATGTTGTCCAATTTTCCCTTACTTGTCTAATAAAATGCTCAGATGACCTTGCAAACTTCAAACTCTTAACTCGTTGTGTTTTCTTTGATGTGCCTGGAGAATTCATTGCGCTTTCACCCAGACGTTGTGTTTTTTTGTTTTTCTTGTGTCAAACATTCAAAGCTTTGCTTGCTGCCTATATCTTGGAGTCTGAAAATTCCTTATAAATGGTATGGAGTTTCACAATCCTTTTTTTTGTTTCCCTATAGTATCAAGAAGCTTTTTCCCTCATGCGATGTGCTTTCTCGTTGTGCTTGTGTATTTAAATTTCCACTATAGGTAAAAACAACTAGTTGTTGAATGTGGGTTTGAAAGTTTAGTTTTGATGTCTAAGTCTATTAATATGGGGATTTTCATTTGAAATTTTCCATAAATCCCTCTTCTAAAGCCCTAATTCCACAGTTGCTACATTATTGTTGTGTTAGTTTTCAAACACTGAAATTGCATTGAAAAAACCCTAGAATTCGTCCTTTGTTGTGAGTCATGACAACTCCAGACAGAAAGAAGCACAAAGGAGGAGACATAGCGAGGTTTGAGCCTCAAGACCTTGCCTTGATAAACTCAAATCCAACAATTAGGGCTTCATTTGAACAGACTAGTTGCATCAAATTTTATGAGAATATTCAGGGTTATAATGTTCATTTGACCAAAGAATTTGCATTGAAATTCACTGGGTTAGATTCTAAGGTTAGAGAGTTGAGTTTTCTACTGTCATATGTTACCATTTTAGTTGCAACAAAAATGCCTCTACTAGGAGAACACTGGTACAAGGGAATGCCTCTAGACATAGTCAACTACAAGGATTTCCTAAAGCCAAAGTACAAAAACAAGGAATATGGAGTTATTGTTCCAAGGTGATGTCGGGTAAAACCCACAGTCCCGGTTTACTCATATTTTCAATCTCAAGATGTGTATAAAATGCATCCAAAATTCATTGCCCAACCAAATCCACAATCTGGGCAATCTCACAACATTCTTTTTCCTGAGCTGGCAATTTAAATAAATAATCTGGGAGCTTTAATATCTCAAATCTTTGAGATTTGAGATATTAAATTAATACTTTTATGGTTATAAGCCCAGACAACCCCCAAATTTCAAATCTCAGTGTGGGAGCTTATATCTTAAACACACATAGAAAGGGTCATCTATTCCCTACCAAAACCAATTACAATAGTGTGCAGGCTAATTCCCTCAAAGGTTATAAAAAGAACCACAATGCATACATATGCGCCTTTTTCCTTTTAAAACCTACCAAGCTGGCATTGGGTAAGTAACACCAACATATATATATATATATATATATATATATCCATCAGATCTTAACAAAGGACCAAACGCCAACCTAAATATTAATACTCTATCCCTTGGTTAAACCTGACATATCACCATGCTCCATATTGTATATTGGACCCCACAACATATATCAAACCAACTTCGCAAACATTCAATGATACCATTCAACTTTATAATCCTGGACTTCATATAATGCTCAGGCCACATATAAAATAAATAAGCATATGTCAATGTAAATAACACTGACCATACCTTTATTAAACCTGCGCGCCCATCCAATTGTTGTGGTTTTATCGCGCTACCACTCACTCATCCAACGGCATTCGCGAAATCAAACTGCGTGGAGTTAATCCTCCAATTCACGTGGTGTAAATGGGGCCCAGCAGTTAAACAACCCTTCTCATCCGACGGTGGATAACTTATCGCGTTGCTTTGGATGATCTGACGACCATAAACAAGTATCGCGTTATTTTCCTCACAGAGGTTTAATGCCCAAAAAAAACACGATGGAAGCGGTATTACATTACCACCCTTCTCCATGTGTCAGCTAGCGACATATATCACGTTCAAAAAGGTGAAACAGCTTACCACCCTTGATCGCACACGATACTGTCGGTTTCTAGCACTCCAGTTTCATTGTTCACACTCCCAGTGCCGACTACTCCTTGACTCAAGGTTCCTCACCATTTCTTTTAACATGGTTCCTCTGCGTTATAACATAACATGCCCTCGCACATAGTTCATCACTCATTTAACCACGCACAGGGTTAAACAATAAATCTTGTCTCTTATTGACCATCTCTTAATTGTTTATGCTTTCAATATTCCAAACTGGTTTAAAGAAGTCCCCAAATTTAACCAAATGTACTGTAGTTATTCTAAACCCTCCATTGTTTACTTGGATCGCCTCTTATGCCTTAACCTCTTAATGACTCCAGGTCATATGCCATACTCACACAGTGGTTTCAATACCAATCTATCCCCATGTTGTCATCGATCCGTTAGTGATCGATGACGGAAATTGTCCAATGCAGTTCATCCAATCTCATCAACAGTAGATGCAACCCTTATTATATTCAAACTTAAACACACAGGATCAGTATTAACGTTCTCTCATTAATCAATACCGATTCTTCAATTATATGCAGAGCTTCATTTAAAACCCCTATCATAGAGTTCATTTATACATGATTTCTGGAAATTCAAATCATATTCACACAGAACTTAACTCGACAAATGCACAATAATATTGAAACAAATTCCTCATTTATACAGTGAAATTACTTACAACTTCTAGTTGGCCCGATTTTCGATCAATTGGCCCTTCTGTAACCTATTCTTTGCAGATCTCTCCTACATCTATATGCAGCCCTATGCAGGTTTGTCGGACTCTGTCCTTGAGACTTATTTTACACAAAAACTACTAAAGAATCGATTCAAATTCTTTAGTGACTCAACAAACTCTTGAGCCCCTACAATTCTAAATTTAGCCTAATCCCTAGATAACTAAAAATGACTATCTCTTCATATTCCCACTAATCATTTGAGGGCAGTTACAATTTTCTTCACAATTAACTAAAATCACTCAAACATGAATAACTACATAGGAAATCAAAAACATGAGACCCCCCTTATGTATATTTATATACAAAGATTGTCTTGAGCCTTATGCCCCTGCATCAGACTCCCCAGGTTGAAATGATTCATGATCTCCTGATCATGTGCTTCCATCTTCGTCTTCCTGGATCCCACACTTTATTCTGCATCTTTCCACTAGCTACACTTTTATATTCTCTTTCTGTCCTTCTTCTGCTACTGATTTTGCTTATTTGTTCTCTTGTTGTTGTCTTCCTTTGAGACACTTTCACCATCAGCTTTCTTATAAATTCAATTTCTCTGTCTAATCTGTCTTCTGACTGCTGGATATTGTTCCTCCTTGCTTGCTGAACTTCTACTTCGGTTTCTTCTTGCTGCATTCTTACTTGCTGAACTCTTACACTTACTTGACTCTTACGTCTACTTGCAGCCACCCAATCATCCATACCCTCTTGTTCTATGCAACAGTAAAACTCTTTCTGATTGTCATCTAAGACAATTTCTTCATTCCCTGGCTTCAGCAACTTCTTGGACTAGTATTTAAATTTCCAAACACTATCATCATCTTTTTTCTTCTCCTGGACTAAACATCCCTTAGTCCTTCCATCAATGCCTTCAATCATAAGACAAACATCAAATCACAAAATCCTTGTGTCTCTTCCTCCTCTTCTGGAAACACTTCGATTTTTTGCTCCAACATTCCTTCCAGCAACACCTCAATCTGTTGTTCTGCTAATTCATTCTCTTCTCTGAATGTTTTCTGCAAACAATTCAGCCATTCATTTTGCACTTGTCCCACATCATCAACATGTTGTAATTTGAATTCAGCATGTTCTTCTTCTTCTGCCTTGGCAATCTTCAGCAATTTCCTTCCTTCTTCTTGAATCACTTCAAGCTCTTCAAGTATCGCATTCTCATCTTCTATCAAAGTAAAACTCTGATTTTATATTGCTGTAGAAGCCCCAAAAGTCTGCCTTATAGTCTTCTCTTAGCTATTCAGACAAGCCAATTCTCTTCCACCAACAGCAACAAATTTCTGCACATGAGACATGACTATCTCATCTTCTTTTAGCTGCTCATCTTCATTCCTCTGCACCTTTACATTCTGCAATCCCCAATTCTGAAATTGAGGTTCCCTCTTTTGCATAGAATCCTGCTGATTCAGCAACTTAAATTCTCCAGTCCATGGAGTAAACATCTCCACATAATTCTCCTTCTCTTTCAATTGACTTCCCAAAGGTGTCAACTTTCCTTCAGCATCAACAGAATCTGCATTCAAAAAACAATTGTCAAAATAAAAATCATAAGGCCTCAGTGCCTTTCCTCCTTTTGCCATCATTTCAGTATGCTATCCTAAATTTCTCTCTCTCTCCATCAGCACATCAGTATGCTAATTCCAATTCTTCAAACAGTTCTTGAGACTGTCAGCTAGTCTCTCTTTTGCATCATCCTCTTCAAGGATGTCTCTCTGCTCTAGTTCATAAAAAAGAACTTCCTCATCCTCATTCATCTCTTCCTTTACAATATGAACACCTTCTCTATGTGTTTCTATCCTCTACTCATGCCACAATCCTGGCATCTCATCCGAGGAAACATTCATACTGTCTTCACAAGTCCAGTTTCCTGCTGTCACTATCTCTTCAGCCTTCATCAGAATAGAATTCTGATCTTCCATATCTGCAATAACTTCAGTTATCTATCCATCATCTTTCATTTGGCCATTTAATAAAAGAAATTTGTCATTATCATCATTAACAACAAATTTATCATCATCAAACACAACTTCATTGAAATAATCTCTTTCATAAAACAAGGAATTTATGAATTCCTTTTGTTGCTACAATTCAATCTGATCTTCCTCTGAAAGATAATCATCATATCTTGCTTGGAAACAGTCAGCTTCATTTACCACAGTTTCATCACATGAGTTGTCTTCATCAATACCTGCATTCACACACAATTTGTCAGTTATAAAACCATAAGACACCATGGTCTCATTTGATGAATTGATCATCAAATCTTCTTGTTGTCTCAAGTCTTCTATACACTTTAGAGATTCTTCAATGGTCCTCTCTTCAATCTCTTCAAGTTGTCCAACTTCCAACCCTTGGCCACCACCACAATTTAAATCTCTTCTGCTTCCAATATGTTGGAAAGCAGAACCTTTCTCCAACTGTGCATGGACATTCTCAAAACATCTAGCTGCTCCATTTTCTTCCTTAGTGACAACATCAGCAAGTTGTTCTTCTCCACATGTTCTCCCTGGAAACATACAAAATTTGTCAGATGTAAGGCCCTTGGACCCCTTGGTCTCACTTGAAGTTTCAATCTTCAAGTCCTTCTCCAAATATTCAATCATTTTGAGTAATTTCTCTTTCAGCTGAGCATTTGTCATTTGCTCTTTCTTCATTTGTAGCCTCTGCCACTTTACCTTCTTCTTCATGAGCCAACCAACTCTCTGGTTTTCCTCTATCATCTTCTCCAGTTTATAAAACTGCTTACTAATCTCAGTTATCTCTTTCCAATACTCTTCATCAATGAGTTTCTTCCTCATGCCATTTTCTTGGGCATCTTCCCTCACTCTTCCGTTGTGGCCTCTCTCAGAACCTCCGTAATCTCTGCTATGGCTATCAGTAGCCATTTTCTCCTCCATGAGTTCTTCACTCACAAGCTGCACTAAGCCTCTGCAACAGCAAGCTCTCTTACTGCAACTTACCTCGCCAATCCCTTCCTCCAGATCCGGCGTTTGGAAAGTATTGATCCCCTATCTGCTGGAACCTTCTGAGCACTCTCTTCTGCTCTCTCTAGGCTTCACTCTGCAACTTCTCTCAAGACCACATCTGTTCTTTCATCCAACCTCATTTGGGAATCCTCCAGGTTCTGCCACACTTTCTCTTCACTCGGAATCCCTTGCTAGACTCTTTCATCACTGCTCTCAAAGTTGTGATCTGCTTTTTGCTGAGATTTCTTCCTCAATTGCTTGCACTTTACATTCTACAAACAAATACTTCAAACCAAAGTCAAATAAGGCTCATCAACTCACCTCCCAAGATCCCTGAATGATCTTGCTTCTTCTTTCACCTGCACTGCATCTCTATCTACTGCAATCTTCAAGACTCTTTGTCTTCAACTCCAGATTCTGCACATCTGGAGACCTTCACTGCATACTTCTTCAAATCTGTAATTTCTGTTACACAGATTTAAAAACCAAACTTTCTTCCTGTTTCAGTACATGTGCATTTCAAAAACTAATTTTCAAAGAGCTTAACTAGCACTAATACCACAATGATGTCGAGTAAAACCCACAATCCCGGTTTACTCATATTTTCAATCTCAAGCTATGTATAAAATGCATCCAAAATTCATTTCCCAACCAAATCCACAATCTGGGCAATCTCACAACATTCTTTTTCCTGAGCTGGCAATTTAAATAAATAATATGGGAGCTTTAATATCTCAAATCTCTGAGATTTGAGATATTAAATTAATACTTTTATGGTTATAAGCCCAGACAACCCCCAAATTTCAAATCTCAGTGTGGGAGCTTATATCTTAAACACACATAGTAAGGGTCATCTATTCCCTACCAAAACCAATTACAATAGCGTGCGGGCTAATTCCCCCAAAGGTTATAAAAATAACCACAATGCATACATATGTGCCTTTTTCCTTTTAAAACCTACCAAGCTGGCATTGGGTAAGTAACACCAACATATACATATATATATATATATATATATATATATATATATATATATATATATATCAGATCTTAACAAAGGACCAAACACCAACCTATAATATTAATACTTTATTCCTTGGTTAAACCCGACATATCACCATGCTCCATATTGTATATTGGACCCCACAACATATATCAAACCAACTTCGCAAACATTCAATGATACCATTCAACTTTATAATCCTGGACTTCATATAATGCTCGGGCCACATATAAAATAAATAATCATATGTCAATGTAAATAACACTGACCATACCTTTGTTAAACCTGCGCGCCCATCCAATGGTTGTGGTTTTATCGCGCTACCACTCACTCATCCAACGGCATTCATGCGATCAAACTGCGCGGAGTTAATCCTCCAATTCACATGGTGTAAATGGGGCCCAGCAGTTAAACAACCCTTCTCATCCAACGGTGGATAACTTATCGCGTTGATTTGGATGATCTGACGACCATAAACAAGTATCGCGTTATTTTCCTCACAGAGGTTTAATGCCCAAAAAAAACGCGATGGAAGCGGTATTACATTACCACCCTTCTCCACATGTCATCTAGCGACATATATCGCGTTCAAAAATGTGAAACATCTTACCACCCTTGATCGCATGCGATACTGCCAGTTTCTAGCACTCTGGTTTCACTGTTCACGCTCCCAGTGCCAACTACTCCTTGACTCAAGGTTCCTCACCATTTATTTTAACATGGTTCCTCTAAGTTATAACGTAACATGCCCTCGCACATAGTTCATCACTCATTTAACCACGCACAGGGTTAAACAATAAATCTTGTCTCTTATTGACCATCTCTTAATTGGTTACGCTTTCAATATTCCGAACTGGTTTAAATAAGTCCCCACATTTAACCAAATGTACTATAGTTATTCCAAACCCTCCATTGTTTACTTGGATCGCCTCTTATGCCTTAACCTCGTAATGACTCCAGGTCATATGCCGTACTCACACAGTGGTTTCAATACCAATTTATCCCCATGTTGTCATCGATCTATTAGTGATCGATGACGGAAATTGTCCAATGCAGTTCATCCAATCTCATCAAAAGTAGATGCAACCCTTATTATATTCAAACTTAAACACATAGGATCAATATTAACGTTGTCTCATTAATCAATACCGATTCTTCAATTATATGCAGAGCTTCATTTAAAACCCCTAACACAGAGTTCATTTATACATGATTTCCGGAAATTCAAGGCATATTCACACAGAAATTAACTCGACAAATGCACAGTAATACTGAAACAAATTCCTCATTTATACAGTGAAATTACTTACAACTTCTAGTTGGCCCAATTTTCGATCAATTGGCCCTTATGCAACCTATTCTCTGCAGATCTATCTTACAGCTATATGCAGCCCTATGTAGGTCTGTTAGACTCTGTCCTTGAGACTTATTTTATACAAAAACTACTAAAGAATCGATTCAGATTCTTTAGTGACTCGACAAACTCTTGAGCTCCTACAGTTCTAAATTTAGCCTAATCCCTAGATAACTAAAACTGACTATCTCTTCATATGCCCACTAATCATTCAAGGGCAGTTACAATTTTCTTCACAATTAACTAAAATCACTCAAACATGAATAACTACATAGGAAATCAAAAACATGAGACCCCCCTTATGTTTATTTATATACAAATATTGTCTTGAGCCTTATGCCCCTGCATCACAAGGGAATATCTACTTGAACCTTACAGCAAACTTCTTAAGGTCATCCAGAGATATTTCACTTGTGAAGGTATATTTGGAAGATTTTATCTTTATCGCATCAAATTGTTGAAGCATTTCACAGGTAAAATCCCTTTGAGCCTACCTTTCTATTTGTTCAGGAGCATTAGTAAAGTGGAAAATAAAGTCCAGGAAAAAAAAAACTCAAGTAGAACCCAGTATTTTCCATTTCTCTTTGAATAAATTATTAGTGGTTGAAGAACTGAGGAAGAAAAATCAATCATGGCAAGCACTGTTAGATTCATCCAAGTTAGCAGTTGAGTTTCCAACTAGCCCCTGGAGTAAAAAGGATACACCTTAATCTGTGAAAAGGGATGTACAATCACTAGTTGAGAGCTCATTAAAAATGCCATCGGCTTCAATTGACCCATCATAAAAGAAAAAGGGTAAAAACCTTCACTTTTCTCCTAAGGTAGTGGAGGTTCTCAAGAAACCACTCACAAGAGCTACTGCAAAGAATTTCCTGTGGAAGAAAAGCCTGAACAACCAAATGAAGTTATAGATACCATACTAAAGGGTGTTGTTCCGGATGATAAGGATAAGGAAATATTAGAACTGCAGGAACAGTTGAATAAGGCTCACTTATTCATTGCACAACTACATCATGACAATAGGGAGTTGAAGAAGACTGCTTTGGAAAAGACATAATATTGGTGAAACGAGATCAGTACTTAAGGTAACTCCATCCATCACTAATTCTAAAGGTAAAGAAAAGGTAGTGACATAGAATATTCAAGAGTTAGAGGCTTCATCAGTAAGAATTCCTATAACTAGATATTCAGACAGGAAGTTACAATTACACAAAGAAGAGTCAAGGAAAGAAGGGAAGAAGTATGAGTTGAATGAAGGAAACACACTTACCATAGGTTGAGGAAGCATTTGAAAAAAGCTCAAAGTGAAATTGTTAAGCTTAGTGTTGAAAATGCAGCAAGATGATGGAGCTTGGTGAAATGAAGTCGCCTTCACTAAGTGGGCCCGCAGGCAAATTCTGGCGCAAAAATTAATTTTTAGACTATGTCTATTTTTAGACATATGGAGCATGGTTCGGGGATTCCAGTTTGAGATTCTTAGAGCATTGGTCATGTTGGTAAAAATAGATGAGACTCTATTTTTAGGTCAAAGAGGTCGAAGTCTATTTTTAGACTGCCTCTCCTTAAAACAGGGAAGTCAAATATTATTTACCCTTAATAATATTTAGACTATAAACTGCAGTTTACTCTCTTGGAGCACTTCAGTTCGAGCTACAGAAGTGGCTCATGCATCTGACAGAGGAATCACGTGGTTCCCAAGGGTTTGATGGCATCATGCATGGTTGACTTCGGTTGGACTTCAGTGGCAGAAGTTTGGAGGAGTTAATGAGACAGATAGTGGAGTTGTGTTCTGTTTATTTTAGTTGAACTGATTGAGATTAGTTTAACTAGCTAATCAATTAGTTATGAGTGGAGTGAATTAAATATTATTTAATTCATTAATTAGTAACTCATTATTCAACTCAAGAACACATCGGTTCACTACAGTGCATGATCAGTTCAGTGGAGACCAGTGAAAGAGGTAGATGAAAGGGTGGAGTTAGCTATCAGTGGCGACATCAGTTGTGCATGAGATTTACACCACACTTGGAGGAATTTCCCATGATGATTGCGCTGTCAAGCCAAGGAGATTCGAACCTTGGATCTCTATATAGACAGGCCTGGATTGCGCAATAGAGGCAAGGCAATTGGCAGTGAGTTTTGAACCAGTAACCTGTTCAAAACTGAGCTAGTTTGTGTGTAACTTTATGAGAAAGTACCGAGTACTTGTGAGGAGTATTGTACTGAGTTTGTTACATGATTTCTCCATTATAATATACACAATAGCTGTGGTGTTTTCAGCTATAAGCTTTCCCCATACATACTGTGTTAATGTGTATGATGATTTGATGTGCTATCGCTTGATTTATTTCCGCATGTGTGATGATCTGAGTGGAAGAGATTATGTGTTGCATATGAATTCGAATTGATATGTGATCAGGATAGTCTCGGTGGATAATTAATCATTATTCAGCAAATTTCTACATGGTATCGGAGCTATTGAAGCGGATATTGATCATCACAGTGATTACAAACAGCCCCAGTTGTCTGATGCATGCAGGCCCGGGTAGCCTCAGGATTCATCTTTCTTAAGAAGTGAGAAAGTAAACCATTACATGGAGTCAAATCGTGTGAAGCAATTTGTTCTCACGATTAAATGGTGAGCTTTGAAATTGGGAGTCGAAATTTTGACGATTTTGTTTTCTTGGTGCCAGTGTTGAAAATGTCTTTCAACGGTTTGCGACTCGAATATGCTCTTGAAGGCGGTTCGAATTATGTTGCATGGAAGGATCGCATGGAGGCAGTATTAGAAGATAATGGTCTGAAGGAGTTCGTAGATACGGATGTCCAAAAGCCCACTGATCCTACTGAAGTCGAAGCATGGCAAAAGAAGATGGCGAAATGTCGAAGGATCCTGTTGGAGGGCGTCAAGGATCATATTGTATCCAGCCTGCATGGAAAGGCTTCTCCATATTTAATGTGGAAAGCTTTGACGGATCTATTCCAGAGTAAGAGCGACCAAAGGAAGCTGGCGCTCAAAGATAAGCTCGGGGAACTTGTCAAGATGGAGAAAGGCGACAGTATCGCCAAATACCTCACGAAGTTCACTCAATGCAGAGATGAGGTGGGAAGTGTGGGGGTGACTGTCGAAGAAGAGGATATGGTGGACCTGGCACTCCTTGGTCTTCCGAAGGCTTGGCATTCACATCAAGATAGTGTCAATGGTCGGGAGAAGTTTTCGGGATGAGAGCGCCTTTGGGCGGATCTCATGCAGGAGGAGATAAGGAGGACTACCAGGGATGGATCTTCATCCAAGGTATCTGATGAAGAAAATTGCGCTTTGGCTGCCAAAGAAAAGAAGGGAAGGAGTAGAAAACCTCTCATTAAAATTTTAAAGGGCAAGAAGCGGGATATGGCGAAAGTGAAGTGTTTTCTTTGCCATGATCCTGGACATTATCTTTCAAATTGTCAAAGAAGAAGAAGAACAAACGACGGAGAATCTATGAATGGGCTTGGCTTCACGGTTGAGCTTGACTTTTCATGATTACATGCTTAGTTTCAAGTGTGATGGGATCAGTATGGTTCTTGGACAGTGGTGCGTCATTTCACATGACAGGAGATCGGGATTTGTTTTCAGATCTGGAGGAAAAAGATCTTGGAGTGCACATCGAGATGGGCGATGATGGTAGATACGGTGCGACCGGTATCGGTACCATTTCCTTTGAGAGGGAGTCTGGTAAACCCTTCGTATTGAAGGAAGTATTGCATGTTCCAGGATTGATGAAGAATCTGATCTCTGTGGCGATGTTGGAAGACAAAGGGTATGATGTGGTCTTGATGAAGAAAAGCAGAATGCTTAATGAACTGCAGAACCGGGAATATAAGTTCGAACCAGAACCTTTGTCGTTCCACGGAGTGGACCATTTTGTGATTATGTGGCATGCAAAGCAGGAGAAGTGGTGAGCCGGGATGATGAGGGCGAACTGTGGCACTGGAGATTGAGCCACCTTCACCATGGAGCTTTGAAGATCCTGCAGCAGATTTCTACTGGGCTTCCTAAGGGCACCCTTGCGCAGTCAGATCAGTGCAAGGGGTGTACTTTAGGAAAGTTTGTGAAAGCCACCTTTCACGAGAAGGATAATCGCGCCACGACGATCCTTGAGAGAGTTCACACAGACGTGTGTGGTCCTTTCTCAGTAGCCTTGTTGAGCTTCGGGTATTATGTGATGTGTGTTGATGATTTCTCTCGAGAAATCTTTGGATCTTCTTCATCTGAAGAAGAAACGTGATCGCGAAGTTACGCCAGGTTTAAGCCTTTGATGAAGGGTCGGGGAAGAAGGTGATTGCTCTAAGGAGTGATAACGGTGGTGAATTCATCTCGGCTGAATTCAGGGATTTCTGCACACGGGAGGATTCGGGGAGAGAGCTCATCGCACCCACAAACAACAGAACGGGGGTGGTGAGCGGAAGAACAGAACGATCGTAAGATGCATGGGCGATGTTGCATGATCGGGGCTACCCTTCACTTGTGGGCTGAGGCATGCAATACAACAGTGTATGTACAGCCGGGTTGTCTCTGGAGTTGTTGGCATGAGTAGGAGGAGGCTTATTCGGTTTGGGCACAGTATTTCTCATTTGAGGATTTTTGGTTCACCTGTCTACATGCATGTGACAAAGGATGCCAGAAAGAAGCTGGATCCGACCGCAGAGGTTGGAATATTTGTGGGGTACACTGATACACCTCACAACTATCGGGTGTATGTGCCAGACAGTCGCAAGACTGTTGTGCGACGGGATATCAAGTTTCAGGAGGAGAAAGCCATGCAGTGTTCGCTTGAGAGGGAGCCACACTTGCATGCAGATGAGGAGCTATTAATTCCTAAAGGAGGAGCTTCTGGATGTGGATCAGCCACAAGAGGAAGTTCAAGAGGTGGAAGAAACCACCCATGCAGCGCCAACCATCAGATGGCGCATGCGCACTACAAAAGCTGAGCTACTGGCTCGAGATGTAGAGAAGGTTGTAGGACCACCTATAGCACAGCGCAGACAGAGGCAGTCACCGGATCGGTACACTGGACACATGGCTCTTGTGAGTCAATTTGTCATGACGGAGCCATCCTCTTTTGAGGAAGCTATGGAGGAACCCGCATGGGTTGATGCCATGATCGAATAATATGATTCGATCGTCAGAAACAGTGCATGGGAGATTGTCCCAAGACCAGAGGGGAAATCAGTGGTGGGTTCGCGATGGATCTACAAAGTGAAGTAGGCGGCTGACGGGAGTGTGGAGAAGTACAAGGTGAGATTTGTTGCCCGTGGCTTCTCACAGATCGAGGGGATCGTGGGGATCGATTATGAGAGACCTTTGCTTTTGTCGCAAGGTACTCTTCCATACGGACGATCCTTGTTTTCTCTGTTAGCAGAGATGGAATTTGGCACTAACGAATGGATGTGAGGCTGAATTCTCGATGGATTTATTGAGAGAAGGTGTACATATTGTACATAGAGCAGCACAGAGTTTGGGATGCGACGGTGAGTCACATGTGTGCAGAGCTCAGAGAGCATTATGCGGGGTAAGAAGCAAGCACCGTGCTTGGTACACAATGGCGTGGCTGTTCACGGGCTTGGATTCTCAGTGTGATCAAACATGCAGATTGTGGTGGAGGGAAGCTGTTGATCATCGTACTGTATGTAGATGATCTGATTTTGACTGGAGATGAGAAGTTGATACTTTCATGAAAGGAGGATCTTGCACGAGAGTTTGAGATGAAGGACTTGGGCATCCTTCATTATTTCCTGGGATTGGAGATTTGGCAGCGCAGCGGAGGACTGTGTGTTTCTCAGGGCAAGTATGCCCGGGAGATTCTGGAGAGGTTCAACATGCAAGGCTGCAAGCCTGTTGACACTCCTCTTCCTGGTGGTTGGAGGAAGGAGGATGCTACTTCAGCGGAGGTAGTGGATGCCACTGTCTATCGACAGTTGGTGGGGTCGCTTATGTATCTGGTCAATACACGACCCGATATATGCTATGCAGTTAACCAGCTTTCGCAAGCTATGGTTAAGCCTACCAAGCTCTTTTGGAAGGCAGGCAAGCATGTATTGCGCTATATTAGAGGCACATCGGGATATGGTCTATGGTACATACAGGAGGATGGAGCGAAGCTTTCTGGCTTCACTGATGCAGATTGGGCAGGGAGCCCAATGGACCGAAAGAGCACTTCTGGAGGAGTTTTCAGCATTGGGTGTTGTTGATTTCACAGTACAGTGACAGAATGTCAGTGCTTTCGGTTCAGCAGAGGCCGAGTACATGGCAGCAAGCTTGGCTGCATGCGAGGCTATTTGGATGAGGAAGATCCTCGTTGGATTGTTCGGGTTGCATTTGGAGCCTACGGTGATTTACTGTGATAACCAGAGTTGCATTAAACTCTCGGCTAATCCGGTATTTCATGATAGATCCAAACACATCGACATCAGGTACCATCATATCAGAGATTGTGTTCAGCGGAGAATCATGATGCTTTCATATGTTCCCACGGAGGATCAGGATGCCGACATCCTGACGAAGGCGCTCACCAGGAGCAAGTTCGAATTCCACAGAGGCAAGATAGGGGTTGCAAATAATCCATATCTTGCTGAGAGGGAGTGTTTAAAATGCAGCAAGATGATGGACCTTGGTGAAATGAAGTCGCCTTCACTAAGTGGGCCCGCAGGCAAATTCTGGCGCAAAAATCTATTTTTAGACTATGTCTATTTTTAGACATATGGAGCATGGTTCGGGGATTCCAGTTTGAGATTCTTGGAGCATTGGTCATGTTGGTAAAAATATATGAGACTCTATTTTTAGGTCAAAGAGGTCGAAGTCTATTTTTAGACTGCCTCTCCTTAAAACAGGGAAGTCAAATATTATTTACCCTTAATAATATTTAGACTATAAACAGCAGTTTACTCTCTTGGAGCACTTCGGTTCGAGCTACAGAAGTGGCTCATGCATCTGACAGAGGAATCACGTGGTTCCCAAGGGTTTGATGGCATCATGCATGGTTGACTTCAGTTGGACTTCAGTGGCAGAAGTTTGGAGGAGTTAATGGGATAGCTAGTGGAGTTGTGTTCTGTTTATTTTAGTTGAACTGATTGAGATTAGTTTAACTAGCTAATCAATTAGTTATGAGTGGAGTGAATTAAATATTATTTAATTCATTCATTAGTAACTCATTATTCAACTCAAGAACACATCAGTTCACTACAGTGCATGATCAGTTCAGTGGAGACCAATGAAAGAGGTAGATGAAAGGGTGGAGTTAGCTATCAGTGGCGACATCAGTTGTGCATGAGATTTGCACCAAACTTGGAGGAATGGCCCATGATGATTGTGCTGTCAAGCCAAGGATATTCGAACCTTGGATCTCTATATAGACAGGCCTGGATTGCACAATAGAGGCAAGGCAATTGGCGGTGAGTTTTGAACCAGTAACCTGTTCAAAACTGAGCTAGATTGTGGGTAACTTCATGAGAAAGTACTGAGTACTTGTGAGGAGTATTGTACCGAGTTTGTTACTTGATTTCTCCATTATAATATACACAATAGCTGCGGGGTTTTCAGCTATAAGCTTTCCCCATACATACTGTGTTAATGTGTATGATGATTTGATGTGTTATCGCTTGATTTTATTTCCGCATGTTTGATGATCTGAGTGGAAGAGATTATGTGTTGCATATAAATTCGAATTTTATGTGATCAGGATAGTCTCAGTGGATAATTAATCATTATTCAGCAAATTTCTACACTTAGAAAGCAGGATGAAAGGGCCAAAAAAAAAATACATGACCACTTGAACATTTGTGAGCCAGCACTGTTAAATGCTAAATATATGTTGGGAAGAAATATTCCCTTACACGATAAGTTCAAGAAAATATGCAAACAAAACCTCACCTTGAGGAAGGAGCTAAGGGTTTTTAAACAACAATTGCAGGAGGCATTGTCGGAGATACAAGATAAAGACGAAGGAAAGCTTGATCTACTGGTTGAGGTATCTAAAATTTGAGTCTTGAACAAGTGATTAAAATAGTTTTTGTTTTTTGTCCTTTTGCCCGAGTATATCAGTTGAATGATGAAGTTCGATAAGAAGGTTCAGAGGTTTATACTCTACATGAAGTCCTTTTGGGAGTACAATCAGTTAGATTTTTGGAAAATTCAAAGATATGGGGGATGATCAAAAGTATGCATATGATGAATTCATTGTGCTTAGTCGTTGCGCTTTTGCTGCAAGGGATTTGTTATGTTTTTTGTTGTTTTAGTAGTTAACTTCAAAATCATTTTCTAACCACATGGAGATTAATTTTGAAAAAGTAAAAGAGGTTTTTGTCAAAAACGAGATAAATAAGTAAAATTCCTCCAGTTTCTTCATAGGTGTCATAGATTAGAAGATTCAAGTGAATATTTACAACCTATTTTTTAGATTTCATAGTTTTATGTTTTATTCATGTCTTTGGGTATGTACTATAAGGAGTTGGAGAAGAATTTTCGAAAAATGAGATATTTTTCTCTCAAACACGAGCTCGTATACAAAAACCTCCTTCAGTTTTGTAACGGTTGTCATGATTCAAGACATACAACTTAATATTTAACCCCTATTTTCCAGAAATTTAGTCCCTATTTCCTAGTAGACAGTTCCAAATTTAATGTAACTGATTCTATCTTTGGGGAAATGGTTGAACTCATTCTCTTTATCTTTGGAAAGATTTTTTCCTTTATATTTTGTAAATTTGTATGATAAGTGAGTTGTTAAGTTGGTCAGGGTTAAAGAAAGAAATCATTGTGCATTGTAAATTTTTATCAAAAATTTCAGTGAATGAAGAATACAGGGGTCTTCTTTTACAAGGATTCATGTGTCATTTTCTAATGGTGATGTGTTATCCTGTGTATTTGAGTTTTTCCTTTATTACAATCATGCTTTTTGTGTTATATATTCATGTTTAGTTAAGCAAGAATTTATTTCAAATTTCACCGTCAAAGTGCTCTGTTATAGCTTACTGAACACTTAAGGTTTTCCTTCCTTAATGAAATTTAGAATGAATCCTCAATTTAGATGCTTTAAATTCCATTATTCCACGATTCCTCTTCTCACACCTATACAATTAAATTTGATAAAAAAAAACATTAGAAGGATTTCCTACCTTGCCCATGTTTGAAGATTCCTCATTTTTCAATCTCTCACTGAAAAAATCATTAGTTTAACATGACTCCATGCCCAATGGATATTTCCTCTCTCCTGCCATCAAACTATTAAATATTATTCCCATATGATCTTAATACCTAGCCTAAAACCTAAGAAAATCAGTCATCTAAGTCAGTGAAGATCCATATAGAGAGAGCCCTCTCTGAACCTGGAAGGGCTATATTTCAGTTTAAAGTGGTTTTTGGTTACCTTTAGGTTCCTATCCTCATCATGGAGGAATTACGAGTGCTAACAAAGATGATAGTACCTAACCAAGAAATAATTTGGGGAAATTTTGAGCTACAGCGATATTCACATAAAAGACCAAAAAAATATGACAATCACCAACTAATTTGAAATACACAGAGTGATATGCTTTTCTCCTTGTGAATCTAAGTCCAAATATATGTGTCAAATTTTTGATACGACATCCTTGGTGATTACTTTAACCCATACTTGGAATTTTTCAGCCTTATGTATCTTGTGAATACATGACTAGATATGTCCCATGCAATCAACCAACTGAGCCAAGAAATGGTTAAGCCAACCAAATTATTTTGGAAGAAGATAAGCATGTTTTACAGTATCCCAAAGGCACTACCCAACTTGGACTATGGTACAAACGGATAGAGGGAGTGAATTTTTGTGGATTCACATATGCAGATTGGTTGGGGAATCCATCAGACCAAAAGATTACATCAGGTGGAATTTTTAGTGTTGGATCCACAGCGGTTTCCTAGTACAATAGGAAGAAAATATATGTGGTGCTCAAACTCGACAGAAGTAAAATAAATGGTTGCAAGTCAAGCAGCGTGTGAGGCGATCTAGATGAGAAAGATACTTGTTGGATTATTTGGTCAGATGATGGATCAAAATGTGATCTATTGTGATAATCAGAGTCGAATCAAGTTCTCTGAAAATCTTATATTTTACGATCGATCCAAGCATATATATATATTTGGTATCACCATTTGTGGTACTGTGTGCAGAGGCAGATAAAGTTGTTGCAATACATTCTGACAGAGGAATAAGATGTTCACATTTTGACAAAGGATTTGTCAAGAGGGAATTTTGAGCTCCACGAGTGCAGGATAGGGATGGTTGATAATCCCTTTCTTACTAAGAGGGAGTGTTGAAAAATGCAGCAAGAAATTCCCAATTTGATTTTGCCTTGATTAAATTGAGAAAAAAAATCAAATTTCCATATCAGCAGAAAACTTGGATGCAGTTAACTTTTGTGACATGGCTTATGTCACCCAGTTTACTCAGTAAATTCAATTTGGAGGAGTTAGAGTTCAGTTAAGCATGTGTGATTGCTAATTTGTAGCAATCAAGGTCAATTATCTAAGGTTGTTTTTATTTAAACCGGTTCTAACTGTTGAAGTAACTAGTGGAGGGTCATATGTGCAGTGGGACTTCAGTCAAACTCAGTGATCATCTAGTTAACTAATGAATCAATCCAAAATAGCTAGTGCATGCAGATAATTCGAGTTCCCTTGGCTTGGTGGAGATTCTAAGATTGTGTAAGATCAGTTATATACTAGTCTTGAGTGTATAGGTGTTTCATGCATTTAGATGATCAACCTAAGGAATTGTGAAAACCATTTTGGAGAAATTCCTAAATAATAGGGGCCTAATTTCTCAAGGAATGGTGCAAGGAAATAGGAGCTTAAGCAAAGGAAAAAATTGACTAAATCTCAGTCAGAGCTTCTCAGTGAGAAGAGAGATAGGTTATGCAATTGCAGGTTGTGCTCAGTTGAGCAAACAAACTGTAATACATCTCTATTCATCATATTAATGCAAGCAAGAATTGGGTTTTTTAGAAAATTAAACTATTTTCATGTGTGTGATTTCTTATTGCATGTCTGATATTTTGGTTCTAAATTATAAATTAATGTTCGCGGAGCAGTAGATTAGGTTGTGTCATCTGATTTTAATTAAAAATTCATGAGCAGTTGCAAATATACATCATAATTTCTACACTATGGTGTAGGTGTCCCATGCACCTATGCCAGAGCTCTCAAACATCTCAGCCTTGAACATGTTCTGCTTTTCTGCTCAATGCAATGCATTCATCCACCTCTAGCTTATATAAATTTTTAACACAAAAACCAATTTTTTTTACTTGTACAGTAGCAACATGCTTCAGGTAATCTTTCCTCTTACTGAACACCACATCATATCCACAATCTTCAAGTACAACTGCAGAAACTAGATTTTTCTTCAAACCAGGCACATACATTACATATTTTAGGTGAATATGGGAGCTTGGATCCCTCTTAAAGGTGACAGTGTCAATCCCTTTGGTACTATACCTCCAATCATCTCCAATTTCTATATGTAATTATAGGTCCTTCTCCTACATGTTGTTGAAGAACTCCTTATTTCCTATCATATGAAATGAAGCACTGGAATTAAGTACCATACATTGCCTCATACAGTATTTTCCATGCATGCAATGAGGGTGAAATCCAACTCTAATTGTGATGTGAGATCATCACCTCCTGCTGCTCATGCAGACTTCTTACTGGATTTCTTGTGTGGACACTTCGTTGCATAATGTCCATACTCATGACAATGAAAACATTTAATTTTAATGAGGTATTTCTTCTTGCCATGATTATTCTTATATTTTTCCTTTCCCTCTGCCTTCTTGGCTTTCTTTCCTTAGCCTTCCAAATTAAAGTTTTCTTCCTCATCATTTTTGGATGTGACACCATCTCTAGTGTTTCTTCTAATCTCCTCTTGCACCAAATCAGACCAAAGTCTCTCCCAATATTAGAGCTTGTCTCTTCCATTAACTGAATCCTTATAATTGTGCCAAGATTTTGGAAGACAAATGAGTGCTAAGATCACAAGTTCAAATGATGGCACATTTTCTCCTTCTCCAAGTTCATCTTGAACCTGAGTGAATTTGGATAGGTATTGAACAACAATTTCATTTTTTCCCATTTGAATGTTCTTGAGCTTAGCTCTCAATGCCAATTTCCTAGCATCATTGATGCCTTGGAATAGATCTGTGATATTTTTACACATTGAAAAAGAATTATATTTTCCATGCAAGTTTGAAACCACATGATCTCTGACACCCTCCAGAATAACCCTCCTGTCTTTTGTTGTGTCTTTCTTCCACTGAGGAAGTGCTTTTGTATCTAAATCTGGTGGTTTTGGAATATCAATTTTTATGTACTTTAATACTCCATTGTCATCCAATATAGCTTCCATCTTGTCTTTCCAAGCCAAAAAAATTTAGGTGCCCTCTAATGCATGCTCAAGCCTAAATCCATTGAAAAACATTGTTCCTACACTAAAGAAAATATGCTCCAATAATTATGCAAATCAAAATTTTTCTGAGAAGATCTAGAACCTAGTTTCTATGTAGTCTTCAATAGCTCTAATACCATGTAGAAATAGCTTGAAATTTGTAGTTGCTAATGAGTTCAGGCTGAAAATAATAGACATGAAATTCTTCTATTCAATCTATGAAACGGAAAACATACACTAGAAACACATGCAAACATTCAATCACAATGAACACAGTGTTTTTTATTGGAGAACCTAACTGGGAAAACTCCTCCTCTATTTTGTATTAAATCATATGAAAATATGGATCTATTACAATGACAACCTCAATCCTTGAAGCTCGACTTGCACTGCAATACTAATATTCTGCTCTAACCAGCACTTAGCCAAAATAGGCCTCAGCCTTTCTCATTTTTCCTTGCACAATCTTTCAGGAAATTAGCTCCTAAAATATTGGGAAATCTCTTATTTCCTTATGCAAATCCTAGAGGAATTTATCATCTTCTCCAATGCAAAACCTGTACACTCAACTAGTATACGATTGATAATTACAATGTGCCTTTTCCTCCACTTCAACTAGGAAATTTTAATTCCATTCATTACTAGGGCTATTTTTAGTAAATTAACTAGTTAACTGAGAGATCGATGAGTTAACAATAGTTACTACTACTCAATTGAATTCTTACTGACTCTATTCATGGCTAGAGCTCATATAATTGAGTTTAACTAACAATAACTCCACTAGATTGTTATATTTTAGAAATCAACTCATGCACAACTCTACTTCTAGCCCAAAAATTTGAATTGACTAATTTAATTGAGTGATTTGGCCATGTCACACCCGCTAACTGCAACTCAAGTCATCCTGCTAATGTGGAAATTTGAATTTCTCCATTTGAGTAAGGCACAAGTCAAATGAAGTCATTTCTTGATACAATTTAACACATCAAGACTAGATGAAGACATCAAATAAGGTGTGAATTTGTCATGGAGACCTTGACTAAGGGAGATTCAAGGTCGACTAACCAAAATAAATTGAGTTCACCCTTAAGGAAACCTAAATTTATTGCATATCAACCCTAAACCTAAAAGGGAAGGTACCTTTACTCTGATAAACACAATATTTTTTGTTGAATTTTATGTTTTGTTTCGTGAATAAAAAATTATGATTAAACTAATAACTTAAGGCATTCCTAAGATCTAGTGATGTGTACAAGCAACAATCAACAAACTAAAAATCCTAGAAAATAAATGGAACTAAACAATTGGTTTCTAGTTTAATAAAGTCAAAGAAGGGCACACTGTGGAATATGCTATAGAATATTAAATGTACTTTAGTGTTCTTCAATGAGAGGCAAAATACTGGAAGAAACGTTGTTGTGGATCAAAATGTTTGTGAAAAAAAAGGTTAATGTAGTTTAGACCTAAAAACATGGTAGTGTAAGTTCCTCATTTTAAGGGGATAAGGGAATAAGAGGAAGAGGGGATAAGAACACAAACATAAATATGGATATGGAGGTGCAAAACAAAGCAAGATATATATATATATGAGCTACAAGAGGTTGCATGGAAAATATAGTTCAATAGTTCAAAGAAAAGGGGATAATACATGGTAGAGAATAGTAGTAGGGTCAAGAAATATATATATATATATATATATATATATATATATATATATATATATATATATATATATATATATATATATATGAGCTACAAGAGGTTTCTTGGAAGATATATTTCAATAGTTCAAATAAAAGGGGAGAATACATGGTAGAGAATAGTAGTAGGGTCAAGAAAATGAAAAGGAATAATGTGATGGTCCAGGCACATGAATAATGTGATGTCGCAGAGATTGGATTGAAGTTTCATGAAAAAGAGACAGGGTCACTATAGATAAGTATTTCATAGAAGGTAATGTCCCTAGACTACACCAAAAGAATGTTAGTAGCTGAGATGTAGAAAACATTGGATCATAATGGTTGATCAGATATGTTGAAGGCACAGACAAATATGAGACTAATATTTTAGTGGATAGAATAATTCATAACCGTGTTGAGGATTACTTTAGAGTGAATACACGCCAATGGTTGCATATATGTTCCAACACATGAGACTATATGAGCCTTCTAATCCAGTGGAGAAGAAAGTGTAGAAATAATTTGGTGCGACCCCATTTTTTAACCACCCCTTATGCACCAAATGTTAAAAGAAAAAAGAAAAAGTTCAATATAAGCTAAAGTGAGGATTGAAATTCTATAAATAATAGAAGCACCAAGTAGAGAATGTCCATACAAAGGAATTTAAATTTTTTAATGGTAGGAACGTCAAGTAATCTTTCTCTCGTACTTCTTGTGTTCCATAGGACGGAGATGGAAGATGCAAAACATCATTGTTCCATATGTAAATCCATATGGATAGTGAACATTATTATAGATGAAAGAGTAAAATTGGCATAGTTGGAAACCACATTTAGATATTTTGTACATCAATGGTATATGAAACATAACGGTCGCACCCCCACAAATTAGATTAGGATTGTTGATGAGATAAGAAAGGACTAATTAAAGAATTTCAAAAACCCAAGTTAAAACAATATCGCATAGAAAAATTCAATGAGATCAAGCAAAGGGTTGGAGAATTTTCTTGGGACTATGACCATAGGTTTAAGGACTTGCTAGGAAAGATAACCTTCAAAATATAAGATGTCCAACATAGAAAATTATTTATTGTTAGATTGTTGCCCCACATCCACATTCTTATTACACAATAAAAGATCAAGTATTGGGAGGATGTATTGGAGATAGATATGCATCTAGAATATAAGGCGAGAGTTGGTGAGTCATCACTAGAATGGAACTATAGATTTAGAGTCATCTTGCCACACTAACAAATAAATTTCAATATTTCTCTAAGGGAAAAGTAGTGCATGATAATATAATAATAATAATAATCCAATTTTAAGGTCACGGCCAAGCCAGACACCATATTGGTATATGAGACCCCCTTGTTTGTGGGACAAGGGACCCACCTCTGCGCAGTGATTTGACTGCTCGGTCTACGAAGGCATACATACTCTACCCCCCTCTGGTTTTGAACTTGTGACCTCTTAGGAGGAAACACATGCTCTTAACCATTAGGCCCACTCAAGTTGTATTGTGATTCTATGCAAAATAAAGGGACATCATAGAAACGAATGCCTAGTGATGGTCAATTATACTAGCTCCAATGAACCAGACCTATTCCCCCTAGGGTCCAAGCCAAACTAGTGTAAAATAGGCAGTGAATGGGAACATTACCCACCTTTTTGTCCCATGTTATAAAAGTATGACTACAAACACATCATTTTGTGAATTTTTCAAATCCATAGGAGATTATGTGAACAACCAAAGGTCATTGTAGTTAATGAAGGAAAAAATGGTGGGTTCTTATCAAATATAGCGGATGGAGGATAATGGTGGATCAGAAGTTATCTAAGACACTGAATGATATCTTATCGAGATGGATTCTGATTTTATAAGGATGATGAACCCATTTTCACTCCCCTTACTAAATGTAACATAAGACAAGTCGGGGAGAAGTGAAAAAGGATATGAAGGGAATTCAAGATGACCATGGAATTGGAAGGTTACAACATGAAGGATGCCATCTTGGATCTTCGATCCAACATGAACAATTTATCTCATAAATATTGAGTGCTAATGGGGAAGAAAAGTTGTTTTAATCACCCAAGGTAGTTGAGACTAGCAACTCAATACAGGATTTTCCCCATTGGAAGAATGGAAGATGTTAAGGTAAATATATAGATGGGGTTAAAAAGCAGTTGGGGATTTGATTCAACCCAAACTTTGAGTTTTCAACGAGTAAATAGCTTTGGATGCAGCAATAGGGGAAACACTCCTTGTACCACTTCCAAGAATAGAGGAATTTAAGAATTATTCATATGAAGATACTTAAGAGCAAGATGAGTGTTGGCACCCTATTTTATAATTTTGAAGATCGTATGTGCAATCTTCATTTATGAACCTAGTTTGTTCTACATGCCCAATTTTTCATTGTGCAGCTTATTTTTCTTACGCATCTAAATTTTAATTGTATTTAGAATTAGTGTGCTTGTCAATCCTTATGACAGATAGATGTGTTGTAGGAATTTATAGTTGTAATTATTTTGTAATTGAATTAGATTGATTATAAAGTAATGTAATTGATAGGAAGAGGGTTGGATTGTTGGTTATTATGGTTATCATATTGATTTTATATTGGAGATTGTATGGGAGAATGAAAGATCAAGGTTTGAATCCCTAAACTATTATATGCAAATATAAGAAGTTTGTATACACCAATCTTATGGACTAAATGATAAAGGGTTGTGTGTTGGTTACCCACCTTTAATTTTTTAAATTATGTGTGTTTATTTGAATCTATAATTAATATTGTACATGCTCATATTTTTCTTCTTATTCTTAAAACATTTTCTAGTAATGCTCGTGAGCATCTTAGCTAAGACCTTATTCTTAATTGAATATTGAATATGTTGATGGTAATGTGTTTTATTATTGGTCTAAGTTTAAAACCTAGGGTTTGACATTATCACCAACAATGATGCTCTCCATGGGCCAACAATGATGTTCTAGTATTCAACTTTCTTGTGGATTAGTGGAAGTGTATAATTTCCAAGTTTAAAAAAAAAACTTCAAGACTGGAGCCTCTTCCACTTGCCAAGAAGGTTGCAATTGTCGATAGAATTTCTATAGATAAACACATTTATTACTCTTTAGTGCTTTCCCTTGTCAAGTTGCTATAAAATGTTGGAGAATGTATTTGGAAGTCTTCTTTGGGTAAAGTGGGGTGGGGTTAAATGGGCTCCTCTAGCATCCTAGGATATTTGCATTTTTCCAAAGGATCAAGGGGGTTGGGCCTACGATTTCAAGGAGATGTTCTGGTCAACAAATGCATGGTACGAGAAATGGAAGGGAATGCTCCTTAGTGATTTTTACCATGTCTCCAAGTTCAACATGGTACTCAGTTCATGCTTCAAGTTCAATACTACTTAAAATGCTTCCACACTTCAACTTTAGCATTGCTTAAAAGGATGTGGATTACATAGTAGATAATTTCTAGCTTTCTCACATGCCAATTTGAGGGACCTCGAGATGCCTTGGATCTCGTGAGAAGACCTATTTGGACGTTCCAAACTACCAACAATGAGCTTATTCTCTTGAATGAGCTTGTTGGCAAATGATTTGCCAAATAAAATATTTTCTATTAGAGGGATGTGTAGAACCATGAGCATGAACAATACCATACTTGTGATCAACCAAGCACATAAGTTAAATCATTCAAATTACACTATTCAGGAGGCCATCTGCAAAATGATTCTAAACATTACCACTTTGAAATGCAACTCCATTGTTCAAGTCCATTTCCGAAGTATTGGAGATCAAATCATTGGAAAACCCCTCCACATCTATATGGAAAAGGACCTTTATGACCTTGTCAGGCACACATTAGGGATTTTCTTATGCTTGAAAGATGGGGGCAAGGGATCTTTAAACACATTGGTTTAGGAGGTGTCAATCCATTTGGATGTTTCTCTCCTTTCAAGCAGGAGTATGGAAATGGCTAATGCTTCACCAAGGATTGGTTGTCAACACTAGACTTCCTAAAGTAAGTGTTATAGATTTTATAATTATTTGTGGTAGTGATGAAATAGTTGAGCATGTCATTTGGAGATGTGCCTTTGCAAAGACCCTTTGGGCATGATTTCATGTTGGATTTAACGCCTTTTTTACCACCTCACTTTCTTAGAAAGGTCCCTTCTTGGGGGACAAAGTTTTATGGTACAAAATCCAATTTGAGCTATATGTAAAAGTTATTTTTCATGAGTTACCATCCCCCTTAGCATAGGTATATAGAGAATCGTTAAGTAATAATTGGCTTTGCTAGTTAATGTCAAATTCATTTTTTAGCAAAGAGATGGACTCCTTCCTTATTGGGGTGCAACATTATATGTTAATTATTTGAACCTTTTAAGATGGGAATTTCCTTATCATCTTAAATTTTTGCAACTCTCTATTCCATTATGTAACTAATTATTATATGGAATAATATATGATGACCTTATTTATTAAAAAATATTCTAATACTAAAGTGTGTGTGTTATATCCCAACAAGTGAAGCATGTTGATCCTTAAAATTTAAGGCCTTTAGGATAATGACTGGATGATAATAACTATTTTAGGAAGAGAATGAACAAAGTCAACAATCTATTTAGAAATTCAAAATAAAAGGTTCTTCAGCGCAATGATTGCATGACGCAAAGTAACCAATTAATAGAAGCATGTGATAAGAACAATAAACATTCAAATCATTTAACCAAGATCAGGGCAAGCCACAACTTTGTAAGAACCCAAATTGGATGTGCATCTTTAGTGGACCCTAAGTAACACATGTATACAAAATAGCATCGTTTAGTTGAAGGGGAGAAGGGAATGCATCAAAAGTAGAATTGTTAGAAATCATAATTAAGTTGCACCATGTGATAAGGCTTCTAGTGCTCATAATATTGAATGTACCTTGCATTTTCGCACAACTATCAATGGAGGTAATGATGGTTATGAAAATGCATCAACCAAAGAGAGTTTTAAGAATTCAAGACATTCAAAAGTTATCAAGTCCTTCAATGATATCAAATTATTTATGTATTATTTTGAATCTAAAGACCCAATGGTTATTGGGAGAAGACATTACAACTTTCTAATTTTTGACACTCGAATGAATGTTACAAGCTTCACACCATTTAAAGTAGTAGCAACTTCTTAAAGTATTCAAATTACTCTTTAGCTCTCAATTTAAATGGTACCTAGATTATATACCTAAATTGATAATCATATACCTATTGAAATTTCGTAAGGTTTTACAGTTTGCCATGAAATCTAACATATTAGTGTTTTATCATGATTTATAATCAATCTTAATATAAATCAGCATAAAACCATCTTAACTCTGCATCTATAAAGCATCGAGAGAAATCAACTCTCTTGAGGTGGAAAAAAAGTTGTGAAAAGATTAGCACCTAGAGGAATTTGATCCTTCTTGACACTTGAAAATTCCTAAGATAGATTTATGTTAGATATAATTATGTTTTTTAATAATTAATGTGAAAAGCCAACAAAGACATCAGCATTACACTAGCTCACTTGTATCAATCTTCCCCACTTTGCTGAATGTGCGTCTCAATGTAAAAGAAAAGACTAAATATATATTATATTGTTTCTATATTTGATTGATTGCAATTAATTTTTGGACTCAGATATTGGTATATGACATGAGAAATAACTTGCCCCTCTAAATCAACAAAAAGTGTTATATATCAAGATAACAGTGGCAAAGTTAAATTGTAGACTCATTTATTAGTAAATAATGGGCTAAATTACATTCTCAAGAATAAGATTTTGCAGTATGAGGAATTAATTTTTGGACTTGATATTGGTATATATAACATGAGAAATAACTTGCACCGCTAAATCAACAAAAAAGTGTTCAAAATAATACTGGCAAAATTTAAATGTAGACTCATTTGGCTAAATTCTCAAGATTTTGCAGTGCGGAGAATTAAGAATTAAGAAGATTTTGCTGTCAACATTAACAATATTATCAGTAAATTTTGTGAGCATTGAAAAAAGAATTAACTAATTTGCAACATTCTCTTTTGTAAAAAAATTAACTACTTTGCAACATTCTCTTTTGTAATTTTTGGAATTAATATGATTTTGATATATTAATATGATTTTGATATCAAATATTATGAGTAGAATTTGTAATGTAATGATGGGGTAAATTTTAGCTGATCCTAAGGCAGCAACAAATGGAAAGAACATTAAATCAACCTAGGCACAATCTCAACTGCTTATTGATACAGCGCTTTACTTCAACCAACTGGCCTATTGATTTTGGTATTAATCCTCATGATTTAGTATGTGCTGGCATATAGCATTTATTTTTGGCCCTGCATGGCACCATTTTTATCTGGTCACAAGAATGTTAGATATTGGCAATATGTTTGTGGTCACTGTTATGGTTTTTTCTTATAAGGTTATGGTAAAGCCAGACACCAAATTTGTGTCTGAGACTCTTGTTTGTGGGCCAAGGGACCCCTTTTGTGTAGCGTAATTCATGTATGAGACTCTCTTGTGTGGGCCAAGGGACCCCTTCGCGTAGCAATTTGATTGTAATTCATGTATGAGACTCTCGTGTGTGGGCCAAGGGACCCCTTTGTGTCGCAATTTGACTGCTGCAGTTTACAAAAGTGTACAAGCTCTACCTCACTGTGGATTTGAACTTGGCCTCTTAAGAGAGAGGACATATTCTTAACCATTAGACCAACTCAATTTTATTCCCAAAAACCACTTGTTAGCACAAAAAAAACACCCTCAAAAATCAGCCATTGGCATCTATAACACCACTTTTGTACCGTGTTAGCATTCACAGTGGATAATAGAAAAATGACGTGTAAAGAAGCAAACTTAACTATGAGAATAATCAATATTCACAACATGACGGACCAACCACAGCAAGATATACACTTAAGAGTCCCAAGGCTCCCCAATAATACGACTCTGAAGAGCAATTTTTAAGGCATACCAGACCCTGTTCATAGCTAGAGCTACAAATTACATGTTATTTATAATATTGCAGTGAAAAAATCAATAAAATGAACTTTAGCTTTCCAAAAGCTGCACGGTAGCAAAGACTATTTCTTCAGAACAAAAATGAAATCCTTATACAGAAGCGCGTTTCAAATGGTGTTCATAAATAGTAGTACAATGGTTTACAATGAATGTAATAGTCAGCAGCTCAACAAAATCAAGCATCCGCACCTTTAGCACTACTCGAAAGCTTTCTTGAAAACTAAGTCAGACAATGGAAGGTATATCAATGCTTCCGACTGCTACTGCCATACAACTTTCTCCAGCCCTTGACAGCAGTGAATAAAAGGTGGAGTCATGAAACCAACCTCTACTGGTAAGTCAGACGAGCAACTTTATGGCAGAATACTTGTGATGGCAATAAATACCAATGCCACAAATAGATTCACTAATCCCTGCCAATAAGTTCAATCATTAAATTACAGCTAAATGTGCAACCTTGCAGTTGACCCAAATGCCTGAGATGATCCAAAAGTGGGAAGTCTACTGAATTAATTTCCTGGTCTTTCAGAAATCAAAATAAATTTCCTGAAATTGAAGCCTTTCAGGAGTCCACTGAAATTACCAGGAGATTAGTTCACGACCTTAAATAAGAACAATGCCATGAACTATTGAGAAGAAAAATGGGAAAATGTATTTGGTTGCATAGACCGTGGTATAAACACAGGAGATTGAGATGGCACCAATTGTCCACGCAATGGTCTGGTTTCCTGAGAAGCCTGCGGTGGCATAACATGGGAAGTAGATGATTTCTGAGAGCCTTCAAGGTCGGGTCCTGAAGAACTTTCCTTTCTAGTGTTTATCATCGAAGGTACACCAAGAGGGCCCCCATAGAATATAGAGTCACCACTGTACAAAAGGTTTTCGGGCTGTGAAACTGAACCCAGCCTACCTGAACTCCTCGGATGCACATATGGCATAGGAGAGGGCAGTTCATATACTCGAAGATCGGAAGAGGGTGAACGCAACACCTGCAGATTTGGAGAGGGAGATCTGTCAATATCACCTTCCCTGGTGAGATTTTCTGAGTGTAAAGATGGAGATGATGATTCATCAGCCAAGTGGCCCTGTGAGCGAAAAACTGTGCCTCCTTCACTGGCAAACTCATTTCTACCAGGAACTGCAAACGAAACATACCTTCCAGCACTTTGGTCCCAGAAAACAGATGACCTTCTGTTCTCTCTTGCCATTCTAATCGGTTGGTTTGCACCCACTTGTCCAATAACCATGTTATTTAGCGATAGTCCACCTTCAACGTGATCATCAGTAAATGCTTCATAAGCATCACCTGCGGAAGAAAATCCTGAATAGAGAGAATGCTCTAAGGTGGAATTGTAAATTGGAATAGTGGACCTCATATTTGACATGTTTGTTGCTATTACAGGCAAAGGTTCCACACGTGTCCTATTCAGAGGAGCTGATAAATGCATCCCACTCGTAGGACCATATCTGTGCTCTTGTGGGAGAGGACTCAGTGTAGCCGATTCATTCACATGGCCAGGACTGCTGTAGCTACTTATACTTTGTGTTCCAGTTTCAATATCATCTTTGCTAGCACGACTTGGAGGATAGCTATATTTCAAAGGTGACTGAATCCGCTCATTTCTTAGTCTCTTCTTTGCAGCAAATTCTGTACTCATACTACTCCTGCTACTAGCATTGCCACTAGAGCTATAATCAGTATCAGGGACTCCTCGAGCACCAACTGGACGCAAAACAGATGAAGACTCCCTAGCCTTTGCCGCTGCTCGCATGGCTTCGTCTGGATTCAATTTGGCCAGCCTCCAAGCACTGATTCTAACAGGACGCTTCTGCATCCTGTTTTCCATCCTATTTACAGCCTCAATATCATCAGGATCAACAGTGGATGGCACTTGCCCAGGGCCCAAGTGTGGAATAACTTCATCCTGCCATTTAACACAGAATACATGTCAACCTGTACTACTATAGTCTGACCAAATTACAGACCTAAACCATGATTGGAAATCGTGGATAACAAATTTATATACCTGATGCTCAACAAATATTCTAGGTGGTGTACACCATGCACCTTTATACTGCAAACCAAGAGAACTTCCTCCACTTAAACCAGTGGCAGTGGAACCACTTGGAGAAGAAGGTATACTTTGTGCATCACCCTCCGCAGAAACTCCTGGTGGCTCACTTTGTGACCTCATTGCCACAACATATTCATATGTCGTAATTCCCTGCCATTCAGTACTCTTGTTAAAGGATGTTAACTTTAGTGATTAGAAGTCGACAAAAAATTGTTGAGAACCATATGGAATTTTAAAATGAAACTGACCTTTTTAATCAGTATAATATGAAAAAAGAAAAGCTCTCCTAATGGCATTGAAGCAAGTAAAGCCACCAATGTACATACTGCCTGCACGAAGACATCAGAACTCAATTTTAGAGACAAAAAGCTTACTAAAGTTTTATACCAGTTATCTACCTTAGCGTACATTAATATTGGCTGAATGTTTTTAGGTTTATCATATTTTATAGAACCTCTTCAATGAATTAATGTCCTTCCTAGAATTCAGGAATCATTCAACATTTTCATACAAAATTTTCTCTTGCGATTCTATACAGGCATTCTGTGGTCCAGAATCCAACATAACATTCTATGATGTTTTCCTCAAAAAACATAAACTTTTAGATCCTTCTGGAAAATCTCTGAAAGAATACACTTTCAGTTCGCTGAAACTGAGTAACAGCAGACCAATCACAGACAAGAGAGTACAAACATACAACCACATAGATCATCCAAAAGTGTGTTTCATTTCAAGTACATGACAGAAATAGTTGTTCAATCTAAAGCAATTTATCTTCCTAGCAATGAAGCAAGGTTTGAAGTTTAAACACATACCATAACTAATAATCTCCCTAATATATCAGAAACAGTATGTTCCTCATAATATCAACTCAGCCTTATATTTTTAAAGGGAATGATGTGCGTGCCTAACCAAGCTCCCAGGATTTTAACATGCATCAATATTTCACCATCTCAGGTTATTATAAAGGCTGAGTGTTCCAGTTTGACACTAAAGTAAGTGTTGATCCTCAGTATTACATTGCCTTTCCAGGACTTTTAATGCTACTATGGCAATCGACTTAACTATCTCCTATTATAAAACTTTTATAAAAAAGAAAACTTAGCCATTTGCATCAGCTATTGCCTTTCATTATGCATTTCGACAAGATTATTGTCACTTTATGCATGTGCAGCTATGCAATCGGATGCTTACAATTGATCATCAATAGTTTTCCCCCAGACAAATGTCAAATATTACATAGCTCCATTGCATCTTAGAAAGCATTCACAGAGCCATCAACACTGCCCCTTGAGTCCCCAAAAGTCACACAAGACAGCATTGCAGCTGCGACGACATCTAGTAAGAGAGTAATAGGCAGATCCAAACTTCTAGGTATATCCAGAAAATTTCACAGAGCGACCGAGTCAAACAGGGTATGATTTCCTACATAAATAAACAAAATCCCAGAGACTGTTGAAACTTGAGGCATAGTTAGGAGCCTACTCAGTATTAGTATCCTGATCAGTGTGCATCTGCACATTAATAAATGCTTGGGCAATATATATGCCAGGCAAGCTACATAACCTGTCAAAACCCATAAGATTGGTTTGAAGCATCCTCATATGCATAGAATAATCTCTCTATGGATAGAATACCGCTTCACGTATTCTCCTTGAAAGTTGAAACCTTTCATCTGCATCCAAGGAGATTAATCAGGCTTCCGTGGATGAGATGTACACAGAAGATCTCCAAGTCACTTGGATAGCTTCATTAACCTAAAGTTAGCAGTTAGCACCCCACTCAAAGCACTGAACCCCTGGATACACATGGCGTCATGTGAACTGGTGTCTGCTATTCTATTCGACAGATCAGAGTTTACGTTCAGTAACTGTAGATGGAAGTTAAGCCTTTAGGGGGACTACATTGATTATATCCTGAGTTTATCCCTTAGGATTTGAATATGGGATTTAGCAAAGAATATAACTTGTATTAAGCATTCAATCTTTGGGGACAAAGCTAAGCATTCATGCCTCAGGAAATAAGGCTTTCCAAGGTCTTTTGGAATGGATGTAGAGATGGAGAAATATATTGTCTTTTGCTGTGCAATCAATTATGGGACTAAAGATTGATTCCATTGCTTGTTAAGAAATAAGGAAAGAACTTATATTAATGTCTACAAGTGACCAAAATAGATCGATAGGACTAGGAAAATCAACATCTGATGACAACAATTGCCTAGAGCATCTCCAAAACAGTCTAAAAACTAGGTTAAAGAAAGAAAAAAAAGAGCTATTTCACCGGAGGTCAATCCCTCCTTCCATAGAGCAACCAGGAAAAGTAAATAAGAAATGATGGGTCATATCAGACATAATTAATGACATCTATAGCTGGGCACAAGCATCTACTCATCAAACATTGTGCTCGAGGCTGAACCCTAATAATCCCCTTCTAAAATCCTATATGAGACTCCCCTCATATTTACAACATTTTCAATATACCACAAAGATAATTGAGATTGTAGTGACTTTCTTTGATGGCCTTTATCGTTCACTCAAGAACAGGGAAAAACAGAACAATGACCCAATTCTGTCTGGCCCTACCTTGACTAAGTGCCTTCTCCCTACGGAATGATCTCTTGGATCAGAGCACTTATTATTTAGAAAATGAAAGATTTCCAAGAAAAATTATTCAATATGGGGTAGATAAAGAAGATCATTGTAATGTCCTCTACGAATTGAGGACAAACAGGACTCATTAGCCCATCCATCCCCGTAGGCCATAGTCTATCTAAAAGGGGGAAAACCCCAAAATACCCATTGCTGGGCAAGTTTTGGTGCAGCTGGGCGAAAAGAAAAAAAAAACCAGAATTGCGGTTTCAAGTAAGATTTACTCAATCACTTAAGAAGATGAAACACCTCAAGAAAATATATAAATAGAGGATTGAATTCAATTTGGATCATCATGATGGATCATCTCATTCTGTTTATGAGCATTAGCTCTGAGGGTTTAAGACCCCTATTTCATCTTGTCAATTTCAGTGGTGAAAGATTCCACCCTAGTTGACATCTTCTTCTTCTCTAAGTTCTCTGTTGTGGCACAGGAATCTTTTGAAGGAAGAACGAAACCCTTGAAGGCTTGCTTTTTGTGATTTGGGGCCTAAGGCTTCTTGGTTGAGCAGCGAGTCGGTTGGATTGCAGTTCTGGATTTGGCACAAGGGTTTTTATTCTTATTTGGCACAGGCTGGGAAGTTCCTTTGCATGTCTTATCTGGTCACAGGGGTTCGGTCTGCAAGAGGAGCGAAATTCTGTATCACTATTGAAAGGACAGAGAGAGTTCGGACCCTTATCTGGAATATGTCACAAGGAGTCAGCAAGGGTTTTTATTGATATGCAAAACTGTTCTGAAGACCACAATCTTCCCTGTTGATATCCGAGCCTGGACAGCGAGTCTATTTCTTATAGCAACCAGGGCCATCTGAGGAACAGCCAAGGTTCCTGCTGGGTCTGTGACAGGCATCGAAGAAGATCAAATCAAGGGGAGCCTAGGAAGATCTTTCATCATACTGTGATCAGTTCATAAACCTGTAACAAGATCAGAGGGTTCTGAGAAATTCCAACATTACACATGCCCGAATTTGAAAAGCAAACAGGGCAAAAAGAGAATAGCTGAATTTAAAGCAGTTAGGGTTTGTAATTACATGTAAGATCAAATTTTTATGGTATGACTGGATTGTTTAGGGTTTGGCTACTGTTCTGAAGTTGTTTTGAAACTGTGGAATATACTGTTGAATTCAATTCATATCGGGAGTATAATTGTTCACTGAATTGTTTGCTGTTGAATTGAGAACTCGGTGTCAATTAACTGAATTGCAGTACAGTGGATGAATTTATGCATGTTGGCAGTGATATTATTCATTATTGCTACCCATTTCATACTGTATTGTTGAAGGAAATTAATTGTGTCCTTACTGGACTAGCAAAAGAGTAAATATTGAACAGCCTGGTCCATCGAGACAAACCCTAGGACAAAAATTGTCGTAATCCTTTACAATCATGACTATATAGTATAAATAGAGAGCATTGGTGTGGTCACCTCCAGTTCTGGATTCTGTGGATGGAGATAATAAGATGACACATTTCAATGAGGCGCTGTGACTGCTCCTCACTAAGTTCTTTCCGGCCACCAGTAGGAAACATTCAAAAATCATTAAATGAGGTGCCATCATTGCCTAGTTTTGCACATGAGTACAGCAGACAACACCATAAAAAACTAGAAAAATACTGACGATCTTCATATTCAGTTATGGTAGGCAGGTTACATGATATGATCTGCCAGTTGTGCTGAACCATTACTCTCCCTGGGCCTACAGCAATACCACAAAACTGCGAGCCCTATAAACCAATTACTACCTGGTACCCCATCAGACGTTTACAGCTATTGTTCATTGTTCTTACTTAGGTCAAATATGCCCCACGTGCTCACCTGTTGATGTGATTTATAGACACATATAAGTTGCACCAATTCCCTTACCAACACTTCAAAAAAATTCTTTCATCTCTTGTCCAAAAATCCTTCAATTTTCAGCTGTGTATGCTTTTGTTTGCAATTTCTCTAACAAGAGCATTCTGATTCTAGTCCCTTCTCGTCTAGAATCTTGTTTAGCACCCTGTTTATAAATGTCAACATAAGTGATGCCCTTATGACCATTCACAGAACACATGATGCTCATTTTGTAACTTTGTAATGCCCTGAGTCCCTGACTAATTTACGCATCTGGAACCCTCACTATTCAGGCATTCTTAGTCCATTGAGATCCTACTAACATTCTCTCATCCCTGTTCTCTCTATAAGTAAATAAGCCAGCATCACGACTCCATATCAGCATATGCAGCCACTCTGTTCAATGCTTCTGTAACTGAATAGATATGTATGGTGATCCAGTAGATGAGATGCTCTTGCCCTCAAACTAAAAAAGCCATGCAGAACTTTTACACGAGATGTTCTAATTTTTTGTTACCTCTGCAATAAGCCCTAACGCCCTTAGTTCTTTTAATTGTACCTTGATGACCAGACAAGTCCTACAGAAGCCCTCAAGTTTAACAAAGGCTTTGAATCTAAGTCTCATAGTTTGAGGTATTGCACCAACTGGATGCACTGAGCTTTCCTTGTCAATCAATTAGCAATCTTAAACTGGAGGTCCATGATCCATCATCTGCGGATTGAAGTACTTCAAACTTCAACTGACTTCAACCAACTAATGAAAAGGTCCTGAGAACTGTTATGAAGTTTACAAAAGAATACAGAAATATTATAGCCCTTGCTCTGCTTATAGAATGGGCATGTAAGTTTGTTGGACATCTACAATCAGTTGCATTGTGATTGAGAGCTAAAGAACATACAATGTCATTAAATTTTGATCTAGTTTACTATGATTGCAAAGTATATCGTTCTCTCTTTAGATTGAGACTTCCATATTTCTAAAGTTCAAGACCCACGTGAAACACTTAAGGAAAAGAGCTTATTAAGTCCTAATCCTAACATGTATCAACAGCTCAATCTGCCTGGCAATTAACCATCAGAGCATTCTCACTGCTGCTGGTAGCAGGCCTTAACCTATGTCTTAAAATTGAGCATGTTAAAGATCATCAAAATTCTGCTGAACTGTGGCATATTGTAGAAATCTCAAACATTTCTATAGAGAATCTACAATCAGTCTGCAAATTTGTCAAGGATCAAAATATCTGAATTCTAAAAATATAACATATATACTATTTTTTAAATTATAGAAATATTTTTATATTTGTTTTCACTTGCAGTTTCCCCACCATATCTGGATCCTGGCTTTTCAAAAATCTAGAAAATATGCATCCTGGTAATTCAGTTCTTAAGTAAATGTTGTCACTCGCCTTTTATTTATGTTTTCCTTTTGATAACTTTAACTTTAGATGTGTTTGAACTTTGGAGATGGAATCAAACCCATCAGACCTCATATGGAGAAGATAGAAACTGTGTTTTTCAGCTTTCAAAACACTCTAACATTTTTTCCAGCATTTTAGCATATATTCAAAACAAGGCCATGTACCCCTTCATCCTGCAACCCTTGAGATTGAGACCTGTATGCAGCCCAATCATGAATGAACACTAATATCATTACTATGAAATTGTCACTTATGTCTATCATTATAATCTTCTTGAACATTTTGTTCCAATGTTCAAGATAATGTGTAGATATTTTATAATTTTATGTTTTTTAATTGACATGTTCCCCTGTTTCCCAAATTTTGGAGGGTCATGTTTCCATGTCGTATCCTTTTCCATGTTTCATGCAACCTAGCTGCTAACCCAATTTTTGTTCCCTGTATATCTTGTGGAGAAGAATGTTTGTCTTAATGAAATCTTTGGATAACTATAAAGGGCATTGAGTTTCATATATATACAGAGCCACAGGAAATGAAACAAGTCAGTTAATAAGAGAAAGAAAGAGAGGAAAGTTCTTGCCAATAGAGTGTCCAAGATTGTATGCACCCAGGAACTGGAAAACTCAAACCTGATATCTGATATATACCAACTGACCAAACACACCATACAATTGTTGTTAAGTTGTATCTGGCTTTGTATTTATATGAATGCTGAACTTTTGGCATCAGTTAATGAATTTACAAGTATTGTTGTTAAGTTGTATCTGGCATTGTATATATATGAATGCTGAACTTTTGGTATCAGTTATTTCGTGCATTTACAGGTATTGTTGTTAGGTTGTATCTTGCTTTATATTTATATGAATGCTGAACTTTTAGCATCAGTTAGTTCATGCGTTTACAGGTCTAAATCTTATGTCCTCCAATGCAAAATTACCTAATCCTTACAAAGATACATCAGAAACGGTTCAGGCTTTTATAACACTATTCTATCCAATATTTATAATGCTATGATGTCAGACTTCACAGCCAAGCCAACAAAGTGTTCATTCAGTATTGAGGTCAAGAGAATGTTAGGCTGTTCACCAGGATTCCATTCTCACCATAGTCTGTCCCACTCATATGGAATGAGTTTCAGAGGGATGCAGCTAAGTGCAGGTCCAAGAAGACTGTCATAATAGATACCACTCAAACCTGGTACCAAGGCCAAAGGAACTGACTCTAATGATGTTTAAGCTAACAAAGGGGTGTTCTCCAATATCTGTAAACAAACAAAGCAGGATGTTCACTCTCAATGTCATAATAGTTCTTATTCTCTCCTTGTAATTCACAGAAGTGGTTTTCTTTAACTTCTACTAGGAAAGTATTTCCTATAATATGTGACATGCAAGATAATACATTGTATTTTTAATATGAATTGAGAACCTGAGAGTCAATTTTGTGTCTAAGCAGGGAGAAACACCTCTGTCAGGGAGACTGACAAAAGACTAAAGAAGAAACAAGGAACTTAACTCCAACTCAAGCTTCAAAAGGAATAGGAAAAAGAAAAGAAAAAACTCCAACCTCCAGCTTCAAAACGAATAGGGAAAAGAAAAGAAAAAAACTCCAAACTCCAGCTCATAGTTGACGAGATGTGTTTTCCAAGACAATACAACCAAAAATGATTTACACAGGAAAACCCAGATTAAAAACCCTAATCCCTTAAATTTCAAAACACCACTCGTAGGTAAGAAAGCAACAAGGCAATGAAGCAACTTTTTAATCATAACCATCCTTTTTCTTCCATCATACATAAATAGCTTGGCTATCTCTAGCTAACTAAAAGGAAAAATAGCGGACAATATGTGCACAAAAAAAGAGATGTTCCATGTGCAATGTTCAGATGTAGCCAAAGACAGCTGATAACACAAATGTGAAGTTGTACCATCCATGGTGAAAATACAAAGGTAGAAAACAACGATAGAGTACTATGGAAGGCAAGTCCATGTGATGACTAGCTCATTTGAGATCGAAAGAAAATAGTATACTGATATAAACTAAAAGAAAATAAGTACCATACCAAGAGATGCTTTCAAAACAACAGATGGCAACACACCTCAACTGTCTAAGATAAGAAATATCTTTCAAACAAGATCTTATTTGTAACAAACAACTAATAATAGATAGAATCGTTACATAGGGCTTACAAAGGCCTAAGAATACTAGCAAGATTAGTATCTTTGTCTGCCTTTTTATAAGCTGCTATTACAAACTACTCCATATTTTTTTCAAGCCCCATATCTCATCTTTAATCTTCATCAACCCCTCATGAGGGGCCTTCAACGTCTTCTAAGTGGCAAGGTCTCAATCCAATGTGGCAGCAGCAGCTATCATTGATCATTGTGTGAAAGCTTACAGTATATCTGCATAGCACTCCAATCATGGATTCAACCATAAATGTGTCTCCAGAGCAGAGCCTCTCTGTCCCCTAAGATTTTACTACAATTCTCCAATCTTGAAGGAAAATACTCTGCCCAATAAAGGTTTGATCTGCAGATTCACTTCTGGCCCCTCTGCAAATAACCTTACAACTGGATTTCCAATGCTTAGGATAATTTGGATTCATTATTTATGTCCTTTGAAATTTTGTTTGCATGCAAAAGTTTGATCATTTTGGTTTTGGCTAGAGGAAGACAAATTTTCAGTTTTTCAGGACAGACCCTGGTTCTTGGGGAAAGCTGTACTCTGCATGAAAACTTGTCTTTTAGATTTTAACCCTGCCATAGACGAATTTGAGACCATCCTGAATTTGGGATAGACTCCTGAAACAGCTGCAATATTTTGGAGAAACTACAATGCTCGAAGGCATCAAGCACCAATTGGGAAACTGACTCTAAAGTCTAAACTCTCCCACTGTACATGGGATAATTGACTTCTTGAGCCAAGATTGTGTGGAAATGAACCTGCATAAGGAGCTTCCAGAGAGATTGATTTAGAACTTGAAGGAATCTCCTGGAAACATGTGCTGAATTAAGAAAATATGACCTCCTCGTGTAGATCGTATGCTTATGGGCAGTTAGTCTCTTCTTGTCCACTCCCAGAACCCATGGGTTAAAACAGAACAGAAAGATAATCTAGAAGGTATCCACGAACCAAAATGGAGAAGAAAAAGAAAAAGGGAGAGACAAGGCAAGGTGAGAAAGTTGGGGAAGATGGAAAGCCCTCATTGGCTTCTTAGGACAATTCAGAATCAAGCTTAGCTCAGACAAGGAAAACAACAAAAGGAAAAAGAGAGTGATAAGAGGGAGATTAACAAATCTGGAAGGAGTTATCTAGGAAAAACCTTTAAAAGTGAATAGCAACATGCAGATTTAGAGGGTAATAAATACAAAAACCATAGTTTTAAACTCAGAATTGGCCAAGTGACCCTTCAGACTCAGATTGGAATCCTACCAGTTTAAAACACATAAACTAATAAAATTTACTGAAAAGAATATATTTAAAGATTCCAAACCATCAGAGACAAAAGATGCAAAGTCTACTCACATATATACCATGTAAGGGTGAATATATTGAAATGACACCAATGACAATACATGTTTGAAACAAAATACATAATCAACAAGGCACTAATTGACAACATGCTACAAACTACTATCCTACTACACATCATTGATAAACATGATCGATCATCAAACTCATCACCACTGCTAAAAATGAGATCTTCAACATGATCTAGAGGACCATCCGTTGGATCAAGTTTGTCGGACTCCTCAACGATATCTTGAACTGCATTAGTAGTACTAGTAGAAGCAAAGCTAGTCTGTGTCATGACAATGCCTGGTGCTACTCCTACTAGTGGAGCCAAATCCAAACCAATCGAACCCAAGTCACCAATATCAAGATCAAACTCTATTAGCTGAGTCTCCTCTACCCATTGTTAGCCTTGAGGCTGGATCAATATAATCCAACACGATAGGATTTGTATCAAGACTTATTTTTAGTAACTAAAGCAATTATTTTCATATTCTGGAAACTCCTGGTTCGTAGGAGTCATTATAGTTATTTTTGGCATGTCTATTTTTAGCATTGTTTTAAAACTCGAACTCGGCCTTGAAATCAGTTGAGGATCAACTCAGACTCAGCCATGGATTAGACCCATTTGAATTCAATGACTTGATTGACTAAAAAATACATAAAATATTTAAATTTTAATGAGAACTTTTCAATGCTCCTCCAAGACTACAAATGCTCAAAAATGCTCAATGAGGGTGAGACAAATAGAGTTGGGGGGTCTATATAGTTAGATTTTAAAGATAAGAGTGCTAGCATTTAGGGTGCAGGTGGAATTTTTTTCTGAATTAACTTTTCCTTCAAAACTACATCACATTGAGAATGAGGACCAACTCGACTGAGTAGGTACAGACTCAGCCAAGTTGGACTAGTTCAGTACCAAACCAGTCCCCAAACCATGCAGATGGATGAGTTGAATCATTTTGTGGTCAACTCAGTCAAGTCAGTGTCTGAGTTGAGCATTGCTCTTCAGCATACCTATATTTTGCAGGTGTCATGTAGCAAAAGAGAAAGATGAAATTTAGCACCTTTTGATGGTTTAGCACCAAACTAGTCCCCAGAATTGGTTTGGTGTCTTAGCGCCCTCAACGGTCAACTCAATCAAATCAACCAAATCCAAGTCTGAGTTAGTCGAGTTTTAAAACTATGACAAAAACTGTATAAAATAGATCCTATCTCCTTTGATATGAGATAAGATAATTTTATTATGTCCAACAAAATGACCAAAAAAACAAGTCAATGAGACCAAAAGAATACAATGTGGCCGTGCAAAATCAACGCCTAGGTGATGCTAAAAGAAAGAGAGAAAGTGAAAGAAAAATTTCAGCATAGATAAGCATCCAGTTTCTTTCAGCATAGATAAGCATCCAGGTAAGCGAGTCACTAGGTCTAACCAATAGACATATAATAGTGTCACCAGTGCGATGATACAATGTAAAGGGTCTTGAACTGGAAAATCAGACACCTCAATGCTAATCAAGAGAGAGAGATAGATGAGGATGATTGTCAAGGACTCTCAGACTTTCATGACACAGCATGAAGGGGAAATCGAGGTATCAGCTTGCTATCAAAGTTATCATGCACCATAGTGGGATCTGGCTATATGATCCTGGGGGGGGCATATTAGTAAGGAAGCCCACTGACCATTCAAGGTCAAAGGAAAGAAGCTCCAAAAATAACCTTGGCTACTCTATTGAAGGCGATGGGTAGTCAGACGGGCAGGAGACACCCTACTCTAATAAATCCACTTAGAGTTGGTTCGTCTGTTGCTATGATAATATGTGGTATGGGGACTATCAATGGGCCACCCCATTTCTTACTTCTCTATATGATTCTAAAGATGTAGATGATATTCCAATATACGGTCTTGTATCAAAGATCAAGAAGAAGAACCCTACTCCGACTAGATAAGATCTGAAAGACTATTATCACCTTTTCAAGGAAAAGGAATAGCACAACTATATTATGCTAAGTTTTCGCTGTTGTAAAAATATTTGATGAATTTTCTTATTTAATATTGACAGAATTCTTGTTTTATATCTGTAAAAAGTAAGAAAAAAAAGGTAACTCTATCCCACTAAAATGCCTGCATACAAAGTACCAAAATTCACGAAGCATAAATATGAATCTAAAAACTTCATTACTTATAAAATGCACAACAGGTGCTTGTAGAATCCAAATTTTCTAATCATGTTTGATGGGAGTCATCCTTTAGGATCTCATCTTCACTTGTACTTAAAAGTTTAAAACCATGTTATCATGGAGTAAAACCATACCACTAATCTTGCTAGCCTTCACATTCTGATCACAGAAATGCCAGTGGTATACAAATCAGGTATTTGTCACTTATGCAAACTTATTGAAGAATATATAGCACTCCAAAGGCTTAAATTCGTCCTATTATTATAAAATTAAAAATTTTAAAAGCTTGAGCAGATAAAAGCTTAAATTCAGCTTATCATTATGAAATTAAAAAAGGTGTAGCAACTTGGGCAGCTAACAGCATTCAAATATACAGTCCTATGAATTCTATTGGGTTGTATGAAGACATACTACAACAGAAGCATACGGGGCCCGTGAAAATACATCGCCCAGCTTTTCTGTTATCTGAATCTCAGTGCCTCTTTTATCAACAAAACAGCGCACCAGAACAGCAACACCTATTCCCCCTTCAAGCAGAAGCTGCAATTTAAAAGACAGAATCAGAAATGGAGAATGCACAGAAATATAAAAATTGTGATCACTGCAAACATATTTCTTCCAAATACTTCTTAGAACAGCTGTATTTTTTTTAGAAATCTTCAAGTAGGTTTCTCACCCAGGTAAGACTGGCAGCCATAAGAGAAAAAAATGTTATGTAGTTCTTCTTTCCAACGCAGTTATTCAGCCACTGCAAACAAAATAAAGGTGGTCCCTCAAACACCAAGATTCTGAACCAAAAGAGTCATTATCAAACAAGCTTAATATAATCCCTAAGTATCAATTCTCTGAACCTAATGACAAGTTAATGAAAGACCAATCTGATCCTCAAACATACAGAGAGCTAGACCTAATGAAATGGGACTAACATCATTGATGGGAAATGATAAAATAGCGCATCAATTAAAGAACAGTCTATTTCATTGTGCGACTATCATTACAGGCAGTAGTTACTACACACCCGACAATGGTGATCAAATCCATCCACACATTTGTCGCAACTTCTACAGTGTTTACTGAACTTGCGCACCTGCATTACATAAGCATAAAGAATGACTGACATAAAAATAACACTATGTAGCTACAGAACATCACAAGAGTATTTATGAACATTGACAAAACTATATTGAAGGTAAGGAAGCTACAACTGTCATCATTAAGCATATTCATTCATTATTAATATGAGAAAAGGAAACCACTCAGTTCCATTGCATTCAAAAGTTGAATCTTACTCGCCATATTTTCCATGCTAAATATGACACAAATATGAAAAGGAAAAACACTAACTATTATATTTTATTGAATTCTTTAGTAAATCATTAGGCATGTGTAGTCAATTGGGTTTATATGAATGTTATCCTCCCCACACAGGTTCAATTCCTGCAAGTGACATGTTAAGCTCATATCAACTATATTGTTGTAATGGCCTATCTTACACTTGCCTATAGGATGGAGGGTGGACTAATTTGTTACATAGAAAAAACTTCAAAAAAAAACCCCGATGGGGGTGGAAGAACATGAAGAACTGGCTTGCATTGAGGATCAGCTCTGCAACAATCCAAATCCTCCACTTCCAGTCAATCCAGCCATTCCAGGCACTATACGTCCTCATGATGGTTTCAGTTAACTTATGGTTTTTCTACTTCGCTTGGAATTTACCACTATTGTGGCATAATGTCTTGCATAATGAAGTCTTGGTCAGTCGACCTTTTTGTATGTATCCGGTTAGTATATGGACATTTGAGATAAAAGACATAAATACATACATACCACATACACACAGACATACCTTTGGGATAAAAGACATAAATACATACATACTGCATATACACATATGCACACATACACACACAAACACAGAAAAACAGACATACACAAAGTTCAAACACAAACACAAACACACACACACATACCACAGACATACACACAACTAAAAGAATGAGTGATGGAAAACAACTGTTAATAAAAACACATCAAGTGCATAATAAAACAGGCACTCATTGAAACATAGCATGATAATTCAACTTTAACGTGGCAGACACTTTTCATGCATTGAGTATTTTCCCATGATTAATCACAGGAAACAGTGTTACAGATGCAAGTTTTGTTCTCTGGAACAGAACAAATTTCGCATACATAGAATGTCAATGTTTTCAATTACAAAATTAGTACCTGATCACAAGACATTAGATAGAATCTGTCACATGAATGATGAGTCACTGAACTTCATTTGCCAAATTTGAAATTTTGTGGCTTTAAAGGAATGTGTTGAAATTTGTTCATATTCACTGAATTTCAAAGCCCTTGGTCATGTTTACTATTTATCATGCGTCATATTTGTTTATGGCGCATTTACTAGTTTATCATCATTCATATAATACATATTGGTTCATAGTTTATCAATATTTTATGCATCTATGTGTTACTAACTTCAAAGTTATTAAAATTTTAGTAACTTCTAAGTTATTAAACTTTAGCTTTTGAAAATTTAAATATATGTATGAACACATTTTATGGCAAGTTGTTTTTCCAAATTTTATCCAGTGGAGAATTTTATCCAAATTCCATTGGCACAAACCATGTGACATAGGATAGAATTAGTTTACAGATCCACACCTCAATGTGATCTATTCATACATTTGGCAACATCGCAGACTTCTCTAAAGAGTCCAATAAAATGTAATGTGACAACAGCATAATCTAAAAGAACTACCATATGGGAAATCTATTTGAATTTTGAAGTGTCCCTGGTACATCTCCACAGATTCATCTATAATATATATACGTCAGACAACTACCTGAATTTTTTTACAGATGTTTATTCTGCAATATATCTTGCACTAAAATATACAATCCTAGATATCTAGAAATAAACTTTAACCTTGAATAATGAAATGGACAATAATTGAACATTGAAAAAAATTACAACACAATACCTCAGCATTGCATAATGTGCAAAACAAAGCATCATCTTCTGCATCTTGTGGTGGAAGCGCTTCATGCTGACAATTATCATCTTTAACAAACCACCCACAAAGTAAGCATCCAACAACCTTCACGAAACTCTTTTTACCAGTGTCTTCAGGGCTCATCCATGTCATTCTCCCAGCTTCAGGTCTATTCCCAGACTGTATAACAAAAGAGCTCCCACCAGAGGATAAGGCTGGAGATTGCTTAACTCCTTGACCTCCATTTAAAATTAAAGTGCTTGATGAAAATTCTTGTCTCTTCTCTTTTGTTTCAAAAGATTTGTGACCAAAGTTCGATAAAATTCCTGGATCTGCTGGATCAATTGCAGAACAGCGAATATAAAGAAGGAAAACAGCTAATGCCTGCAAAAGGTACAGATTTCAGAAAGTTTCAGGCATAAACGAAGCAAAAGGTATCAGCAATCTTTCTACTATATAAAATTTAAAAATTGCTCTAGAAGAAGAAATGAGAGGAGAAAAAATAAACCATAGGAGTGTAAACCGCAATAGCTGCATACTCCAATGTAGCACTGCCTAGAAATGGTGCAAAAAACGCATAGAAGGCAATTGCCAGCACGAAAAACACTGTGATAGCTACAACCTGAACAAGCAGAACAGAATCAGTTTAGATACAACCAAAGTCTGACAATACTGATAGAAATATGGCTTCTAATGTTAGATAAATAAAAAATAATAAAGCACACTACAAAATTATTGCAAGAGGCTGCCCATTATTTTCTTATATCGGAACAAAATATAAAACTAAAGTCAACCAATTTGTTATTAGTTGTAATTTTTCAACTACCAATTATCAATGAATCCAGGAAACTGTTCCCAGCAGACTGTAAACCTATTTCCAGCGTCCCAAACATTTCCAGTTGCTAGATGGCGGGTACCATTTCCAAAAGTGTTTAGCAATACTGAGAAACTGTTCAGCGGTTTCCAACATTTTCCAGAAACCTCTGAGGCAGTTTCCACTTTCCAGCAATTTTCAGAAAACTAATATGGCTTCTAATGTTAGATAACTAAAAAATAATAAATCACACTACAAAATTATTGCAGGAGGCTGCTCATAATTTTCTTTTATCAGAACAAAATATAAAACTAAGTCAAGCAATTTGTTATTAGTTGTAATTTTTCAACTACCAATTATCAATGAATCCAGGAAACTGTTCCCAGCAGACTGTAAACCTATTTCCAGTGTCCCAAACATTTACAGTTGCTAGATGGCAGGTACCATTTCCAAAAGTGTTTAGCAATACTGAGAAACTGTTCAGCGGTTTCCAACATTTTCCAGAAACCTCCGAGGCAGTTTCCACTTTCCAGCAATTTTCAGAAAACTCTGTTGCAGTTTCTTGAATGTTTCCAGAAACTGGTACACTTTAAACCATTTTTTCACTTCTTTTAAAGCTCCAAAACAAGAAATAAAAAATAAAAGATCCTACACTTTCCCTAAAAGTACCCACTAACCCTAAAATAAAAACCATTGAAATGGGGAAAAAACAATGTTACCAGACTCAGAATCAGCAATAAATCGGCAAGGAAAAAGAGCGAGAAAAGTTTTAATTGGATCAGGAAAAATCGAGAAAAAATCAGTGAATACAATAAATAAAGATATATGCATATATTGAAATTTATAAAAATAAAAAAATAAAATAAAAATAAAAAAACAATTTTAATTGATATTGAATTCAATAAAGCCATGTCCAAACAATGCATAATACCAATATATGTCCAAAAAATCACGAGGACAATGTGTATACTTCGTATAAAATATATTTAGCACTGGAAAACATTCAAAAACAGATACAAAGATTCAAACGAGACCAGGAACTTCCAAGTTTTTGTCGACCAACACCACGGACCTGCTAAAATCTTACTTGGGGTTATAGTAGCATGAGTTCTAAATTGGGTTAAGTTTGGATAGGTAGTGCGTTATACCAATTCGTAGATCACTTATACACTCGATGACAACAAATGAATTAAAGGAATTGTTTCATTATTATAGGTCCTTGTAAAGTTCCAACATTCTGCAACGATTTGCTTTTATTCAAAACGATATAGAACTTTAACATACTACAACCAGTTGTGCGGCAGGAAGCAAGAAGAAGTGAAAATGAAACCACACAATAAAACCTAGGTGACTTTTAACCTAACAATCCGAGTGGCTCACCGAGTCCTCTGCAAATTGCTGAAATCGCGAGTCAAACTCGCGTTGAGCACGAGTCAAACTCGGTCAGCATGAGTCAAACTCGTTCAACACAAGTTGGACTCGCTGAGATTCAGATCGGCTCATTTGGTTGAAGATCCGAGTCGGGATTGTGAGTACTCGCGAGTGATCGGAGACTCCTGTAACACTAGGAAAAACCTCTTCTTTCTGATTTTTCAATAGACAGAATCAGACCAGTAAAAAGAAGAGCATTAAAGGCAGATTTTGCTTGAAAATGTTTGTTCCTGTTTCCAGAAACCAATTCATAGTGTTTCTACATTTCATTCATTTTCCTACATAGACTACCCACTTCTGGCAACGGTCAACCCTTCTACTTTTATTTCCCTTTTCATGTTTCAATCCTTGGGGACCTATCGGTTAATTATCACAAGTACTAATTGCAGAAGAATACATATCATACACCATACAACTAGACTTTCACATATATCATTCAGTTCACACAGATTTTCAGAGATGACTCTATCTGTGCAGAAAGTTCAGCTCGCTCACTTTGTGTCAGGAGTCAGGACTCAGCAGTAAAGACCAGGGCTTGCAAAATCCTGCATGCTCTAATTCCAATCCAGTGTTTTCGTTCCAGAAACTCCTTTTATACATAGCATCCTGAGATCCCACAGTAATTATGGACTGTGGCCAAGGAAAAACTCTAAAGTATTGGAGGAGGTCTCAGAGCTTTAAGGTCCATGGAGGAGGTCTCAGAGTCGATTACCCCAACTGGATGCCTAAGTTATGTGCCTCTCTCAATGTAGTTGCCAGGTCAGGCGCTGTAACAAGTACCTACAGGTTTACACTAGGTTCCATCCACAAAATACAGAGAAGTGCCCAAGGATTTCCCAGTGAGGTTTTCCTTGGAGTGAAGAAACTACCATTCTACTACTACCACAGGACAGACTATTGTTCCCAATTAACTCCAATATGTTATAGATAGTATCCAAAGTCTATGCTACCTGTGATAGGTCAATCTTATTACTTCTTCCCAACTTTGAATTTTTAAAACAAAAGAAAAGTGAAATATAAATAGCAGTTCAATAAGCTTGGTAAAAGCCTCATGGGCATTAACAAAAGGTTAAATTCCAGTTGTCAAGATTTTAGCATTTGCACAACCTGCCCATATAGAAATCAATCATGACGTCAAAAAAAGTATCGAATAACACGATTGTGCCATTCCAACTAGTCACAATCTTCCACATCCTCATACTTGACATAACGGAGTACAGAGGCTCTAGATTGTAATTTTGAATGCATCTGTTCATTTTTAGGTAACAATATGTTGGTTGAAGGTTCCCTTTCTGATTTGTGCCTTGATCTTCTAATCATATCAAATTATAATGATGTGAATCAATTACACCAAATACTTCCTCTATAACCTGGTTTGATTGACCAAGAACTCTAAAATCTACAAATTGCATAAGCAACAGAACAGCCAATATAAATTTTAATTTTAATTATTCCTAAGGATTTGGCCTCCTCCTAGAATTAACATAAGATACCTCTGTCTTCATTCTCACCTAGGGTGGGATCAATGTAATATTTATTTGGAACAACATCAACTGCTTTAAGGATATAAGATTATACAAATGGTATCATCAACAGACAATCTGCACAACTCATGTTCCTCTGGCAATTAACCTCCTATTTCCCTGACAGGGTAATTGATCCCTGAGATATGCTCATCTTTATATGTTATGACCTGAGATTTGGCAAGACGTAGCTCAGAGTCTATTCTCATCCTATTTTAAACATGGTAGCAAAACTAGTTCTACAATAGAATCACATTTCTTTCTTCTAACTGAAAGAAGTAAAATGGATTTTCTTGAACTTATTTACAAAAGAAACTTATAGAGCTGTAAAGCATTTTCACAAAAATGACAACTTGTAAGAAGAATGTGAGTGGAAAAAGAAAGGAAAAAAGGAAGACTCCCTCAAGAAGTTGTCATTGAAATCAGTGCTTTCTAGTGTGTTTAAACTTTAAAGTGACTTCCCATTTTTGTTGTTCATCCTCTTCTCTCTTACCGTCAGCATTTTCCTCCACAGATTAAATTGTTCCATCGTAATTACTGCAGCCACCTTCCTCTGTTGTACTATTTGTGCCAGAAGTCTTGAACCTATTTCATGGCTAAAGTGCCATAAATTCTACTGCTTGAAATTATTTGGTTAATTCCTCAATCACATTAGCTCCATATCACAAAGTCTTCCATAATGTTGGTGTTCAGACCTAATTCATCCCAACAGAAGCAATTTTAGCTCTTGGTGGTCAGCATCGTGATCATTCACACTTATTGATGCTTGTGAATTTCATCTTCATTGTTTGATTGTTGAGGGTTCAAGATTGTGACAGTACAAGTGTGTGTTCATGCTGCATATTTTGCAGTTTTGGTTGTTGATTTGTGTGCCTATTGGGATCCTTCATGGTGAAATTGTCATTACTATTATTGGATTTCTTGTATAGTTTATTAGTTATATTTTCAACATATCTTACCTGTTATTCAATTGCATGAGCTTTACTTGAAAGAACATAGTAAAGCTAATCTTCCAAGTTAGTTGAAAGAACATAGAAATAGTATGTTTCATTTATTTCTTTAGCTCCAAGTTAGTGTTCAGAGAATGTCGTTTGTTGTGATTTAGTTTTTTTAACAAGTCTTCGATAATCTTCCTCTACAGTTGGAGCACCAAGTCACTTTGAACCCAAGAAATATGGCATGGTCAAAAGCCCACAAAATACAACAAAGAACTTAAGGTATTTGAAGAAGTTGCTCCAGGTATCGCTATCTTTCTAAGATGAAATCTCATTTTGCTTAATTAGACAATTTACAACAGAAATTACGACTTCAAACATCTTTCAATTAGTAGATATATTTTCCCTTTGCCACTCAACCAGTCATTTTTAGATAGGTTGCAAAGGAAATAATTTTACAACCCTAAAAGCATCAGCCCTATCATACAAACATTATTTTAAGTCCCAAAAACATATTGCCTTGCCACACGGTCAAAAACATGGATTCAACTCAAAAGAAAAAATAGACATATGACGCATAACAGCATTGACCCTATTGAGTAGGAGCCAAGGAAACTTAATATTCATCAACCTTGGCCAGTTCGTTTGTGGAAAACAGAATAAAATATTGCATACGCTGCTGAGTAGAGGCAATCCCTAAAAACAATATCAAGGCCACTTCAAAGCATGATGAGATACTCCTCTGAGCTGCAGAAGATTGGTTATTTATCGAAATGCAAGTTACAATATCTGGTGTTTTAAAGGCACCCAAACAGGAAGGAATCGGAACTGACTGACTCGGCCAGTTTGACCTTCAAAGAGGATGGACCAGCCCTTTAACAAGTTCTGTGACTGTTTCTGTACCAAACAAGCCAGTATGGTAATGAACCAGCCAAACCTCAACCAATACAAAAATCGTGCCCATGAAATTTTTTTTTTTAATTGAAATTTTCATATTTTATGTATTTTTTAGTAAACCGGATTATAAACTGAGTCGTCGACCAATTCCGATCCGAGTCGGCCTACCATTGGCCAATTTCAAGTACGATGCCGATCTTTATAACATTACATCAAATGAGGCTTGATCCTCTTTGTTAACCTTCCTGTTGAAGAGTAAATTTGACTAACTAATTAAGGTTCTTAAAGGGCCTAACAAATTTCTTTGTCAATCCTCTTTAGAATAATTTTCAAGTTGATGTAATCAAAGGAGCTTCAGAGAAACCTATATGTAAATTTCATTTAATAGATTGAGAAAATATATTAACGTTACTTCTTGTAAAATCCCTATCGCAGGTCATTTGCCGCTTTAAAGAACAAGAGGAAATAGCATAGACTTACTCAAATATGGCTTGATTTCTATTGCATGAGAGAATGCGCTACAAAGAAGTAAGCAACCAAATAAATCTTATCTAAGTGTAAATAATATTAAGCTCTTGATCAACTGCTAAAAGCAGAGAGGGAATGACGGCTGTAAAATTCTTTTAAAGTAGTCAGTGAAGTACTCCAGGGCTTCCATAGTCTAATAAAAATTGTCTAGAAAATTTAAAGTTGTAAAGCTTCGCAAGAATGATAATAGTGAAATCAAACTCTCTCTGGGAAACAAAGAAAATTTCTTCAGAGAAAGCAAAATTTCACTAGTTTAAAGTTTTTCCACGCAAATTGGTCTCTGTTAAACTAACATAATATCTTCAAAGCATGCAAAAAATCACTTGTTAACAGTTTTTTTCCAGACACACAAGCATCATAGTAGACCTGTCTCTGGGAAACTAATGAAATGTCTTCACGGTATCCATAATTTCAATCGCTCATTGTTTTTCCCGTTCAGGTAAGCAAAAAGCTTTGTACCTCAACACAAATTTCGCTGACATTACTATTATTTTCTGCAGAATGCAAAATTTCTGAACTGGTTAGAATTCCACACAATCTTTTTTGTCCCTTCGCGTTTCTACCGAAATCACTATTGTTCTTTTCCGCCAGAAGCACTAGTTTTCTAATTTAGCCAAGACTTTTTTAACAAAATTACCATGACATTTTTGCCAGAATGCATTTCCGCCAGAAGCATTAGTTTTCTAATTTAGCCAAGACTTTTTTGACAAAATTACTATGACATTTTTGCCAGAATGCAGTAGCTCAACATGCACGGAGATTTTCGAATAATTCCTTCATGTAAGAACCATACGAAACCAAAAAAGCAACAAGATACACGCATAAAAACCAGAAAAGAGACCCCAAAGCATGACCTGAAAAGTGTGAGCAGGCAGCTGCCAGCCATGGCGGCGAACCATCGCGCCTTCACGACAAATGGCGTGCAAAGTTTGCACGCCCCCGGAGCACTACCGGCATGCGTTTCCAAAATCAACGTCCTTTCACTTCGCTCAAAAGATAAAAAGGTCCAGGCGTCCTCCTCACTGCTGCACAAAGAGCCCTACAAAACAAGAGCTGCTGCATTTGTACGCATCGTCTAGGCGTGGATCTGGTAGGGTTTCTGTAAAAAAAAGAAAAGGATCGCGCACAAAAGCTAATAGAATAAAGAAATTCCTCACCAACCAAAATACCAAATGCGAATTTGGCGCTCCGAGCCGGCAGCCCTACATGTGTCAGCAAACCCTCCGCACTGATAGCCGAGTCGGCCAACGGCCCGGACGTTCAGAAACCGCTTTTCTCCGGCTTTCTCAGTCCAGCATAAGTTGCAAAGCACAGAGATAAAGAGGAATCACTGTAGCAATGACGAAAAGGACGCCAATGGCAAATTCCCACAGAGAATGATGTTTTTGACCCGGATAGCTATATATTATCTCGTGCACGTGGCAGTTTGAAAAGAAATATTCTTGCCACGTCATTCTCGTTGAAACCCGACAGTGCCAGCGACCATCCTCTCTTTGTTGGCATCTTTTGTCGTTGCGGTTAGGTTGCAATAATAAGTAGAAGAATCCAAATTGGCCCCCAGTAACAAGAGATGGTCCCTCTCCCATTATGGGACTCGTGAATTTGTTTTAATATTTATTTAAAGTAATTGTAATGTTTCTAGGTGACAAAATTAATTAGTCGTGGAGAGCACCATTTCAAGAGAAAAGAGGGTGAGGGGTCACCATTCCCAAAAACATAGGAATTCGCTCAAGGTCAATTGTCAAAAGATTCGGAGAAAAAAAATATACAGAGACCAAAAATTTATGAGAAGAAAGGGGATGGTGATGTTGTGGTTTTGACAAAGTGAGTAATATATTATAAAAAGTAATATTATTATTATTATTATTTTTTATTTTTTTCTGGGAAGTGAATAGAATTTGTGCATTTTAAATGATGTAATAGTAATATGAAAAATTAGTGATATATAATAAATTTTATAAGTTTAAGGAATTAGATTAATTAATTATTATTATAAATGTTGTTGAATATTTAGGTGGTTTTGTGTTATAAATATTATTTTTAAATATTTTAAGTTAAATATATCATATGTTAATGAGTTTACGAAAGATATTATATAAATGTAATAAAAAGAGTATTCTTTGAATTTTTTTAAAACATTTGAGAAAAAAATATAACAATTTCTTTGAAAATGAAACAATTTAATCTTATAATAAAAAGGACGATATTTTCCTTAATAAATTTGATATAAATCCAATTAAAACTTAAAACATGATCAAAATTCCAGGCACAATATATTTTTACTCATTCCTAAATCAATTAAAACATCAAAAAAAAAAATATTAAAATTTTGAACTAATGAAAACTTTAACCACTTCATTCATCAAATTGACTAACCAATTTAATCATTTTAACTATCACCTTGTTTATTACATTTTTACTCAAATTATTTATCTTTCTTAAGTAATCTTTATAACCACCATAATTATCTTCACCCTGTTTATTATATTTCTACTCAAATTATTTATCTTTATTAAGCAATCTTTATAACCATCATCATTATCTTCATCTTCTCATGTCACTTCTTATTTTTAACCCTTTATAACTTCCTTTATTTTCAACTATATATCACTGTCTTTCATGTAAAACCTTTCAACTTCCTTATATTGCACTTTTTCCTTCATGGAGCAAGCTTTATATTGCTTTTTTTCCTTCATGGAGCAAGCTTTAATTTAATTGTACACTCTTTTCTTTATGTTTAATTTTTTGATAAATAATCTTATATCATATTTTAAATTTTGAATACATTTATTGTTAAAGTTGAAATTATTATACATGTTAAAGAGTTCATTGTTTATGTTTAAGGTATTAATTATAAATTTTTGCGATCTCTTATTTTTGGAGTCAATTACATTTTATTTGTATTATATAATTCAATTGTCGATGATAACATTGGACTTATCCCTGCATCCATTACTCACATTATTTCATTTGTTTGGTGATTATAACATCAAATTTATCCCTTTATTTGTATTATATAATTCAATTGTCGATGATAACATTGGACTTATCCCTGCATCCATTACTCACATTATTTCATTTGTTTGGTGATTATAACATCAAATTTATCCCTACATACATTAGTTCTTGGTAGTGTCTTCAATGGCCTTCTATGTGCATATGAATGCTTTCTTGCATCCATTACATCATAGCCTACTTATGTATTACACCGGTGACTTCTTTAATGGTTCAGCATGCATTAATCCTTACCTCTTTGTACGCATAAATTAATTCCTTGATCCCCTTAAACATTTAGAGTTACAAGATCTAGACTATCCCTGTAACCATTACTGCTTGCAACATAGCCTAAGTGGCATAAATTTATGCTAAGTATTGTATCATTAATAGAAGAGGTATTATATTGTATATAATGTCTAATGTTTCACTCAATGCTTAAACCATATTCAAAGTTTTTATAAGCGATACTTTTCACTTCCTTTAAATAAAAGTACTAGTTTTGTTAATATTATCTGACAAATCATAATTACTTGAGGTTGATAACTTGTAAGTTTTAATTTACCCTACCCGCAAACCTTGACAAATGATATTTGCAACACTATCATAACATTACATACTCACTCCCACAAGTCAAAAAAATCATTTTGTATTAGATCAAGTGTAAATGTCACAATTGCCACGAAGCAATTTAACTCTTGGTTGTACTTTCAAAAATCAATGACAAATTCAATCTTAAGGGAATTCATTATTAATCAAAATAGGCGTAATATTGTGCATATGCTATGGCTAAACATTATGTAGTTGTTTTGGTGGAAAATTTGAGATCGCATTACAGAACAATTTCCATCTCTTTAACATTCATATATTTCCTTGAAGTTTCTACTTGATGTCTATTTTTGCAAATGTAATTTCCAACACACTATTCTCTGTGTTAAATGGTTTCACATTTGCTCCGTATTGATAACAATGTATGCTCATGATGTCAAATTGTCGAGTTAATATGATGTGATTGATTGATCTATTTCCTAAAATGGTAAGTGATACCCTATTTATTAATAGCATGGACTCATTACCTTAATTGTTCTTTTAATTCTTCCTTGATTTTACTTTTTTTTTTGTGATTTCACATTTAATTTTGATTTCACCATGCAAATAAAAGTATCTTAAAACAAGAAATAAAATAAATGGTGGACTCGAACCTTTTATATATGAACATGTAACCAAGGTAAATTTATTAACAACTCTTTGAGTCAAATTCAAACCCAGAAAATCTATGCTTATCAGAATATTTGATTAGATGATTTTGATACATAAGAGTGCTAGCAACAAATTATACATCAAAGCAAGAAATTCTAGCATCAAAAGGGGATAATTAGAAAGTGATACTATGAGTGAAGTAAGAAAATATGTGAATAAAGGTTGATATTGAATGGTTATGGAGTTGTTTTCAACAATGCATGTTTTCAAAATTGTTTCTCAATAATTGATATACATTGACATATTTTTCAATATTTTCCACCAATAAATGTACAATTATAAATTGTTAAATCATTCAATCATACTCCACCATACCTAAGTTGACAATAAAAATATTTTTTTGAAATTCTTCTACAATTCGTCACTTATAGAGAACACTCTGTTTTATTCCTCTTACTACCAAACCTTGTAGTTATTCATCTTAAGCTCCATAAACAATTCAGGAGAATGAAGCCTATTTCTCTATTTTTTATCATAAAATATTTGTAGATTTTGTGTAAATATTGAGACATTCATAAACCTCTAAGCAAGAGCAAGCAATGATTGACCTTTGGAAACTCATTCAAACTAATGTTGAATGTAAGACTATCCTCGGTTCTTTGAGGTTGCTTCCAACCTCCTACCTCTTTTGGGATAAAGATAATTAGGAATTTAGATCAATGATGTTGATGCATTGGTGTATCTTTTTTGGAGAATGATAATAAGCTAAGCATTGCACATGTAGGCGCAATTCCATGCCTAATTGATGTTTTGAATATGAGTCATCTTAAGGCAAAGGAACATGTTGTAAGGGAAATCTCTAATGTATCCTTGCATGATGAGAACACAATTGTCATTGGTATAGTGAGTGTTATTCCTCCATTAATCCACATACTATCCATGCACTAACAATTTGACTATTGTTCATTTGTTACCCTACAATGAACTCAAGAAAGTCATTGACAAGGGGACAAACAACTTGGATTGATAACCTAGGAGATACATTGGTTGATGAACCAATGGTAGCACTCACATCTTGTACTTGCAACATGAAGCTTTAATTCACATACTTATACTACCTCTTTTTATAAAGTGAAAAACATAGTGCATGTAGTAGACCAATTTCAAGTTAAAATAAGTGGGCAATACATGGCCAAAGCCTTTTGCCCAACAATGATAATTTTTCTTTTATATTAGTAAAAATGTAAGACATTAAAATTGTGAAGAAATGACATGATGTTTATTTGTCTTATTGATTATCTTGCATGGATCATTTGCCTATAAACCACATTTGTATTGCCATCATTCATATCCATTCTAATTGTGTTGATAGGAAATCTCCAACCCAATATGGAAGAGATGTTGTAATGTCCTATCCTGCAAACAATTTTACTTAGTCAAATTACATAAAAATAAAAATAAAATAAATAATAATTATAATTATAATTAATTAATAATTAAACCAGCCAAGATCCATCTTAACTCTAAATCTACCAAGAGCCAAGAGGGATCAAATCTCTTGAGTTGCAAACCTCTTTTAGAGTGAAAAAAAGTTTGATCCCTCTTGGTGCTTGACATATCCAAAGCTAAGATGGCTCTAATCTGGTAAATAAGATATTGCTTTCTTTTGTTTGTAAGTATTTGCATTTTTTTTATTTATACCTTTGATGAATATTTTTAGCCATCTTTCATTTTCATTCTTTTATATATATATATATATAAAAGAAAAATTTGTTAATTAGATAAAGTTAATCTTTTATTATTTTAGTAGGGAATATTTATATATTGAATTTTATTGTATCATATATGTTTTTTTACTTTTCCTTTTTTTTAAACTTAACATTTATTCTTAATTTGTCATCTAGCATTAAACAATAACTAACATCATGATTGTGACACCCATTAAACAAGTGCTACATAGTAGCTTGTGTTTGCCCCTTAGTAAAAAGATACATATGTGACCTTAACCATTATTTGTAAAGCTATGAACTTTACATAGAAAGTAAGTATTAGATATTAGACAATTAACATCTCTACACAATAGGAAGCCCCAAAAGAACATTGTATATGTTCATATTAGTAAAGCAGTTATCTACTTAGCATAGTTTGTTTGCAAAATACACACAAATACTAATGACATATGATTCTATGCTATGATACTACAAATTCATTTTATTTTTAAAAAATATTATTTTAGCTTTCAAATATGTATTTCCTATGAGTTGAGAAAAATTACAATGTATATTTTTGTGGTTGGCAAAAATATAATTATAATTATATTAGAATTAATGAAAACATTAATTTATTATATATTTTAAAAAATGTGTAAATATCTTGATATTTAATAAATATAAATGTCCACTTATCCACAAACTCCACGAACTTTGCTTTGATTGCAAATAACAAAGTTGCAAATTTTTTTTGGGTCATTAAAATTAATTGCATGTGTTATTGTGATTTTGGGAGGTACTTAGTGGTAAAAGAAATGAAGTCGACAAATGACTAACTATATATTTTAACATTTTGTTTTTAATAACTAAATCTTATATTCCACAATAATATGAATTTAATTTATATATATATGAATTATTGTATATATATATATATATGGGGTAGAAATATTACCTTCATAAATTTGGTTTTATTAAATTTTTAATATTTGAATTTTAATGAGAAAACATCTTAGAAATACTCAATTGTAATAATAATAATTATTTTTTATTTACATGTAAATTGACTAAATCAGAAAAAACCTTTAATGTAAGGATTAACAATAACCCTACTTATTTGGAAACAACAACTTAGTTATAAAAAAATTTAACACCTTCAACTGAAAGGGAAAAAGAAGAAAACAAAACAACTTTGGTCTTTGACATTCAATGTTGTGTATTCAATATTGTACAGTTCAGTACAACATCCAAATATCAATACAGATCGCCTTGAGAAATATAAGCTACAATATTTAAGATTTCAACTCGTAAATTTAATGAGATATAGAGTTAGGTCTCATGCCAGCTTAAACTACTCTCATTATAGCGATATGATGTATGTGCATTTTCATCATTGATATGGTCCTACGATATGCCAATATCTTGGAAAGATAATGGTTTACCTTTGGTAATCCCCACCATCGCCTCCTCCTTGTCAATGTTGTCAACGCGCTATGTGACAAGCTTGTCAAGAGTATAATTAGTCGGTGGAGACATAATCTCTTCCATTAACACAAACATTAAAACTTAATGCAATGATTTCAAAAATTTCAGCTGAAGATAACATATTCTCGGATTACGATATGACAACAAGGAGCATAGATACAAAGAATTATACAAGTTGCAGATCATGTTGCACAATTTACAATGCATTTTCCAATAACATTTTCACATTTTCAATAAATAACATATTTGTAAAAATTAAAAAATTAAAAATTAAATTAAAGTTATACTTTGTAAAATATTTTGAATATGTGATGATTTTGACATTTATAGTATTTTGAATAAACTTTGCAACATGCTTTACTATTTAATTTTTACAAAGTAAATTGCATTACCATTCACTCATCATTGCTATTTATTTATGAAACACACAAACATTGTGAACATATAACTCCAATCAATGCACAGTAGCACAAACATGCACACATATATCCCAAATAATAAAGTCATGTAGGCCAATGATATCCCCATCAAATAGAGGGCTCCATAATTGCATTCAAGCCTATCATATTCATTATTATAATCTTGGCCAATGAATAAGGGTGGGCATCAAGTAATAACTCAAAACAAATATGTGACTGTGACCGGTGAATTCATCATTACAAGCATGTTACGTTTTTCAGTGCTTCTAGACGAGCAGATATTAAATGATGGCATCTGAACTATTATAATATAATATTATGTGTAATTTTTAAAATAAAGTTGAAAATTATAATATATAATACAATTTATAATTTATGATAGGTTTTTAATTTGATATGATATTACAAAGAAAAAAAATATAAAAATGATATTTTAATTTTTTTAATATAAATTTTAATATATGTGAGATGTAAATTAGTTGATTTATATGAAGTTTAGTTTTTATTAGATTTTAAGTTTAATTTTCAGAAATAAGACATAAGTTTAAGAATTGATTGTGCAAGTTATTTTGTTCCAAAATGTTTCAGTGTGGTATCTTACAAATATAAACTTTGGTATCTCTTTATGATATGCAAGTAACACTCACAACTTTCTTATATATATTTTTTTTCTCACATACATAAGCATATAAATAGGATAACAAATGACCATTGAAATGAAGGATTGAGAGTAAAGTATGGCAGTTGGATATAATTCATTCATAAACTTTGAATATGATGATATATGTTTCTATTTAAAGCCCATAATTGTTTTTCCTCTTATAAAATTAAAATGATTTTGAATAATAAATAAGGTGTGAAGTTAAATTTTAAATTTAGTCATAAATTATGAAGCGACTTTGTCATTAACATTTCAAAACTTTTTTTATATTAATAATATTTCATTTATTTTAGGTTTGTCTTTTAATTTATTTACAAAAATTGTAATTTTTATCTTTGTTAATAAACTTTTAGATTTTTATTAAAAGAAAAGTATATTTTACACTTGTCTCAATTTTCATTGTTTTAGATTTTCCTTCCTGTTCTTTCCCTCTTTTTCTCATAGTTATGTAAGTAAGATGACTAATAAACATGTATATACTTAATGCAAATTCTCCTTATCTGACTTTTTTTTATTAAAGATCACTCTCATTCAAATTCACCTATTTCACTATAAAGCAAAAACTTTCCACGTGAGCTATAGACAAATAAGTTATCTATGAAGTATGTGGTTCAAATCTTATTGAAAGGGGTTGAGAGTAAGATTCAATTGTGGAATTTACACTATCCCAAAAGGTATCGAGACTTGACTAGATTTCGCACAATCTTAATGACAATTTCTCACAATTAAAAAAATAATTCCCCATCCAACATATAGGTTAGTCATACCCTACACACTACTTAATTTTAAAAAAAAATCACTAAAACATTTGAGTTATACTATTTCTTCTTTTAATATAATTAAAATTAATTTAGAGTAATACAAAATTCCCATATACACAATAAATTTGAAATTAAATCTCATAAAAATTCTCAATCATAAATATTTATTTTTAAATAAACAATAAATCCTAAATTTTCTTCTATCTTGAAAAGTACCATTAGAAATTTTATTATTACAAAGAACATCAAAATTTGCTTTTCATACATTAAAAATATTTTTCCATGCATCATAATACATAACTATATATTCAAATAAATAAAACATTATCAAAATATTCTCTAAACTATACGTGCAATGTCATTTTTTCCACTAAATTTTATAAAAATAGATATGGTCATATGCACTACGTCTACTCCGGTGGGAATTGCATATAACAAAGACATTACACATCCCAAAATATAATTTATTATTAAAATTATATATTATTCATATAATTTTTGTTTATTTTATTAAATGCCATTCCATGGTTCCACCATTACGTGTCCGCTAGCTTAATACAATATGTTGGAACTTACGTAATGGAAAAGAGTCGTCGCTATCTCATTCCAAAATTCATGGTAATATTCTTTAAGTTAAATAATAACGAGGACGACACCTAACACGTAAATGAATTAAATATAATAATTTATTGAAAATAATCAACCTGAGGTAATGTTTTAGGAAGAAAAACCGTTTATAAATAAGGGAGTTATTTATTGGTTTATTATAAAATATTTTAAAGTAGTTGTGTATAAAAAAATGTGATAATTTAAGTTTTAAGGATTAGTTTAATTGGTTGAGTTCTTATTGTTAAAGCACTTTGTTAATGTGATGTTATGGGGCTAATTTTTTTCGACGCTTTTAGGGTTAGGTTTTGCTAATAAATCGATGCAAAGTGATTTTTTTGGGTAAATTTGCTCAGATAGTTTCCATAGATGTGGCATTCACCAATCTACAATGTCCGTGAACCACCCATTAAAAGAATATAATAATTCAATAAATAATATTTAGAAAGATATGTGTATAACATTAAAAAGATTTATTTCATAATTAATACCATTATAAAAATAAGAATTTCGAGGATTAGCTCAATTGGTCACGTCCTGTCACTAAAGCACTTCTGTTATTGAGGTTATGGGTTCAATACTCTTGACGCCCTTGGAGTCAAAGCTCTATGATTAAGCCGAGAAAAAATGATCCTTAAAAATAGATTTGTCTAATACAAATATTTCGTGAATGTATCAATCACCAATCTCTAAAATACATGAACCACATAAAAATAAAAATTATATATAAAAAAATAAAATCCATTAATCATAAATAATAACAATATTGAGCACAATGTGTCATGCAAAAGATTTTTATAAACAAAGTTGGATACCCAAATCATTAATAATGACAAATTCATTAGCACAAGGTCCCATCCAGCGCAATTTTTAATATTGAAAAAAAATCTGCTTTCACAATGTAACCAACCCTAAACAATCTAACCAACCCTATTTCATTGTTGATTGTGAAATGGAATGGGTGGAATGAAACTAAGAATAAGTATCTAGAAGAACTTAACTCTCCTGGTTTAAGGGGCCACCCCTAATAGTCCAAAAATCTTTTGAGATGCCATAAATTGGCCTTCACCTTACTAATATTTGCATGAACGTGCAAGTGAATGCTTGCACAAATCAATACTTCTTTGAATCAAGTAAAATCACAACAATATTAAGATTTAAAAAAAATACAATCTTTTTATTTTCTTAATTAAAAATTTAATTATAATTAATTATCATGCTACATGAAATTCCATGATCACGAAAATTTCCCTCATTAAAAAATCAATTATAATTAATTGTCATGCTCCATGAAAATCCATGATCTAGTAGAATTTTCCTAATTAAAAAATCAATTATAATTAATTGTCATGTTACATGAAATTCCAATCAATTATAATTAATTATCATGCTACATGAAAATCCATGATCTAGTAGAATTTTCCTAATTAAAAAATCAATTATAATTAATTGATGTTACATGAAATTCCATGTTTTAGGAGAATTTGTCAACAAAAAGGGAAACCTTCCATGAAATGACCGCAAGGAGAATTTGATTACACAAGGTTAAAGCCCACTCTCATATTCACTTAGTAAAAAAGAAGAATCAACCTGGATGGTTAACAAGACAAAATGGGCCAAAAATGGGAAATAACTCATTATACGGTAAAGGTGGAACTCCAAAGGTTTGAAAGACATCAAATAACAAAGGGATATATATCACTTGTTGAATGCTTAATTTATATTTAATGTTTGGTTTAATGAATGTTGAAAGTTTCCTTAATATATAATTTAGACATGTTAATTTATTATATTACTCACCTTTTTCTAGAAGGAGGTGTACATTTATCTGTACCCACTTTGAAAATTAAAAGTTACCTTGAAATATTCAACCACAACATGTTAACTTATCATATCACCCATAAATTTTTTCAAATGAAGGTGTACATCTATCTACACCTACCTTTTTTCCTAACCATGCACAATTTTGTCCCATATAAAAGTAAGTAGTAGAAAGTAAAGTTGTTCAAATATAAAAGTAGGTAGTAAGAAGTAAAGATGTTTAAATCGCCCCTTGCTCGAGATGCGAACCAAATCATCGTCATATCAACCTCATTTAATGACGAGTGCCTCGAAGGACAAGTCCACCATGCTCCACATGCTTGGCAAGGTTGGCGTGGTGGGTTCGTGCATGACGGTAGTAAATACCATCGTGGGTGGTGGCAGCGATATCCGTTTATGGCATTGGCATCCATTTTGCATGTTGTGTGTTAGTGGTGAGTCTTGTATAGTAGTGAGCTGGTGATCAATGCATGGTGCTGCGGTCAGTTAAGGAAGCTGGCAATGGTGAGCTCTCGACAAATTTTTGCACTGGATAACTAGTATGTGACCTGTCATTCCTCCCTTTCTTCCATGCAAGAAATTTCCTGGTTAAGGGAATTGGGTTTGCCTGGTTCAAAATTTATGGGGTTTGAGGGTATGAATGTCATCCCGGTGTTGCATGCGCCAATCTGTTTGCTAAATTATGACAATTTTCCTGGAATGGTTTCTGTCTCAATCTTGTTTGTACCGAATAGGGTTATACCAAGGTTACACCTATGTAATTGATCCCAAGGTCTCTATTACGGTCTAGTCGGACCCGACATGGCCCCATGGACGTTTTGATCGGTCTTTTGCTTATGGATTTTGTGTTTCTGAGCCTAGTTGGGTTGGGTTGATGGTGTATATGTTGGTGTTGGGGGGCAATGCAGCTTCCGGGTTGTCCTCATATGGGTTCTGAGACCATAACCCCCTCGACCTTCCCCCTATGAGTCTGGTCGTGTTTCATCTTCATTTTGAAGATAAGGTCTGATATGTTGGTCGACAACCCAATATGGTCTCTGTTAAAATTATGGTCTATGATAATTGTTGGTCATTTTATATGGTGATGGGTTCCCTGTTCATGTCGAGGGGTGTCGTTCACAAATTTTGGGAAGAAAGGAAGGAAGCCTAGGCCCGTGTTTCGAATTTACGGTTTTCTGTTGATACATTGACAAGTGGGCAGGATGGTAATGAATTTTGGAAGACGAGCATCTCTTGGCCCGATCTACCTCCTGTGAGCAATTTTTCATTTCTTACCCCCCAGATTGTAAGACCGCAGACATGGCTCGGGTGGCATCCAGAACTAGAAGCCCTGCCCTGAGGGGTCAAGGCAAGAAAAGCAGGGGCACCACGTCAGCTGGGCAGCCCAGCACATCCGAAGGTAAATCAAGAGGCAGAAAGCCTGTAACTAGCATTATCAATGATGCTGATATTGCTTACCATGAGGGTACTGTCGAGGAAATAAGGAAATTAATCGAGGAAAGAGAGGCAGATATGAACCGTCAAGCGGGCTCAATGGAGATTGATGCAGAGGATTGGTGAACTTTAGTGCTCGAACCTGGGCATACTCGAGGCCCCGTCACTCAGCTCAAGTAGACCCTTTTCCTATATTGGTCAAATAAAGGTATATTGGGCAAGGCCCTGGAGAAGATTTATGTGAGCATGGCCGTAACAGTTCAGGACTTTCCTGATTACAAACAGGACTTCCTGAAGCTTCAATTTCAGATGCAGAAACAGGATGGGCACCTCTGGCGAATTGAAAACCACCAACCTTGCATCCTCCCTCAAACAAAGTTCTCGGGTTCCACTGCAAAGGACTCGGCTCCGGTGGAGTCTGCTTCTGCTGATGAAGCGGAATTGCGTGTTAGATGTCTCTCTGTTTAGTTTTTTGTTTTCTGTTCATAAGTATGCATGAAGCTTTTAAATTTCAACATATAGACAATCTTGCCACTAGGAAGATAACTTTTAGGAAATGCAATGACAGTCATCCATACATATCTTGGTTAGAGAGACTTATAACTTATTATTTTTGGATGACATACCATGTTGTTAGGTGGCCAACAGACTTGGTTTCCCTCAAGGCAAGTTGAGGTCACCCAATTATCTCTAAACTGGTAGTAAATTGATGTTTAATTAATGAAAGAAGAACGCACTACCAAGCTTGCAAAAAAAAAGATGTTCAAATCACTATCATCAGTTTAAATTAATGTAACCATCCTAAATCTATTTTAAGTATGGATCTACCAACCACCAAAAGGGATCAAATTTATTTTCACTTTAAAAGAGGTTTGCATCTTAAGAGATTTGATCCCTCTTGACACTTGGTAGATCTGGAGTTAAGATGGTTCTAGGCTGGTTTAATTTCTCCCTTTACATAGGCTATATTCCACATAAATATCACGGGTCAATATCGTGGGTCTCAATACCATGGGTTATTTTTATTTTTATTATTATTTTATTCTTACAAGGTTATTTTTATTTTTATTCGACCGAGTTAAAATGTTTACATTACATTACTCTTTTTATGTAATTTAATTTTTGTTTACAGCATATTACATTACATTATGTTACAACATCTTTACCATATTGGGCTACAGAGCGCCTCTCAACGCAATTATACTAATAAATATACCTAATTGAATATAATTAACTTAAAGGTAGGTGTTGTGTCAAATGTAAATACAATTTTAAAAATCCATCATATTTTTTATAATTTTACGATTATATCCTAAATAATAATAATAATAAAGTTGTTAATTGGATTTATTTTTGTATTGAAAGGCTCTCTATAACTCAATATAAGGGAGATGTTGTTACATTTAAAAATAATAAAATAATGCTTCCATTACAAATTATAAAATAGTAATAACAAAAAAAATCAATGTGGCCACTAATAAAATAATTTAATTTCCACCTTAATTTTACATCAACTTTGTATAGATATAAACAAAAACTACTTTACTGGTGTAATTATCATCATTTGGGAAAAAACCTTTGTGTGGAAAAAAAGAGACGATGTATCATGTTGCTCATGGCATGTAGTGATTTACCTAGCGTGCCTATGCACCACTAAATACAAGGTCCCCATTCAAAAGTCTCGACCTCTTCCTCTCGTTTGCTTTCTGTATATTGCTCGACTCCTTCCCTTTACTATGTGAAGTCAACACCCATAATGCGTTCCACAAAAGTTGTGTCTCTTAGTCAAAACAACATGGAAAAACAAATAATGAAGCAACAACAGAGGAAGATGCAAGACTCAGTCATTCTCTGGAAGGAATGTGTAGATGTCTTGAAGGAGAGTTGAGGAGTAAAGGAAAACTCTTCAAGAAATATAAACTAACTATGCATTAGACTATTGAAAATCTTTTTATGGGTTTTTGTGAACAAAGATGTGTTAATTAGTCTAATTGTTGGAAAAGATTTTTGTGTGTGTTTTTAGAATGAAGAGAAGATAATTATATTAACTTCTTGGAAAATATTTGCATAGTTTTTGTATGCATAAACGTAATTTAAATATATTTATTTTGTTGGAAATATTTGTTGTGCATTTCTTGGGAAAACTTTCATGGCTTCTACGTGGAAGATAACTAAATTACCTAAGGTGTTTTCTTGAAAAGAATACATATGAACCTTGCACATAAAAAGACAAAGAAGCAATGATATCTTCTTGTAGTAGAATGCATGTGAACTGTGCATAAAAAGATAAATAAACTACATTATTTTAATGGGAAAAAATTGCAAGGAATTAATGTGTAGAAAGCTAGATTAATCTTATTTGAAAATAAACATGTGCATGAAAGAATGACTATTGTGTTAGACTTCTTGAAAATAAATAGTGTCTTTATGCACAAAAAAAAACAAATAAATAGTGTCTTTATGTACACAAAAAACAATAGTTATTGTGAAAAAGAATATGTATCTTTATGCACGAGAACAATAGCTATATGTTAATTTACTTTTGGTAATAAACTATGTATTTGTATACACAAAAAGAATAGCTATTATGCATTTGAATTCTTGAAAAGAAATATGTGTTTGCATGCATGGATAGAGTAACTAATAAGTTAGATTTATTTAAAAGAAAGTATGATTATTTTTAATTTCTTGAAAGGAAGAGCACGTCCTTATACACACATAAATAACGATTATTTTGCTAAGTTGTTGGAAAAAGAATGTGTGTGAGATGCATAAAACAATAGCCATCATGTTAATTTCTCTTAGAAAGAATATGTGTTTATTTTTCTACTATCTTGAAAAGAAAAAAACGTGTTTGCATGCATGAAAGAGTGGTTTCTATGCGCTTGATCCCTTGGAAAGGAAATGTATTTTTGCATGCAAGATTTAGCTAGCCTCCTTGAGAAAGAAATATGTGTTTTGCATGAAAGAAGAGTATCTATCATGTTAATTTCTTTTTGAAAAAAGAAAAAAATACTAGTTGCATGCAAGGAATAACAACTATTATGTGAGCTTTATTTTAAAAGAAAGCATGTATTTTCATGTACAATAGCTAATGTGAATAGCTCTCCTTTGGAAAAGATGTTGTTGGAAAGAACATGTAGTTGCATGCACAAGAATAATATCTATTATGTTAGTTTTCTTTTGGAAAAGAACATGCATTCACATGCATAAGAATAATATCTATTGTATTAAAGTGATTTTGGAAAAGAATACATAATTGCATATACACAAAAATAGTTGAGGGGCTAGTTTCTTTTGAATGAGTTTATATAATTCCATGCATGAAGATGAAAACTAAATGCTAGTATTTTTAAAAAGAATACGAACAATTGTATTGGTTTGCCTTTAGAAAAGAATGCGTGCCTGTGCGAGGGGAATAATCGTTAATGTGGTTTTTATCTATAGACATGCTTGATAGTTATATGCTTTTTAATAATGCACATGCAATGATGTTAAAGAAGGCATGTCACAATATTTTGTTTATGTTTTATTTATGCACACGAATCGATATTAAAGCATTAGTAATAAATATGAATTATTGGTTGATTAATACTTTAACTAATCATAATATTGAATTTTGTTGATGACAACAATGGCAGGGAAGGATGATGACTTATGCAAAGGATAGATTATGTTTAACATTGTGGAAAATAAAATATCCATGTAGATTGAGGAATGTCAGGTGCAGGATGATCCATTCATGGGAACAACTAGGCCACAAAGACATATAGATTGAGGATTTGTCGGTAAATGATATCATGGTGATTGTAACGACTTCTAGCTAGATATGTTGTATTTAAGATGTTACATCTTTGTAATATTTTATGAAAATGGTCAAGGGACGGACTCCATTACAAGCCATTGAGTGGAGCGAACACCCTCACAAGTGTTTAATAAAATTAAATATTTGTTGGTTTTCACCCTACATGGTTTCCAGGGTTTATCGGTGTCTAATGATGTGGTTGCATATCGTGTCATTTTTACGATGTTGGTTCCTTGCATGACATGACAATTACATTATCAAGTATGTGATTAAATAATATAGTTAAAAGAATCACGAAAATGATGCAAGATTGCATCAAGAAGTTTATGATAATATGCTACAACAATGTTTGTTATGTTATGGAATATGGATAAGTAAATCAAATTGTTACATGTTAGTAATTCCGTAAAATTTATAACTCCATGCAATTTTACACAAGGTTTACGGGTTATGTTACAATATGTATATGTGTGTGTGGAGATAGAAAGATAGATAAGCATGTAATATATATATGTGTGTGTGTGTGTGTGTGTGTGTGTGTGTGTGTGTGTGTGAATGAATCATAAATAAAATATTTCAATGTTAATTACAATTAATTGTATTATAGACAACAAGTGAAAAAAAAGTATAACATTTTATTAGTGTGTTGCTCAAAACCAACATAGATTCATCTTAATTCTAGATCTACCAAGAGCTAAAAGGAATCAAATATTTCAAGGTACAAACATTTTCTTAAGTTTTAAGTTCAAAAAGAGATTTACAATCTTTCTCGACCCTTAGTAAATTGAGAATTAAAATAAATCTGTACAAATAAATAATCAAAAGAAATAATTATTATCCTCTCTATTTAAATTTAAATATTATAAATAATATAAAAAACCTTTACAAAATTATAATTTAATTAAATATTAAAATTATTTTATTTAAAAAAAACCTCTCATATAACCATTTAAATATTTATATTTATAAAAATATTAATTAAATTTAGCCATAAATTTAAAATAATTAATTTATATATTCATTTTAATAAAACTCATATATTTTTATTATTCAAATTTTATTTTTCTCTATTATTCCATCCGTCTCAAATCTCAAATTAAACTTACAACTTATCAAAAATAAATGTATATATGCATTTTAATAAAACCCACGTAATATTATTATTCAATTTTCTCCTACTCCATTATCCCATCCAAGTCTCCAATATCAATTTAAACTTGCAACTTACGAAATTCAATTTGGTGTTCAATTTTCAAAGAAAGTTAAGCTTGTAGGGTGTGAAATCCAATTTGGTGTTCAGTTTTTAATGGATGCTTTAGAGTGAGCACAAGTAATTTATTTTATTTAGTTATTGATTTTTTTAATCTTTATTTAATTATTTAATGGTTATAATACATATATACATAATCATTTAATTTATTTATTAGTTTTTATTAAATAATAATAATGAAAAAAATAAATTTTTAATTAATAAAGTTTATTTAAAAATAAATAAATTGAATACAACTTATTTTTACAAAATAAATTTTAAATTAAACAAGTGTTACATAATAGCTTCTTTTTATCGTTTAGTAAAAAATTGGTGAAACAATCTAATCATTATTAGTATATATTAAAAATAATAATTATTATGTTTTGTAAATGTAGTTGTAAAATGAATATTTGGTCGGAGATAAAGACACTTATATTATATTGGCTAAAAACTAAATTCATAATAGTAATTATTACACAACAAAATTGTTTTGAAATGCAAATGTGAAATCAAATATTTGGCATTATCTTTATAATTCAATTCTTAAAGCATTTAATTTATCTAATAATCATATTTTATTTATAAATATGGTTTTTTAATTGAAAATGACAATATTTTATAATTGATTTATTTTTATTTAAATATTTTTAATTATAATTATTTTTATTTTATAATGAAATTGAGTAAATTTGAAATAAATCAAATATTCTGAGTGAAAAAAATTTTAGATTCCTAGTTTTTCAATATTATTAATATACATTGCTTTTAAATTTAGATTTTTTTCAATATTATTATTATACATTGATTTTAAATTTAGATTTTGCGATTATTAACTTTTTAAGATATATATTTTTTTTAATTATTTTAAAATTTTTAAATGATTTAATTTTATATAATATATTAATTTCTTTATATTATATAATAAAAAATAAATATTCTTTCTACTTAATAAATTTAATAAATTTTTAATAATATATTGTATTAATTTTTCAATATTAGTAATTAAAAAACTAAATGTATATATATACAATAAAATTTTGGTCTCCGGCTTTTAGTGGAATAACTGACCCATATATATATATATATATATATATATCTTTATCTTGGTCTCCAGCTTTCAGTGGAATAGCTCATGAAGAACTTTTTACATTTAAAGAGAATCTATTATACATATGTTATCAAATCTATAGACTTAGATCCACAGTGTACAAGCTTACTACACCAAAGTCTGCGTTGAAACTCACTGCACACAATCTGATCAGAGGCTCAGTGTTTTAGCTCAAAAATGAAAGTGCTCATAATTGATTGGAAAATGAATGACCACGACTGGCCCATCACCTGGAATCCAACGCAACTCATTTCATCGAAAACTGACTTCGGATGAAGAAGTTATTGCCTGTTGATCGCTGTTCAGAACATGCAAATTAAAAAAAAAATGTAGAACAATGACAGGTTGATGACATGGCAGCCCAGTGAGCATCCAGGGAATATTCTTTAGATTTTTCCCAGTAGCACTGTGACAAGTGTCACAACTGAATTCGCTAGTTTGTGTTTGAGAAGGTAAAATTGCCCAATGTCCTCTTAAGGTTGAATTTGATTTTTTTATATGAGAGATAACCCAACCAGAGGCTGACACGTGGTGCAGCCAGGGGCCGCCGCATGTCCCCTCTGTTGGACCCCCTCTCCAAGGTCTAGTTCAAATCATGCTACGATCAAAGGTTCACATTAAATTTTATGCTAAGGTCTTAAGTTGGATTTGGGGTCGGATTGATTTTATTATATGGTGATACTTTATATATCTATATGTGATCAAATTTTATTATTAAACTCCGAATTATACTCCGGTTGGCATATTATATTCTGGTGGTGAATTTTTACCATAGTCCAAAGTTTACATTGGAGCGCATTTCAAACTATACCATGGTCTGAGTTAACGTTGGTAGCGCGTATTATAACATTTGATTTTAAACCAAAGTTTTTAATAATAAATTTTGGGCGTGATATATCGGTTGGAAAAATATGTATAGAGGGGCAGAGGTCGGGGCTCGACCCCACGACCTCCCCCATACAACTCTCCGTCATAACCGTTATACCATGTACGTCAGACTTAACGGTGCATGTAAGCAAACTCTATTTAAATTGTTCTGAATCTGTTGGCAGGGGTTTGGAGGGGGCCAGCCCCGCGGGCCAACCCCCTCCCATATGACTATGGTGCAGAGACTGAGGGCAGATGTTCCTAATTGTGCGGAGTTAAGTTTAGTACATGGTTAATTACTCCTAAACAATTTTTTAGTGCTAAACACATTTAAATCCAAATTTAAATTTGGTTTTGTAAAAACACGCTTAGAGCGCTAATAACAACTTAAAATCTAGTTAAGTTTAATTAAGCCTCAGTTTAAGATGGCGGATATTTAGCAGGCGTTCCTAAATTCGGCGGGATTTCCAAGTTTGTTGGACTTATCTAGAGTCTTCTCCAGATTTGGAGGAGGAACCTAGGGAAAAATTAAATTGTTCATATCTTGAGAAATTTTCGACCAATTTTGGCTCAGGAAGAGTCATTCCTAGCAGATTGGTATGCTCTGAACACATTGGAATAGGTTGCAGAGGTAGAGGAGCAATTATATAGGTTTTTTTTGTCACTTTGAATAATTTTGAAGCCTAGGGCCACCAAGAAGGAAGGCCATGTCTAGATCAGCTGAAGGTCAATGTAATATTCCTAAATTAGCATGCAACTAATTGGAATATTAATTTTTGATTAATTTCGGCAAATCCTAATGTTGGGCGGAAATTAAAGAAGGGATGGGAACCATAACCCACAATTAGGAAATAAAGTCTCCCTAAAGTTACTTAGGTAAATATTAGATGACAGTGTGGGGCCCATGAGAGCCTAGTGACAACGTGAGGGAAGGGGCAGTGTGGACAGCGTGGGCCTATGACATCGCAGTTGACTGGGGACAACGTGGCCAAGGAGGGACAACATAGTTTAGTGGGGCCTGGGTGAGAGCAAGGCTCTCAAGCATAAAAGGGAGAGGAGGCTCCTCATTCTGGGATTGGATTATGCATCTCTGATTTCTGTCTTTTGGCATTGAGCACGCTTTTGCTGTTGAACGAAGTCTGCAAGTGTTGTTCAACACACCGGGTGTCTTTGAGTGGAGATCCCAACCTCAGACCCATGGGACTTCGAGTGCCTGCTCGGGTGAGGAGTTCTATTCATTATTTTGCAGGAGGGAGCCATAGAATCTTCAACCACGATCACATAGTTGCTTGGACAACGAAGTCCCTTGGAGGGATTATGTAGTCTGTGGTAGAGGCAGTTCCGAGAGTGAGGAAATATTAGTGATTTCAGCCCAAGGATAGTGTGGAGGGTCCAACCCTTCACTGATCATCATTTTGGTACAAGAGGAGGCCATAATTTATAGAGTTATCATCTGTACAACGTGATTCACCGGGAGACATTATTTGCTAAGGGAGGGTCAAATTCTAAGGTCGCCCATTCTAGAATTCCTTCTGGGTTTTTCTCAAGTTATCGACCCCCGTCCATTCCTGTGAGTTTCACATTTTTCTGAGCACGGAAACAACCCCAAAGAGCTATTCCATTTCAGTAGTAGCAGTAGTACGACAGCAACATTCAGAGATTACACAGTCCTTGGTTGAGCAGCCATTTAGTGAGAATTTATGTCTTGCCTTGTGCAAGCCAAGGAGCCATAATTATGATCACCTTTGTATTCATTGTCATCTTTCAGTTATATAATAAAATGGTTCAGCGTTTCTCCATATTTGCATTATTTGTACGATTTCTCTCTATTTGTTGTAGTTGCTGGTTTATGTTGTTGTGTATTACTGTTTAATTCTATTCAAAATATTACAACCAAATAGAGTGAATTAATAGTCATTTTTTATAGATTTAGACATTTTGAGCTCGTTGGAGTATGTTTTAGGAGCATTTGATGCATGTAAACATCAATTTTTGCACTATTGAGCTAATACAGAGGCCCAAGCCATGGAAGTTGAACCAAGGAGATGTAGCCCAGGAGGGGTGAAATCCTTCATCAAAACTCTGTGTTGATGGATCAATTGTGATGGTTTGTTGTTCTTTATGTTGTTGGTGTTCAACATTTTAAATTCATACTTTATGCTCTTGAATTCAATCATAAAAACTCAGTTAAATTACCTGTTTGACACACATAAGCAACAAGAAAACATATGTACCTCAAGCAAGATCAACAAATAAATTTTATATCTGAAAATGAAATTACCACAACAAAACTAACATTCATACTCAGATCACAATCCATCAAATACTATCAATAAATATCTCACGAACAATAGAGATCTGATAATTCATATCTTTATGAGAAAAGGAATTAAATATGAATTTATGTACAAATTTCGCAACCATTCAATGGAACCTCGATCAAATTTATGTAGAAGCATTTGCAAGGAATAAATTCGGAATTTATGTACGATTTTACAACCATCTTTATGAATGACACCTCTTTTAAAAAAAATTATTCACAAAACCTTCTGCACGTTCCTATTTGTTGCACAAATACCTACAAAAATTGTATGCATAAAATACCTACTGTTTTTTCCATTTAAATGGTTTTAGAAATCGTTGTGTAAGTTGCTATGAAGATGCTAAGGAAAACATATCTGTTATGCGGAATTATGAATTACAGATAAAACATTCTTCCCTAAATGTGGTGCAATGCATTTATAACAACAGGTTAAAGACTTTGCAGATACTTTTCCCAACATTAAATAGACACACATAATAGATCAAGAAACTTACTTGGAGTCCAAGCACTTCCAATTCTCCTTCTGTCGCTCTTGTTGTAGCTTCAAATCCAAGCTAGATCGCCAAAATATTTCTTGCAAGAATGAACACTAAACAACAAAGAGATAGCAATATACAGATGCTTACTTAAGTTATTCAGTTAAATCAATGAAACATGAACCATATACATCTGATAAGAATTCATAATATGAAAGACAAAAACTTATACAGATACATATGTGGGAAAGTAACCAACAATATTTATTAATGGATAGAAGGGGAGGTTACAACAAGTGATTGATTTGATGTCACCATCTCTAGCATCATCCCAGCCTCATCACAATGAACATCTCTCCAGCAACATATCACTCAAATCAATTCCTCAATTGAAATTCCACCAGCATTTCTCGACTCAAATTATTCCTTCTCAAGCACTAGGATCTGTGCTCAATTTATAGATGAGTTGAAGGTAGTTTTAAAATCAATGACTTTATAATAATAGGCAAGACATGTTCCCAAGCTCATAGGTATCAAATGGACACATGGATTCAAATTTTGACACATATGCACTTTTTTTAGAAGGCACTGGCTAAGTGGATATTCCAGAACAATGAGAATTTCGCTCCCAATTGACCAACGCACCCTTGAGTGTCAGGAAGTGCTTTGCAGAGCACCCTTGAGTGGAGTTGACTGCATATGCAACGCACTTAGCCCCTTGAGAGATTGTGTTGGTGAGCTCATAGGTGTTATAACATATACTTCAAATCTTGGAAATATTGTAAAGGAAGTCAGGAATGATTTGTCTTTGTTCTTTGGCTTAGGTCATATAGCAACTGAAATGTTAGGGTATGATAGACCCTATTGATTGGTTATGGGGATGATGTCCAGTTAAACCAGGTCATTGGGAATGGTGCCTAAACTGACCTATAACAGATTCCCCCCTAAAGCATGAAGTCAGAATAATAATAAAAATATTTTTTGAATGAGATGCTTTACACATTGATGGGCTGGAGTTGAAGCAGAGTGGTGACCTACATCAATCTTACAATACATTACATCATGATATATCCTCTTGATCACGAATTGTTGAGGGAAGGCATTTCCATGCTCAGCACATACACTATCCAATAACATGTACATAGTGCAGAAAGTCATCTACATTGGAATGTTTCCCAATATAGACATGCCTACAGATATAGGCCCATGTTCGGATGACGATCTGTATGTAATGTCACCGTACAGATGATGTGTACAACAATCTTGAAATCGTAGCCCAGATGGCTGAAACTAGATCTGGGGTCTTCTTATCTCGTTCACTTGATCATTCGGGTACAAGTCTGGCCATGCGAATATATGATTTGTATTCAAACATGGGAAGACATCCTTTGATTACTAGCCAATGATGTGAGCTGTTAACAAACGCGAGAGAACCACCATTGATGTCAACGGCCCTCAAGGTACTGCAGTACATTTTGTAAGGTGTGAATAGATGATTTTATGTCGAACGCCAAACAAAATATTTCGTTCAAAAATCTGAAAGCGATGACCTTGTTGATGCTGTAACAAGCCTCATTGTACTGGAATATGACGTTTTTAAGTGAACTTCCTGGATGATGATTTTCCGTCGACAGGAAGCCACTTGATTGTGAAACGAGAGTTATTGATTTCGGAGACAAAGGATGACTTGATATAGCAATGTTCAGGGATGAATTTCATGAGAATGAAGGTTTATGAGTATTGCAGAAGGATGAGTATTCACTGGATGAATTCTCTTGAACATGTCGGTGACACTGATATGAGTTGGCAGCATTGACCCAAAACCAAAGTGAAGGTATGATGAACCATATGTATGAATGAATCGTCAAGAAGTTTACCCAACCCAAACAGTCACAGTGATGGAGTGAAGTGTCATGTTCAAGAGCGACATGCTACCGTAAAAAGTTCTGTTCACTTTCCCAAATTTCCCCTGGTCATTTGTCGACCAATACCTCTTTATTTTTTAACAAGCTTGAGGAGGATGACATATGCTTGATCTATAATTCAACCCTTCGAGCGAACAATGTATCACTATTTAATAATTTAACGAGTCTAGTGATGAATGAAACTTGATTCTTTCCATGATCGACAAGCCCGTCGTTATTTTATGTTTTAACGAGCCTAACGATAGTGACAACTTGGTCCTTTTTGATATTTAGAGAGTTTGAAAAAGAAGACGAAAATAAAACTCCATAAGTACTTTTTCATAAAGTTGTCGCTCAGATCCAAAAAATTGTAAAATAATATTTGAGAGAACCTCTTTAGTCATGTTTGACCAAGGTATTCCTTTTTCGTAAATAATCTATCTCGCTCTGGAAAAGGGTTAAACTTATACTGAGTAGATATCAATTCATTTGCTTTTACAAGCTCAAAAATATAAGTGTTCGGCAATCTTTTCACATTATCAGAGTCTGAAAAGAGTTAAAAGAAGACTCCAGGGGTTCCTTTTTCGCTGTTATTGAAGCTCGAAAAAGAGATAAAAGTGAACTTCAAGTCCTTTTTTTGTTTTTAACAAAGCTCAAAAAATAAGGATAAAAGTATGCTTTGTGGTTAAATCATTCTTGAAATAAATTTGCACGACTAATATGTTAATCAGTTGTAAAACCTGTTCAGAACAACATCAAATGGATTAAAAATACATGTTTCATGATAAAAAAATGAATAAAACCTTAGTCACAACAAAAAATATGATTTTCAAATAATCAAATGACTAATAAAAAGGAGTGTTTCTATTCATTTTTACCATTCAATAGTTCCCATTTTCATTTTGGAGCTCCGAACCTGTTTTTACCCCCGAACTTCAGCAGTTGATTGCATGCAATTGGTAAGAGTGTTTTGAATGCCCCCTGCAAGAGCACATGTCGAATGCCCCCTGCAAGAGAAGATGCCCCCCAAGCTTCATTTCATTCACCTAAGTAAACTACTGGTTACTAATAGTTGGATGGAATGAAGGTTCATTTACGAGATCAGATGGAAGACTCGTCGTAATTAGGAGAGGATTTGTTTCATTTTTTAACGAGCTTGACACAGGAAAAGAACTATGCTCATGACCTGTTTCATTTTTAACGAGGTTAACACAGTAAAAGAACTATCCTCAAAGGCACTTGTTTCATTTTTTAATGAGGTTGACACAAGAAAAAAGAACTATCCTCATAGGCACTTGTTTCATTTTTTAACGAGGTTGATACAAGAAAAAAGAACTATCCTCAAAGGTACTTGTTTCATTTTTTAACGAGGTTGACACAAGAAAAAAGAACTACCCTCAAAATCTGTTTCATTTTTTAACAAGGTTGACATAGGAAAATAACCATCCTCATTGTGCAGTTGGACTAGTGAGTGTGCACTGGAAAAGACGTAGTCTAACAGAGTCATCATTTAAGAAGCTTGATGAGCACCACAAATGATAAGTTATAACATGCGTTGACGGGTCTTCTCCAGGGTTTTCATTGAATTTTGGAATTTCAAAGGGTAATTTCTGTGAAATCACTAGCCACCAAGGGGAATAACTGATGGGACCAGCTTGATATCGCACTGAAGATGTGAATAAAGGATCAAGCCGTTCAGTACTCATAAGGGAGGAACCAGATAGGATTCCAAATGATGACAAGGGTGAAGTCAATGGACAAAACATCGAAGATGAAGCAATAGTAGATGTTGTCGTAGCTGAAATAGATGGTTCAGTCTGGGATGTTATCTCAGCCATGGTCAAATGACCCAATGTATACCTTATAGAATCTATGGGAATTCGAAGTGAAACAGGATCAACAAAAGTAGAGGAAGGTGATTGAGGAAAATACTCATGCAGGTAAAGCTCCTACCGAAAATGAGTTAGAGTTAAAGGTGTCTCATCTTGTGTTATTTCTTCAATCGAAATCAAACTAGGGGGAAGAACTTCGCCGTCAGGCCCGAAGTATATTTCAGGTGGTTGTTTGCGCGATATGGGAGACTCAATGGCTATAATAGAATGTGGAGTGACCAATACAGGAACAACTTCCAGTTGTTTGACTTTGGGATCAAGGTTTTCTCCACTTAGGGAATATAGCAACTGAAATATAAGGGGATGATAGACCCTATTTCATTTGTCCTAGGGATGATGTCCAGTTTGACCAATAACAGCTGCCCCCTAAAGCACAATGGGATCTGGATCAACTTCCGGTTGAAAAACATTGGGTTCAGAAGGTATGGTCTCACTGATTGGATGGATCGTGATGACGGGTATCTGTGAGGACTCCGTCTTGACAACAGTAGACGAACCAGGATGTGTAGAAACAACTTGTGCCGACTCTAGTATATTGGAATATGATGCTTCACCAGAGGTACCGATAGTACTGGTTTCGGTAGAGTGATGTCTCCTTCGCCGACCAGGAGTAACTTCCAGTGGTAAAAATGGTTTCAATGCTAATATACGTGAACGATGGGGAAAAGTATTTTCTTCTTCCACGATGACTGATTTATTTTATGACAAAAAATAAATAAACAAAATAAAAGGGTAATGCTAGGCAAAAAGGTTTACCAAGAAACTGTGAAATGCATAATACCTCCTGGCGAACTAATAAGTACGAGCATGCAATCTCCCCAATTGTTGTGTTTGATGTAACACAATTTACAAGGCGGCCGACTCGGTTCACTATGGATGGATAAAAACCTATAGTTGTCCTCCCAAATACGCCCAAAGGTACGTGGAGGCCCAAGTCCGTATTAGCGTCGTCTGATGCAAAACCGCACAGTGAGAGCACCCCTTTATACTTTTCCTACTGTAAACCGCCTGATATAGCCGAAATTACATGGACGAACTACGATATAGTTACACACGTGGAGTGAGGTATCAAACTCTGAATGTATCGCAGACAATTAATGACAACTGCTATGTTTTACGATGTCGGAATAGGTCTCTAGCCTAGACATTCTAAATGTTATCGTTATGGTTCCAATTCTTTGTTAGGTAAATTGAGGTAAATTTTAAGTTGATCTTGTTTATCAATTTTCCTTTTAAGGTTCACCGCGATGATGTATTGGAAATTCCTAAAATGCAAACTAAAATGATAAGCAATATTTTTATTTTTAGTTTTTCAATGAAAATCCTAACTACTAGAGGGAAAGAGCAATCAATTTGAGAGCAAACAATCAAAGAGCACAAACTAAAATGCAACTTTCCTAATTGTTCCTATGCAAAACACACAATACACTACATGTGAATGCAGGTTTTTCTTTTCAGTCCCTTTAATGTGAATGCATAAAAGGAAACTAAGTGCATCAAATCAATAAAAAAAAATACCTTTTACTTTTATAAATGAGGAATTGAACAACAATTTATCTTTTAGGAAAAATGAAGATTTTAACTACAATTTCTCTTATAGGAAATGAAGAATTTAACGACAATTTCCTTTTCAAAAGAAAATGGATCTAATGCAACAATGAAAATACTTTGAAATTAATTCGTCAATGATAAAGAAAAACACTTTAAATAAACATTGAACAAATTTTCTTTCAAAGGAGGAAGAGGTAGGTAAAGTCATTGGTCAATATGAGGCATCAGGCACTTTGAAAAAACAACAAAGAACAAACTGAAAGCAAATGCAATGACAAATTCAATGGAATTTGGTTGACTCTAGAGGGAAACACAGTCTCTAAGGGGAGACGGTGCATTGCAATGCACCCCTAAGTGGGAGACAGTGCTATGCAAAGCACTGTGTCTTGTTCAATAGTGCGTTGGGCACAACAGAGAACAAAAACTCAGGCTATTTAACACACTTCTAATGCAAATTTGAATTCAAGAAGCCTAATCTTTCAGAGTAAATGATATTGGCTTGATAACAGAGGCAAAATACACCAAGGATGAAGGGTAAACTCCCCAACATAGTCGCAATTTGTTATGCGGAATTGTGAATTATGGATAAAAAATTCTTCCCTAAATGTGGTGCAATGCATTTAGAACAACAGGTTAAAGACTTTGCAGATAATTTTCCTAACAGTAAATAGACACACAAAACATATCATGAAACTTACTTGGAGTCCAAGCACTTCAAATTCTCCTTCTGTCGCTCTTGTTGTAGCTTCAAATCCAAGCTAGATCGCCAAAATATTTCCTGCAAGAATGAAAACTAAATAGAAAAGGGATAGCAATATACAGATGCCTATTCAAGTTATTCAGTTAAATCAATGAAACATGAACCATATACATCAGATAAGAATTCATAATATGGAATACAGAAACTTATTCAGATACATATATGGGAAAGTAAACAACAATCTTTATTAATGGATAGAAGGGGAGGTTACAACCATTGATTGATTTGATGTCACCATCTCCAGCATCATCCCAGTCTCTCCAGCAACATATGACTCAAATCAATTCCTCAATTGAAATTCCTCCAACATTTCTCTACTCAGATTCTTCCTTCTCAAGCACTAGGATCTGTGCTCAATTTATAGATGTGCTGAAGTTAATTTTACAATCAATGACTTTCTAATAATAGGAAAGACATGTTCCCAAGATCATAGGTATCAAATGGACACATGGATTTGAATTTTGACACATATGCACTCTTATAGAAATCACTTGCCAAGTGGAGATTCCGAAACAATGAGAATTTCGCTCCCAATTGACCAACGCACGCTTGAGTGTCAGGAAGTGATTTGCAGTGCACCCTTGAGTGGAGTTTCTTGCATATGCAACACACTTAGCCCCTTGAGGGACTGCGTTGGTGAGTTCATATGTGTTATAACATATACTTCAAATCTTGGAAATCCTGTAATGGAAGTTAGGAATGATTTGTCTTTGTTCTTTGGCTTAGGTCATATAGCAACTGAAATGATAGGGGATGATAGACCCTATTGATTGGTTCTGGGGATGATGTCCAGTTAAACTAGGTCATTGGGAATGGTGCCCAAATTGACCTATAACAATATCAATAACAAATATTTTGACAAATTTAAGTATACATGTCATGTCAATTAATTGTTGTTGGTCAAATAAATTATAATGATGCCACACATGATCAATTAGAAATTAATTGTTGTGATATTCATTTATTCTTTGATGATAAATTATAACAAGCAAAAGAAGTTGAAGTGATAACATGTGCAGTCGCTGGAGGAAGTACTGTACGTCAGTGTGTGGAGGAAGAAGTAATCGATTACAAACCGGGCTCATCGACAATAAGAAGTTAATAATATCAACCAATAAAATGTAAGTTAAATAGATTTAAATAATAAACACATATAAACAATAAAAATAATTAAAGTTGAACTATAGTAAAACTAGATATATATATATATATATATATATATTAGTGAAAGATAAATTAATTTCTTATCAATAGCCAACCTAATGCATTATACCTGCATAAACCTTATTTAAAAAAAAAAAATTATAATTTTATGAAATAATAAATGGTAGTTAATATTAACATGTGTCAAATTTGACTTTTTATTCTTAAGTGATTCTCTCGTGCCACTTAGCATATCCATTTTCAAGCCTAGACTTTTAAGTAGACTTGCTTGCAGTTATTAGGCATTTACTAAGGAGACAAATAGTTACTAACATTTGCACCTTTTTTGGTGCAAAACAACGCCGAAGAAAGCCTCATCGAATCCTCCATTGCGACAAATTTTTTCTTCGGCCAACAACTTTTCTAGAAAAATTGCAACCAAGGAATACATGGCAACAAACAATGACAAAGAGTTTCCATCAATCTAGAATTCTTCATTCTATTTATTGTTACGGGGATGTAGAAATATGGAAATCATATGATGAAAAAGATACTAAAGCCGTTTTATTGTTACGGGGATGCAGAAAAATGGAAATCATATGATGAAATAGATGCTAAAGTCGTGAAGGTATTGACGAGGTTGACTCGCACCAAATTCTAGGGAGACTGCAACTACAAAACAAAAACAAAATTTGGGAACAAGATTTGGGATCGTGGAAGAAAAAGGGCAGCCCGCAGCTAGTTGACTGGATGAGATTGCTTCGGTAAGGAAAGTGGAATGCAACAGAATCATGGAATTTTAGAAATAAGTCAGGATTGGAGCAGCAGCACAATCAGGCATATGGACAACAATAGCATTTTACTTAAGACTATAAAGGAGGTCAAAATTTTCCACCTTTGATGCAAGAGAATTAGTGCCAACTATACCATGTTTTTGAGACACCAAAAGGAGATGTATAAAAATTTCGATAGAGTTTTATTTTCTAATTTTATTTATACTAATTTTTAATATGGCCACAAATTTTTAGTCCTCACCAAACCAGAGTTGCATTAATTAACAAGAAAAATTTATCTGCTGTCAATGGCATATGTTTCCAGAGGATCAAATTCTCTATGTATATTAAATGTTCTGGGCAATAAGGAGGAGGATTTGATATGTGTGCAGAAACGAAGATTCGTTGTGTGTTTATGGTTGCACTTATTGAAAAACAAGGTGTCCTAGTGAATTTCGGAAAAAAACAAATCCTCACAACCTCTTAGTACAATGTAGCTGCAGGAGAATCATAACGACAAGTTGAAGGACGGATTGAATCCCTATTTAAATGGCCATTGTGCCTTAGAGCGAAGGCCAAAAATCTCACATAAACCAAACATGAAAGAACCAACATCGCCTCCAATCCCAATTCCACCATTCAAATAGAGGGTGGAAACGCCATATCCCTCATGGTGAACGGAAAATTTGTCCAACCTCAAACAATATACAAGTATCGGGAAGCAGACATTGCTACTACTGCTGGTTCATTCTATCTTCTCCTCTGGGGAAAAAAATAATCTAAGAGGGAGAATTTTTAGTACGACGCCCCCACTCTCCCCGTGGGCCTAATTATGATAGCAGTTGTAAAGCCTGCAAACTGTGACTAGGGCCACTACTGGTGACCATTGGTTATACAATTGGCAGGCTTAATGGTGTTGTTTCTGGCTGGACTTGTTCATCCTCAGCCCCTGCCATTATTCAATCAGTCTAGGTACTGCCCATATGTATATAGAGTTTGGGGGGATCACTGTATTTTTTGCCATCAGAGTGCTCGGCGCAGTCTCTCCCAAAACATGCATGACTGCAATAGTTGATAAGTTGAGTTTGTTTGTAAACCCTAGATTAGACGAGACAACTGCTTCTTCTTTGTTATCGAATATGACCTTTGGTTCTCAAATTTTTGCTTCTGCCTCCCTCCATGGCTGCTCTTGTGTGATTGTTAAAATCAAATATAGAGAGCCATCGACTTTAGGTAGCCACAGTCGAATGTGAGCCAATAATTAAAATAAAATACATGAAAAAGCGTAAATCAGCGGCCACAATCATATGTAACGGGGAAGTAGCAAATTCCTTAAGCAAGAAATATCCATAACACATAGCGCCTACAGTTCTCTTCGCTTCGTCACAAATCTTATTCATTATCCCATTATGAATATTTCTCGAGTTCGAATCCCCATGGATCTATCGAGAGCTCATATGCTTTCTTTTATTGTGTTTTGTGTGGTACTGGCTTCAGCAACAGCAACGGCGGACATGAATGGCTTCTACTACAGCCAAACAGACATGGCGGAATTTATCAAAACTTCATGCAATGTGACTTTGTATCGGCAGATCTGCATTTCGTTGCTCTCTTCCTACATGGGGACTTTGAAGGCCAGGCAGAGCGATCTCGTGAAGGCAGCCTTGAGCCTCGTTAATGCCCCCAATGTTTTGGCTTGGGCCGCCAGCCTCGAAGCCAGAGAAAGAGCAGTGCTGAAGGATTGTGTTGAGAATTTTTTCTTCTGCCTCCCTCCATGGTTTCTCTCTACACATTCAAGCCGTCCCAGGGTTTCATTATTTGTCGCTTCAAGCATAGTCGTCGTTTGTGGTCTCTTCCAACAACAAAAACAATAAATGCAAATGTCGTCCAGCAGGAACCCTTGGTATAGTAGTAGGACTCAAGGCTCGCCTTTGATTTTAGCCATGAGGTTCCATGGAAGCTGTTAAACAGACCTACTCCACAAGTCTGGAAGTGAGTGTATCTTTTCCCTGACTCAACGTGCCTTCATAACGATCCATGCCATGCTCTGGGAGACGTAATAAGCATCTGAGCACATAACTTCAAAGAAAACCTCCACGTAAGCAGTTCCACAAATCGAAAAAAAATATTATTAAAATAAAACAGGTGGCGGACAACAAATATTCAAACAGTGTCGTGAAGTAAAACCCCACAATAGAACGCCTTTGGCGTAATTAAGCATCCATTATGTATCACATGCATAAGGGCTTCGATTATTTTTGGAAGGTGTGGTTATCTATGCATGTGAAGGTACATGAAGCTTTATTATTGGAAGGTGCATTTCGATTGGAGTTAATGCTCCTTATATGTGTTTCTATTGTATTCTACGTGCATGCATATCCCAAAGTAAGGTAGGCACATTACTAAAGGATTTTCTCATGTAACTCTTCTAGGATAGGTTTATCCATGCATGTGGATACATTATCAAAGGTGTTTAGGGTTAGGATATCCTCTTCATGAAGTGAGGCATATTACAAAGGTGTCTACATTCATTGCAACCCTAGTCTCTTTTCTATAAAAGAAATGTAGGGTTCTACACTAATATTATTAGACAATAGAAGTTTTGATATTATTGCATTATAAGTCTTTCTTAAGTTAGTAGAGATTGATATGATTTAGTGCTAGAAATTGCTTGGTGTTTCATCTTTTAGATTGATATGTTAATAGATCTAGATTTCTTAATCTGCTATTTTTATAGGTGAATAATTAATTTTTTATTCATAGAGTAGGATATGGTTTTTAGGAGCACAAATTTGCTTGCCATGCATTGAAAATTTAACATGGTATCATGATTGTATAGTAGAAATCATCCAATCTATGTATGAAGAGGGTCATTTCCTGTGATAAAATGTTGTTTTTAGATGATCTTAGAGAGTATAATACCCAAAAAAAACTCTATATTGGAGAGACATGTGCTTAAGGTAAGTGTTTAAACCGTAGATGAGTCTATGGGTGAGATGCTCTTCAAAAAGTTAGTAATTGAACTACTAGTTTATACCTACAAAAGGTGATTTGTACTTGTGATAGTTTATTGATCTATTTTTTACTTTTATTTGACTTGATCTATTTATTAGAAGAGTTATAAGGATAAATAATGCATTTGATTTCAAAGAAAGTGATCAACTAAGCAAAGCCTTTAAGATCCCCAACAACTTATTGAGCATAACAAGAATGTTTTTAAGGGGGGGGGGATCATATTGGAATCTATGGAGGAATATTTGATCCCTCATATCTTAGATAAATTGGTGCAAGAGATGTACAAAACACTGATCCATATTTATTAAATTTACATTGTCTCCCATGAGATACTCCCAAGTAACAATCACACCAAAGCCTACACAAGTGACACATACATAGTGGTTATTACTTGATGAATATTTCCAATGTTAAAGATAAAATTGGATCTTAGTGAGCAGATAAAATATTAGAAACAAGAAGTTAGTTCCTTTAACATTGGATGAGTTCTTAATACCGCAGGAAACCTTCATGCATGACATTTTTTCTCATGAGACGTTGTCTAAGAATTTTTCAGATGACTTCATCCAATAAGAGATAAGATGAGAGATAGTTGTAGCAAGATTGGAGGAAATCCAAAACCTATCCCTCATCAAGAAGGTGAGGACAAGAGATAAGATGGGAGGACATAGGAGGGTTACAAGGTAAAGAGGAAAAAGGTTAAATATATTCTTCAAATTAAGGGAAGAAGGACCTAAATCTTGTGAATTATTCCAAGTGCCATGAGATGGACCATTATGTATCTTAGTTTCTTGAATATAAGAAATTTAAATAGCAACAAAATTAGTTTGTAAGGAATGCAAGAACTTTATTTAAAAATCAGGGGAATTTTGAGGCAAAAAATGAGTCTCAAAATAAAAAAATGTATTGAAAAAGTCAACTTTAAAATAACTAATAAGATTCAATATGATGATGTCATCCCTAGGGGTAAATATTTTTTGAGGGAAAAGAAGAAAACTAATTTTTTAATTATATTGTCAACTTATCTCGGCTTGTAGATTTACATAAATGTCAAGTGTAAGCACTTATTGGATGCATATTTAAATACTACATCCAACACATACCCACTCTACATACTTTTAAGTCACCAGGTTCGACGAACAAAATATATTAAATTTGAAGTTTGCCAAATTTCATTCTTGGGTGAATTTATTCAAAGAGGTTTGCAAATCTCAAATCGAACACGAACACAAATAATTTCACAAAAATTATCTAAAATTCTATTGAAATTCGTTTCAACTTCATTATGAAATCACAGGAAATTAAAAGAGGTTCATAATTAAAAAAAAAAACAATAAAACCCTAAAAGCTAAAACCTACTCGCTTAAAAAAAATCCAAATTGCATGCACTATAATAATGTTGTCTCTGAATTTGAAACTTGACAACAAGGGAGAGATCGATACATATTAAGTTAGCTTTGGGAGGATAGTTGTGTTATGAATTTACAAAACATGACTTTGTTTATTTTTAAATAATAATTTACATTTCTATTTTAATAATATTTTTCATTTCTATTGGTTTATCTTTACCTTTACAATTTGATATGTTAATTTGTCATTTATACAATACACATTTAAATGATATACATGTATATATTTATAAAATGCAGTATTTCACTAAAAAAAATACAAATTAAATATGTAAAAGAAACACACACATATATTATTTTTATTTATATCATACACATTTAAATGATATAGATTTATAAATAATTATAATAAAAGTATAACATTTCAATAAAATATAAAAGTTAAATATGAAAATTAAAAAAAATATTTTAATTTTTAAATTTTGTTATATATATATATATATATATATATATATATATATATATATATATATATATATATATTCAAAACAAAAATAGTAAATATATATAATATTTTTATTATTTTTTATTTATATCATACACATTTTATATATATATTATATAAATTTATAAACCATTATAATATATATATAAAATGTGTATGATATAAATAAATAATAATAAAATATTATATATATTTACTATTTTTGTTTTGAATATATATATATATATATATATATATATATATATATATATTCGTGTTATATATAAAAATAGAATTACAACAATTTTTAGCATTTTACATATATATAATAATTTTCAATTTTTTTAGTAAGTTGAACTTAATATCGAATTTTATTTTCAAAATTTGAAGTGTCAATTTTTTGTTGAACTTTAAAGTCGTTGAACTCAAACACAAACACAAACACAAACCATGTAACTTAGCTTTTGAGTAGACCCACAACCAAAAAAATTGAAAATGCATGAAAAATGTGTTATTTTCAAGAAACACGTGTTTTCATGTATTTTTATTTTTTTTTCTATGTAGGTTGCTTAAAATTATGCAAAGTGGGTACATGTTGAATGTAAAATTTAATTTTGCATCCAACTAGTGCTTACACTTTGCATTTGAATAAATCTATAAAGAGTTAAGGCAAAAATACAATTAAAAAAAAAAAAACAGTTTTTTTTTCTTTGAAAATCCATCTCTCATTTTATTATTTTAATTTTTGTTTTATTATTTTCCTTAGGATGCCCATTTTATACCTCAAAGTTCCCCTAATGATGGACGAGTTAGCACCTAAAGTTCAGTCAAGTTTCTCCATGTTATCATAACTTTCCACCAACATAGTGGAGCATTCAAATACATGAACTCCACTAAGAAAGATTTTTACAAGCTTAAAAAATGAGAGATGACATTCAAATGGAGTTGGGTGATGATGCCACTTATCTAGTTACTAGAATGGGATATGTTGTATTATGCATCTCTCTAATTGATGTCCTAGGGTCACGTGAGGTCTTGCATGTTTCTAGATGAACAGATCATTATTTTTAGTTTCTTGCACAGTTGAACATTAATGTGTGGTTGAGTTTGAAAATCAGCAAGTAACCACTAGAAATAGTAGCCATGAACTTAGTTAAGTTTTGGCTACATGAGTTTGAGAAGTTGATGACCTTTACATGCTACTAGAAAATTTGATTAAGCATGATGTTTTAGTGTATAATAATGACAACCTATGTAAGTAGTGGCATAAATGGTTTGGTAATGTACATTATAATGGAGCAACTCATCTCTTGAAGGATATGATGCAAGGATTTCTAGGCTCTAAGAATCTAGAAGATTAGTGTGTGCAAGGATTACAAACTCAATAAGCATGCCAATACTACTTTCCAAAGTAGTGAGAACATATGAAGGGAGATTCTTGATTGAATACATTCATATATATGTCAAACAATGTCTTCAACATGTCTAATAAGTAATGTATATTATGTCTCTTTTTTCCTCTAGAAAAACCTAGATAGTTTACTTTATGAAGACAATGGAGAAAGTGTTCTCTAAGTTTCAAGAGTTCAATTACTTGGTAAAGAATCAAACATGAAAGAAGATCAATGTGTTGAGATATGATAATCAAGGAGAGTACACACCTCCAAGGAATTTAACATCTTTGGTAAGGAAGCATGGATTAAGGGGGCGTTGACAGTTGCACATTGTTGATGCTTATGTAATGCCAAAGCTTAAACTACCGATCCACAAACTAACCACACCAACCAAAATAGAAAAAAAAAACAATGGATGTAACTAATGAGAACAAGATCTAGTTGTATTCAAAACAAAGGAAAGCTACATAATACAAGCATGTCCTTTTCCCATGGTAGGTGTAACATAACCAAACAAATCTATGCACCAATTGAGGCAATGGGTACTCCAAAGTCAAATCCAATTACATTATGCATGCATTCTAAAATTCAAAAATAATTCAATTTTTTAATCTATAAACATGAGTGCAAGTTATCTAATGGAAATTAGAATAAATTAAGTTCACTAAAATAGAAACAAAACCAAAAAATCCAATAATTCATACACAAGTAAAACAATAATAATTGCATATTAACAAACAACCAATAAGTGCTTTTGAAAAGAGGGACGATATTTCCAATAGGTGGGCCAAGACTTGGAGGAAAAATTTCCTTGAAGAGGTTGAGATTTCCAATGTGCATGTTATATATCTAGGGGGGATGAGTTTTTGCAAGGTAGAAGGGTTGTCAAAGCTTTGGGGATTAATGACATGGGGTTTTGCTGTCATTTTTCCATTCCAGGTAGTGTGGGAAGTCAGGCTTCATGTTGATCTAACAACCTATTCTTTGGTTGGTTAAATGGAGGAGGATCAACTAGTTGACTACTATTCAATGTTGTGTAACCAACTCCAAAAAAAGAAGAAAAGAGATATCAACACCTTAGAAATAATCCACTTCGAGGGGTCAACCTCCAATACATTGCATAAATGAACAATTCTTGGATGATACAAATGACCAAAACCTCCTTTCTATATATAGGAGTCCATGGGGCCATAATGTAATCCTAGTGGGCCACAATGTAATCCTACCGACCTAACAATAATAATTTAAGGGCACAATAATAACAAAATGGGGGTTACAAGGGTACAATAATAACAATAAGGGGGTTACACTAACAACAATAAGGGACTATACTAGTAATATAGGGACCTAACATACCCCTCTCCTTCAAAAAAGTGTTGTCCTCAACACTTGAGTAGCTCTGGGTGCTTCTGTATAAAATTCTCATCCTCCCATGTAGAATCTTCAGTGGGTAAGTTCTTCCACTTGATGAGATACTCTGAAATTGATCGATTCCGTAGTTGTCGAGTTCTTGTTTCCGTGATCGCTTCCGGTTCCAATATGATTTTTCCTTCCTCATCAAGTTCTGGCAATATTGTTTGAACTGGAAGATTTTCACCTATAACCTTCTTTAAGCACGAAACATGGAAAACTGGATGTACTCGCGAAGAAGCAGGAAGCTACAATTTGTATGCCATAGTACCAATCTTTTGCAACACCTTGTAAGGACCATAGTACTTTGGCGATAATTTATTATCCTTCTTAGCTTGCTTGAGGGACATTTGTTTATATGGTTGTAGCCGTAAAAATACCCAATCTCCTATATCAAAACTTCTCTCGCTGCGATGTTGATCTGCCTGTTGTTTCAGTCGATTTTGTGCCAAATTCAGGTTATCCTTTAAGAGTTGGAGAACTTCTTGCTGATGCTCGATGTGATCTTCCACTACTTGAACTTTCGAATTTTCCCTTAAAGATGATGTGATTGATGGTGGATGATATCCATAAAGTGCCATAAATGGGGTCATTTTTGCTGCAGTATGGAAGGAAGTGTTATACCACCATTCAGCGAGAGGTAACCACTTGACCCATTGTGCTTGCTTATTAGATACAAAACAACGAAGATATCCTTCCAAACATTTATTCACTATCTCTGTTTGACCATCGGATTGAGGATGATAATATGAGCTATGAGCTAGTTGAGTACCAAAACAAGAAAATAATTCTTCCAAAAATTTCTTGTAAAAATGGGATCTCTGTCACTTACAATAATCTTCGGGTTTCCATGTAGCTTTTGAATTGTTTCCATAAATGCGGTAGCAATTGTACTCGCTATAAATGGATGAGATAATGCACAAAAGTGTGCACACTTGGTAAGTCTATCAACTACCACCATGATGACGCTCCTCCCTTCAGACTTCGGTAAACCTGTGATAAAATCCATTGAAATCTCCTCCCAACGTTGACTTGGAACGGATAAAGGTTGTAGAAGACCGGGGGTATTAATTGTCTCAACTTTATTTTGCTGGCAAACCAAACATTCTGCCACAAACTTTTGAATATCATATTTAAGGCCATCCCAAAAAAATTCTTTCTTCACCCTGTGGTAAGTTTTTAAATATCCCGAGTGTCCTCCTAAAGGAGAAGTGTGCAATTCCAAAATAATCTTTTGTTTTAGTTTGGAATTCTTGCAAATATATAAGCGATCTTTGTACCATAAGGAATCATTTTTCCAACTAGATTTATCAGATGTACTAGGATCTTGCTGCAACTTTTGAATGAGAGTCCACACTTCTTCGTCCTTCTTCCATTCATCCCTTGCTTCGGTTATCCAATTTGGTTGGATAATTGAAATGGCACAAAGCAATGCTTCCACCTCTTCATCCTTTCTTGAGAGTGCATCTGCAACAACATTTAGCTTCCCTTTTTTGTAGACAATTTCAAAGTCATAACCCAACATATTTGTGACCCATTTTTTCTACTCTTCTGAAGATAGTCTTTGTTCCAAAAAGTGTTTAAGACTATCATGATCAGTTTTTACCATTGAAGTGTCTTCCCATTAGGTAAGGTCTCCATTTATTTAGTGCATGTAGTATTGCCAACATTTCCTTCTCATAAATAACCTTTTGTAAATACTTTCCTTTGATTGAACGACTTTCAAAAGCATTGGGTCTTCCTTCTTGAATTAAAACAACACCAATACCATTTCCTGAGGCATCACATTCCATAATAAAGGTTTTTGTGAAATTTGGCGTAGCTAAGACTGGTGCTAGGCACATTGCCTCTTTAAGATGTTCAAAGGCCTTAGTTGCTTCAGGAGTCCATGAAAATGCATCTTTCTTCAATAATGTTGTTAGAGGTGCTGCTATTCTCCCACAATTCTTAACAAACTTGCGATAATACCCTGTTAACCCGAGAAATCCTCACAACTGCTTTATGGTTGTGGGGACTTTCCATTCCTTAATGGCTTTAATTTTGTTAGGGTCTACCTTAACACCCTCGTGAGATACAATATGACCCAAATATTCCACCTCTTGTACTCCAAAGAAACATTTGGATGTTTTTGCATATAATTGTTTCTCCTCCAATAGCTTGAGCACCCTGTCAACATGTTGAACATGATCCTTCCAAGACCTGCTATAGATTAGTATATCATCAAAAAATACTAGCACAAATTTTCTAAGGAAGGGTTTGAAAATGGAATTCATCAACCGTTGAAATCTAGAAGGTGCATTGGTAAGGCCAAAAGTCATTACTAAAAATTCATAATGACCCTCATGAGTTTGAAATGCTATTTTCAGAATATCTTTAGTCTTTATTATAATTTGATGATATCCTGAATGAAGATCCAACTTGGTAAAATAAATTGCTCCATGTAATTCATCCAATAATTCATCAATCACAGGAATGGGGAATTTATCTTTAATAGTGAGCTTATTGAGCTCCCTATAATCCGGACACATGCACCATGATCCATATTTTTTGTGCACCAATACTACTGGAGCAGAGAAATAACTTTGACTAGGCTGAATTATACCAGCCTCTAACATTTCTGCAATCATATGTTCAATTTCGCTCTTTTGGACATAAGGATATCTGTAAGGCCTGATGTTTGGAGGAACACTTCCTGGAATCAAATGAATAGCATGATCATGATCACGAATAGGTGGGAGTCCTTTGGGAGTATCAAACACCTTGGAATGATTGTCCAAGACTTTATGGAGATCTGGAGAAATAGATGATTTTGATGTTGGTACTTATAGTGAGCATAATTGTGCAATTACGTCCCGTTGTCCTTTCTTTAGAAGCTTTGTCATGACATTAGAGCTTATTATCTTTCCTGGCTTCCCTGTGATACCCCGTAATTCGATTTCCTTTCCTTCCGAAAAAAATTTCAAGAAAATTTCTTGAAAATTAAAAGCTACCGTCCCTAAAGATTGTAACCATTGTACTCCTAGTACAACATCAGCACCTCCCATTGGGATGGAAAGCATTGGACTATTAAATACATATTCCCCCATGGCTAGCTTGATATTATGGAATTTTCTAGAGCAATTTATAGTTCCTCCATTTGCAACCATCACTTGACATTCTAGTGCTGGGTATAGGAAACAATTCAATTCTTTGGCTACCTTATAATGAATAAAATTATGGGTACTACCCGAAGCAATCAACACTATTACCTTTTTCTTCTTGATATGTCCTTCTATCTTGAGAGTTTGAGGAGTGGTAATTCCTGCCAATGCATTACATGATATGGTCGGACTCATTTGTTCTTCTTCTAGGGTTGGTTCCTGGTGTATATCCTCTTCTTGTTCATTTTCTTCTTCCTCTTCACAATCTATGTAAAATAATTTCTTCTTAGCACACCTATGACCTTTAGTGTATTTTCTATCACAACTGTAGCAAAGCCCTTTTGCTCTTTTTTCTTCCAATTGTTGTGGTGTCAACCTTGTAGGTTGTGGAAATCTAGGTGTAGCAACACTTCCTTCTTTATAGAAGTGAGTGGCAGGCTTCCTTGTCGCCATAATTTTACATTCAATTTTTCTTGCCAACCTGAATGCCTTCTCCAATGAATCAGGTTCCAAAACGCGAACTTCATGTTGGATGTTATCCTTTAAAGTGCCTATGAAGAGATCAATCCTGTGTTCCTCTGGAATATCAGTTACCCCTATATTCAATTTTTGGAAGTCCTCAATGTGCTCCCCCACTAAACCCTTTTGTTTGAGATTTATCAATTGGCTAAAGAAGGTGTTGCTCTTTGTATCCTCATAATGTGCTATCATTTCCTCCGTAAAAATTGACCAAGTGACAATTTTTTTACGGGAGCAAAGCCATCGATACCATACAAATGTATTTTGCTATAAATGTAAAGTTGCAATGCGTACCTTTTGTGTGTTTGCACATTATGGAGATCAAAATATTGCTCCATCTGTAGTATCCATGTTACAGGATCCTTTCCATCAAACTTCCTCATATCCATTTTTGGAATATTGTGGTTCTTCCCGCCAACATTAGAGTTTATGAAATCGCGATTAACATTTATTTTGTTCTCATCATGAGTTTCCTCTACTATCTTTTCACCATTAGGAAACATTTCTTGTATCAACTTTTTCAAACCTTCCATGTCTGCTTTTAGATCATTCTTCATGTTTTCCATTTTAGCTTCCATGTCATCCATCTTAGATTCCATGCCAGCTTCCATTCCATCTATCTTAGATTCTACGCCTTTCTTCAAACCATCCATATTATTCTTCAAAACATCCATCTTCACTTCCACGCCTTTCTTCAAAACTTCCATTTCATTTTTTGTTGCTCTTTGCGAGAGCGAAATTTGGTGCACTTGCTCTTGTAATTTTGATACATCAATTTGCAATTCTTCATCTTCATGAGTCATAGTAGAGCCTTCTGAAGGCTTAATGGGTGTTGAATTATTTTTACGAGGCATTTTTTAGAACCCAATACTGATATCTATTCTACAATACGCCCTTGTAATCAATTCAAATTGATTCTTCAAACAAGACTTATGCAATTCGGAAAAAAAAATACACATCCTTTTCTTGGGGATGAAAATAAAGACGAGGGAGCAGTATATCCTATGAAAATATTTCTCGAGGAGGCCCTCGAAAAAGAAAGGAACATGATGATGGATAATGTTTCCCAGATCCTTCGACAAGTACCCACCAGCGGCGCATCTGCATCTAGTAGCCACTATGGAGGCACGAATCCCTTTAAGGTACAAGTAAACTTTTACATTCCCATATTTTAAGGTCAAATAGATGTAGATGTCGTAGATATATGGTTGAATCTATTAGAAGGATATTTCTCAGTTCATGACTTTTCCGACCGGGAGAAGATTATTTTTAAACTCCTCCAAGCTACACCCAATGTCAAGGACTAGTGGGAAAACTGTTGTGAGAAAAAGGATGAGATACAAACCTCTATATTCTCAGCAGTACCCACTTAGAATTCTTTCTGAGATGCCATCAAGGAACAATACTATCCTGTGGGGAATTATGAGGACTGGTACATACAATGGACCACACTACGACAACAAAGGGATCAAGATGTGCATGAGCTAACGAATTTGTTCCATACCATGCACACAAAGTTGGGTATCATATATTCAGAGAAAAATTTGGTGCTAAAGTATTGTAGTTATCTGCACATATATATTTAGGAGGAATTGGAGTTCCTCAACATCTCCTCGCTTGGTACGACATACCAGTAAGCTGCCAAGATTGAGTAGAAATTCAAAAAAAAGAAGCGAGAATTTGGATCTATGAATCAAAAGCAAGGAAAAGGTGCCCCCAAACCACAGAAAAAAGGAAAAACCCAAGGCATGATGGCCCAAGACAACCTGTCAAATCCATAAGTAAAGAAAAACACCACAAAGCCAAAGAAGGACACGGGAAAGTGGTGTGAGTTCCATAAGAGCTCCACTCAGAACACAAGTGAGTGTCGGGCCAAGCAATCAATGACGGCCAAGATGAGGGATTCTGAATCAGATGCATTCTCCGACTCTGAATCAGAACCTGACAAGGGGAATGAAAAAGGGAAAAAAATTATTGATGTGGAGCCCAATGCCACTTTTTCCACTGAGAAGGTCCAAAAGGAGGAACCGAAAGATTCAGAGGAGGAGGAGTGTCTCTTCCACTCCAATATGTGGGTAAAGGGTTCCCCAGTACAGTTCATTGTCAACAATGGGAGCCAAAAGAACCTCATTTCAGCATACGACGTGAAGCGGTTGGGCTTTCCAACCACAACACACCCACAACCATACACCATCGGGTGGCTTTACTAAGGACGAGATCTCTGCGTCAACCAACAGTGCTGCCTTCCCTACAAAATCAAGCCCTTCATGGATGAGGTATTATGTGACATTTCTCCTCTTGATGTTTGTGATGTATTATTAGGCCAACAATACTTGTGGAAGCGACATGTTGTGTATGAGTCCCGACCTCACGCTGTTATTGTTACTTTGGGAAATAAGCTGTATAGGATACCAGAGGTACCACTGCCTGCTGCTATCTCTTTGGTTACTGCAAAAAAATGTAGTAAGATCATTTACAAAAACAGGAAATTTGTTTTCCTGATGATCCACCCCCAAGGCAAGAATAAGACTGTGGCCACGACCTCCAGACAAGGCTCCTCTGCACGACAACAAAAAATGGACAAGGTTGTGGAGGAGTACGGGAACATCTTCACCTCACCCACAAGGGTGCCTATGCAGTGTCAGGTCAATCACCCCATTGATTTGACCTCAGGTGTGTCGCTACCCAATGGACTGATCTATCGATGTTTTGTTCCGGAGAACGATGAAATCAAGAGGCAGATTCGGGAGCTGCTGCAGAAAGGTCACATCCGCCTGAGTTCATCACCCTGTGGGAGCCCGATCGTGTTGGTACAGAATAAGGATGGGACTTGGAGAATCTGTATTGACTATCAGGAGCTAAACAAGATCACTGTCTGGAATATGTACCCGATCCCACGAATTGGTGACCTTCTGGACCAACTCAAAGGGGTGAAATATTTCAGCAAGATGGACTTTAAGTCTGGGTATCACCAAGTACCAATCGAACCCTTCGATGTGCGGAATACTACCTTTAAAGCCAAGGAGGGCCTTTTTGAATGACTAGTCATGCCTTTCGGGTTGACGAATGCTCCCGTAACCTTCATGAGGTTGATGGAAAACATCTTGTGGCCATTCACCAACTCATTTGTAGTGGTGTACTTGGATGAAATTATGATCTTTAGCCAGACTTGGGAAGAGCACCTCCACCACATCCAACAAGTCCTCCAAACACTGCGACAACACAAGTTGTGTGCCAATTTGGAAAAGTGCACTTTTGGCATGACCCGAGTTTAATATCTGGGATACATTATTGATGAAAGGGGGGTGCATGTGGATCCAAACAAGATCCAAGTAATCCATGATTTTCCAGCCCCAACCACTCTAACAGAGCTTCACAATTTTCTGGGTCTTTGCTAATTTCTACTGTAGCTTCATGTTGGGATTCTCTCATATCACTTGGTCCTTGATTCAAGTCACCAAGGGAGGAGCGAAAGAAAAATTATTTTGGTCGGAATCTCAACAGAAGGCGTTCGTAGAATTGAAACATCGCCTCTATTCTGCCCCAGTGCTCACATTACCAGACTTGCAACAACCATTTGAGATCGAGATGGATGCCTCTGACTATGCTATTGGGGCAGTTCTTACTCAACATGGGCATCCAGTGGCATATCACAGTGAGACATTTTCTGACACAGTCCGAAAGTATCCCACTTATGAAAAATAAATATATTCCATTGTGCAGACTTTTCGACAATGGAAGCATTACATTTTGGGGAAGGAAACAATCATCCACATAGACCATTAACCCCTGCAGTTCATACAGACACAAATGAAGTTGCAGAACGATCACCATCATAAGTGGTCCACATATCTGCAACAGTTTCATTTGAACATCAAGTAGAAGAAGGGTAGCACCAATAATGTTGCAGACTACCTCAGCCGACCACCGATCGTGGCACTAACCACTGTTCTCAACTCTTGTGGGCACGAGACTTCTGATTGGCCACTTCTCTACAAGAGTGATCTAGAATTTGGTCACACATACAAGGCACTCTTGGGGGGTACGCAAGTTCCAAAATTTCACTTCCAAGATGCACTATTATGTTAACTGGGACACCTTTATGTTTCGTCAAGTGAGCATGAAAAGATGATATGGGGTACATAACAATCAATTCGCTAGGCATTTCGGGGTCAAGAAAACAGTGGCAATATTGTAGAACTATTTCTATTGGCCGAAACTTAGACAGGATGTCAGGAAGTACATCAGATCCTGCACTGCTTGCGCCATTGCCAAACTGACCATTAAGAAGCAAGGCCTCTATACTCTTCTACGTACCCCTAGTCGACCTTAGGAGTCCATCTCCATGGATTACATGTCAGGCCTTGCTTATACTAAGCATGGAGACGACTGTGTTTTTGTGGTCATTGACAGATTATTGAAGATGGCCATTATGGTGGCCTACAAGAAGAATATCACAGTAGAAGCCAATGCTAAACTCTTGTTTGAACGAGTGTGGGTGAACTTTGGGATCCCACAGTCTATCATCTCAGATTGAGACAATAGGTTCCTCAACACATTTTGGTCCAACCTCTGGTCAATGCTGGACACCAAGCTCACCAAGTCCACAAATTTCCATCCCCAAACTGATGGCCAGAAAGAGGTCATCAACAGGATGATTGTACACATTTTGCACATGTACAATTCAAAGCATCCACGCACATGGGATGAGATCCTCCCCTATGTATAACACAATTATAACTGAGCTCTCCACAACTCAATTGGCCATATCTCCTTTCAGGTGGGCTTGGGATTCCAGCCACTATGTCCCATTGACGTAGCCATGCCATTTGTGGCTACTCAGGCTGATTCGACTCATGTCCAGTCTGAAGCTGACAAAGAAAAAAGCTTCATCGAGCGCATTCAACACATCTTCCAATAGTTTCATGACATATTGGATAGAGCCAATGCTAAGTACAAGCAACGACATGATCAACACTGGGTGCCACACAACTTCCAGGTGGGAGACAAATTTGGCTACATTTGCAGAAGGAACGCCTCACTGGACCCCACCGCAAGCTTCACTCACTCTGATATGGGTCGTACACCATCACGAAGGCTGTAGGGAGCAATGCCTTCAAGCTCAGTATTCCACCATTCCTTTGTCTGCACCCAGTATTCAATGTGGACCACCTTTGTCCCTACTTCCCACCTCTACTGGACACCTTTGACATTGCAAAACAACTCATAGCAACAGAGTTAAACCTAGACTGCATGAAACATGCCACCAAAGATTGTATCATGGACTTGCAAATCAAGAACACTCGCTAACAGAAGATCCAACTGTATCGGGTTATCAAAGCTGGCCAAATCCTGCACCAAGGCAAGTGGTTCACTAGGGACCAAGTTCAGCAGAAGTTTCCTTATCTCATGGAGGAACCCAACACAATGGGGACCATTTCTTCCTAAGGGGGGAGGAATGATCCAGGTGGATAAGGGTGGCCACCTACCTATTCCACTTGGTGCCCCACCATTGTCTCTTTCAGTTTTTCAGTTTCGACACAACTTACTATTTTTAGTAGTTTTTCGGGTCCTGAACTTCCGGAGCCATTTTGAGGCCTTAAACGAGGTTTTCTGGGCATCGTTTGTCTGTAAAACCTATTTTCATTCTAGAATCTACATTCACAGTCAGTATTTGTAGTCCTCAGATAGATTTTTCTAATGATGTATCATGTGCGTCAAACGGAGATAGTATGCCAAAGTTACGACCCCGGGAAATTGATGTACCAATTTACCCCGACAGGGCCCATATTCTGGCATTTCATATCCTAGGGTTAGGTTTTGGATGCTCAGGGTTTTCCATTGTTTCTCAATAATATATAGGCCTTCGAGCCTCATTGTAATAGGGAGTTCACTGTAGCTGCCACATCTCTTCTCAGAGATAAGCTACCAGCGCCCTAGCTAGTTTATTTCCATTCTGTTTGTAAGCAAATTTCCATTCCTTGATATTAATGAAATGAAGTGTTATTTCCACTGCATATTTGTATTTATGGTTATATGTGTGTTCTATTGTGTTCATGCATAAATTCGAATCACTGAATCATTCTTTTATGGAGAAGGAGGGGAGGTCCCACAATTATTATTCCGCCACAAGGTTCTGTTATGTAAATCTATGGTCAATATGAGGCCCTACCACATTGACGATTTGTGGGGGCTCGTCCTTTTGTGGGGTGTCACACTGAATCCACGTCGTTCATTGATGAAATATACCCACCATTTATTACTCACAATTGTTATGCCCTGGCACCAATTATGTGTGCCATGTGATATGCACCCTTCGACGACATACCCCGTGAGTTATAAGCTCATTCCCCCAAGGATTTTTCCATTCAACACTTTGTGACCATGTTTTTTGACCCTTCGACAGGCTTTGGTGATTAGCCCCTAGTCCCTACCTCTAGGTTGCATTATTACCGTGATCTCGAGGGTAAAGCTCCAATGGGCTATCCTCCTAGGAAGAAGTATACTCGAATTTTCATAGGGTGTATTTAGAGGAATCTCGAGCTTGCGATACAAGTTTGGTGAATATTCTTATTGGTTGAAATTTGACATATATATAAATATATTTAAATCAACATAGGAAAAATGCATGCCATATATGATACTTAGTAAACCATTGAGGTATTGAAATGGTGGTATACTCATAGGCCTATAGATTATTCTCGACATCAATTTATAATTTAATGACCAATTTTAACCCTACAACATTGGGTACTCTCCAACAGGGTCTGTATGGTATATTTCCATGTACATATACCTTTACAAGATTGATATCATCGCAAATGTTTGTCATTTTAAGCCATTAAAGCTATCTACTCACCTGTAGGCTGCCTGCATGGGTTTTCAACATGAAATGTGCTCAAATTAGTTTTCTTACATGAGTGTCAGTAATTGACAACACACCATACATATATCTAGTCCACAGTCATATATATATGTGTGTGTGTGTGTGTGTGTCTATATATATGTGTGTGTGTGTGTGTGTGTATGTATATGTCTATGTTTGTATGTGTGTGTGTGTGTGTACATATGTATATAGATATAGATATAGATATACATATACGTATATGTATATACATATATGTATATTTATATACATATACATATATGACTATGGAATATATATATATATATATATATAGACACACACACACACATATATATATAACTGTGGACTAGATATATGTGTGGTGTATCGTCAATTACTAACGCTTATTTAAGAAAACTAATTTTAGAACATTTCATGCTGAAAATCCATGCAACAACCCTATAGGTACGTAGATAGATTTAGTGGCATAAAATGTATACATATACATATATGTATGTGTATGTGGACTACACCAACATATAGTATCATGCACATGATGGATTAGCTTTCACATTGCACAAACTATGGATTACTATCCTTAATATGGTATTAGTTTGCATTGCGTAGGTTTTCCCATTGCGATCTAGAAGCCATTAAGAACACAACCAAGTTTATACACCTTGTTTATCTTGCATTTATAGACATGAAAAATATTGTAATTTCAACATGGTTAGGGATATAGTGAGTTCAACGAGTCCCTTAAGGAATATAATACATTCTTGAGGTGCACATATAGCTATTATTAACTTGTATAATTTATAGCAAAGTAAGAAACACTTCACACAAATACAAATCTATGTAACAAGAGTCATGTTATAGTGATGTAGTATCTATTATATCACATAAGAACCCAGTGAGCAAATTACCAAAATCACACTTGATGCTGAAATTAGCCAGATTCACTAGTCCTCATATACAAGGTTTATAGTTTAAGTCTTGTAATTAGATTACATTCTTTATTTGTGTAGGAGCATATGCATATCTGTGTAGAGTTTCCAATCGTTGTGAGTTCTACCCAGTCTAGTTGTTCTAGTTGGATTGCAGTAAATTATGTAGGTGTTTCACCTACAGGGGCGAGAGCCATTTAAGTATTCTTCATCGAGAATCCCACATTATTAGAAGCATATTAATACCAATCATCGCTCAACTATGTGGAAAATCATATCATACACTATGTCTTGCACCCTACTAGGATTATGCATCATATATTCAACCTATAGATTATATATTAAATCTAGAATACCTATGAGTAATCAAACATATCATGGAAAGGGTCACCCCAACCTGTCTCCACCATAAAGAAAAAAGGTCTCACTTCATGGTAATATTGACCAAATATAATGGAGTTTCATCGAAATGAAGGAGGACATATCACATATTCAAGAACATATTGTTAATCAAGCAAGTGGGATTTGCAAGAATCCTTTCTCTTCTATTATTTTCATCCCAGAAATATGAGAAATTCATTCAGCTACAACAACAAGAGCAATGGTATCCATTTCATATATGAATAGTGTTTTTCAATTCAAGTGATTCATTAAGTAATACACCATTAAGAGCTAGTGCAATTTTCAACTATATCAAACAATCACAGAGAGAGTCGTACACCACATCTTTAGGAAAATTTAGTAACCTTATATCTCAACATGAAATCCTTTATACCCTCAATCAGCAACTAGGGAAATAACAACTAAAGGAAAATTTATCCATATAAGGAAAACATGCTTAACATTCAAAAAATAGTACATTATACTATGAAAACATAACCATAAATTCAAGGATCTTTTTAAATGGATTGAATACATATATTGAAGTATAGGCTTGGAAACTGAGTCCAGGACTACAAATCTCCACCCAACTGTAGACAAGCTTCATCCAGGTCTCTCTTGTAGCTATCACTTCTGAGCAGCCATATTCCAAAGCATGAGTGAGGGATTTTCTCAAAGGATTAAAATCAATTTTTCCATTTGAAACCAAGGTTCCAAAGGTTTAACCACCTCCACCCACCAGCTGAGACACAACAATTAGATTATACATAGGGATCTTCAGAGTTGTCAATAGTGTAACAAGGAAACTTGTTTCTTCCTATGAGATATCATGCTCAACTCCTTTCTTCTTATAGTTTACGATTTCCAACTTCATTTAGCTGCTGGGTCAAGAAATATCTTTTGAAATGAACTCTCACATCGTATCTTCCTCCAGTGATGCTTGAGATGATAAATCCTGGTCACTATTCACTCTAGATCGTATTATTTTCTCATGCCAGGGATGCACAAGTTATCTCCATAGACATTGGTTGAGCACTACTACCCTCCTTAACCAAAAATTTGAATGTCCTCCCAAGTTATTTGTATCCTCTTTGTGCTCAAACTTATGTATTGTTTAGTTAATTTGGTTTGCCAACATTTTTGAGGGATATTGACACTTTTTTTCACCATCTAGACCTTTTTCAAACATTCCCCAAGATTATTCGAAGGCTATCTTATCCTATTTATGATGCACTGTTCTCTATCATTACTGTATGTTCTCAATTTCTCTCGGGAGATCACTACCTCCAACCTTTGCGCTTCTCCTCCCCCTGTCCGTGTCCTCCTAGCCTCCTCTACCAATTTATTGCATATTCCTCTCCTCTTCTGCATTGTGTTCCCTGACGATTATTCTTGTCTATCTAGAATATCTCAAGCCCATGGAATCATGCCAACTGCTCCCCCTTATATCCTAGATTTTTCTGTTGTTAACACAAGTGACCAAAAATTTTATGTGCACCTAGTCACGAACAAGTTCCCTACTGCGTGGAAAAATTTTGTTCATCCGTTGTCCTGAGTTTAGTTACCCAGAGACATACTCTTATCCTCATCCTCAACTGATATATTTTTTTTTACAACATGGCCCTTGTGCACACCTGTCGGCCTCCATGGATTCCATCAAACAATCAATATCCCAAGAAATTTTCCACCCTCCTCAACTTTGGAATCTGTGTCCCTAAACTCAACCCATATTTATTTAAATAAAATTACAATGATTAGTAAAAGTAATTAGGGTTGTCATAAACCCCTCCCCCTTGGGGGCACACCGTCCTTGGTGTTCAATGACCATATACACTATAAAAATATGCTTAAAAGACTAAACAAAACCGATAAGGAGCTTTATATATACAACTCTTTTAATATTTTTCCAATACAGAATATATGTACAATGTATTTCCTAGCCAATAAGTAACATTAATTTATTAATTCAATCATCTTTGGATTTTTTCCCTTTCTCTGGAGTGCTACTCGCCTCCATTTTTCGATGTTTCTATCCCTGTGCTCCTTGTTCCTTCAACGAACAGTTCTTGGCTCATTGTTCCAAGCACACCCCAAATTCCCTTATGATTCCAATCAACTATGCTCATGATCATTAAAAACCAATTTATTTTCCAAAGTTCCCTTCTTTTCTTCCCAGTCCCTTGGGGTTTTCGGTCACCCCACTTTTGTGCAGTCACTCGCCTTCCAAGTTCAGGCATCCACTTATCTTCTTCCCATTCCCTCAGGCGATCCATTCTTTGGCAAGGCTTCCTTGCATTAGAATGTCCTCACGACCAAGGAATATCCCTACCTTAATAAAATTGTACCAGTCATAACATACTTATGGAAATTAGTTAGCACCGTTGGTCCTAGTATACCAAAATAGTCTTGTCCCTAAAATATTTGGCTTTTCATAATGTTGGTATCCCACCTTATGACCAATTTTTTTCATTTGAATTGAGCAATCTCATGCCTATTCTTGCATCACAAACACACATATCCCATGAGACTCGTCATTAATAAAATATAATGAATGTAAATTATACCTCATTAGTAGTTTATCCTTGTAGTGAACTTCGAAATTTCCATAATTCCTACAACAAAACCAGGTTAGTTCATAAACCAAACCATCAAAATATCACATTATGTTAGCTCAAAATCCAAATGATCATAAATCATAATACTAAGTCACATTCATAATTAAAAATTCAAAACTCAATAAAGTACTGGCACTTATCTTGATTTTATAACTTCCTCTTTTCTCGTACACACACGGGGTCGATTGTCTATCATGGAAAGAACCTACACAATAGCATGTCCACCATATCCAAAGTTTCAACATAAGGTGGATTCTCCAAGGCTCTAGGTACACTCCGGACTATTTATCAAGGTACCAACTCAATAGTCATTTTGCTCCATTGCTCCAGGTACCCTTTGTTAGTGTCAGTGTAGTCATACTGCCATCAGTGATCAAAACTTCTCTTTTGCATTTGCATATTAGGAGTCCCATACCAATAAATTTCACCATTCCGCTAGGTCATGGATTCATTGATGGTAGTGATTTTCATCAGTCTTCCCTCATGTGAAACTTGCTGATTCTCCTCTCTATGGTCTTCAGTCATGAGTTACTTTCATTTTGTGAGTCATGTTAGTAGGTCATAGGATGGGTCTCATTAGGTTCTAGGGTCTCACCATGGTAAAATTAATGAGTCAAGTGTCAATAAATATCAGCAAGGTCATGAGGAAGTCAATAAACTCAAAATCACAGCACCTGGAAGATCAAAGAAATGTTTTATCCAGTTTGATGTAATTTTCACCTCAAAACCATGTTTTGAGGTGAAAACATGATACTTTTCCTTTATTATCATTCATTATGTAATTTTATGTCAGCATATGTAATAGGTCACACTTTAGAAGCTACTATCTCCACAAAGTCATTACCCTGCCTTTCGGAGAAGTTTTCCATAGCATTTTTAGTTCATATTCATGTTCTAAGTATGTTCAACAGAAAGAAGCCCGGAAAGAGCTTTCCAACGGTATATTACACTCTCAAAACTGACTTCTGGATCGAAATTTATGCCTAAGTGAATAAATTCCTCTATATCCTAACCCTTCCCATTTTTCCCACCTTTCCCTTAAACTTTATGTTATTAAAGTTTAATATTTTCTTTTATAAAATCCCCTTTTCCCCCATCCGATGGCTAAATAGCATTATTTAAATACATATGCGGTTTATTTAATAACCACTTCCCCTCCATACTCCTTTAAACTTTATAATAAACATTTCAAAGTTTGTTGTTATAAAATCCCGATAAGCCAAACCACTTCCCCGCCATACCTTTGAAACTTTATAATAAAATTTAAAGTTTTATTATAGTCACCCACTCGAATCACTTTCCCTTTCCATCGCAATCGAAAAAATTAATATATCTGCCCCGATTGGCCCTTTGTTAAAACTCCGATGCGATTGCATTGAGTTCCCCCGATTGTATATCTCTGATGGCAAACCCCCGATTGATCCTGCCCGATGTTATCCTGGCCTTCGATCTGCCCATCTGATCAGACGACGCATACTCGATCGGTGCTTTCAAAGAGTCCCTCTCGATTACTCCTCTGCCGTTGATTGCCCCCTCCAATATGACGGCCCATATTCCATCACTCTGTTGCAATCGACGTTTTTAAATAAACTTCCCCTCCACCCTCCTCTGATCTCCCGATGCCGATGGAATTTTGGGCCCACCACATTATCTTCCGCCCTTTCATAATTAAATAGCCATTTTCCTATGTAAATCTTAAAATCGTGTTATATTTTGTTTTACAAAGGACTCTCTCCCCCCCCCATCGCATTTACTCCAATCGCATCGGAAATTTCATTGCCTCGTTCCAAATATATGCACTCCTGTCCCCAAGCCCGATTCCGATTGCGACTCCCACGGGCCCCACTTTAAAAATCCCACCACTCTTTTAAATTTCTTTTCCCTTATAATGCGAAAGGTTTGTTTTAAATTTGTTTTAAAGGGATTTCTTTGCCCTTCTATTTATAATCCCATCGAAATTTTTCCCAATCGCATCGAAGCTTTTATATATGCCCTATTCCCATTCCTCTGATCCCGATTGCGATTACATCATATATTTTAACAACTCCCCTTTCCTCCGATCCCGATTACAATTTTAACACTCCATTATATATTTCCTCCCCTCCGATCCCAATTGCGGTTACAATATGGACTCTTCTTCCCTTTGCTCCCTCCATCCAAAATCGGTTTTTCCCTTCACTAAAGGCATCATTTCATTTTATTTTTAAAATCATTTTATTCAAAGTCAGTTTTCTTCAAAAGAAATAAAACAGTGAGAAACAGTTAAAGGGCAGAGGAACTAAATATGAAAAAGTAAGAAATCTTTGGCAACGGTTTAAAGAGATATTTTCTACAGGTTTCTCCTTCTCATTCGTTGGATGTAACAACAAATTTTCAAGTGGTAAAAATGTATTACTGTCCCTTTTTTTCAGGGGTAGATTGTTGGATTTATTTTCTTTGATCAGACTTCAGTTCTTCAGTTAGTAAAACAACTTCCCTTTTCTTTGGATCTATGTTCCCACATTTCAGTCTATTTAAATGTAATTGTAAATCATTTGTAAAGCAGTCTGTAAATCAGTAAGTAGGGGAATAGTGTGGAAATCAAGGAGAACACTCTGCGCTCCATTGTAACAGTTTTGGACAGGGAATTAATAAAGAGATACAACTCTAATTTGTGGGATCCATGTGGTATGAATTTTAGCATCTGTTTCTTCATTTGTGTTCATATGTAATTTTGTTATGTTCACCTTTCATCCATAAACATTTCTAGTTGAATGCTTTCAAGATAGAAAGGTAGAATCCATTTTTATGATCTGCCTTGGGAAATCATTCAATACTTTGTGTTTTTCTTCTGTTTGAAAAGGATCCATCTTTTATGCCCTTTTCAGCTCCTCACCCGTCTTTCCATTTCATCATTATTCAACTTAATTGCTAAAATTTCCTGCCTACCTTGCCCCATGAAATACCCTGTATCCCTGATTTAATTCCCCTATTCAAACTGTCCCATTTGTCCCATACATCCCTGAAAATTTCATTTATTCATTAAAACATTTTCCCTATTATTATACCTAGCCTAAAATTAGTTCATAATTGTACTTTGTTGAATATCCTTTTACGGAGAGAGCCCTCTCTTGACCTTGTAGGGCTAGCTACAAGGCTGAGCGTGGTTTAGATGTTACCCTGTTTTTCCTTTCTTCGGCCTGAGGTCCAGATCAGGTGATGACATTTCTGGCGACTCCGCTGGGGAGACATGATCTGACTGTCTTCGAGATTATGTTCTCGGCACTCAAATTGAATGTGTATTCTATTTTAAATCGGGCCCTGTGTGAATAAATAGTATTGAAAACTTTTGTCTAAGGTTAAAATTTGGTTATATTGAATGCGAAAAACCTTTACAAATCTCTATTGTCGAAAGTAAAGAGCTTTATTCTTTACCGGCGGAGTAATATTAAGTGGGACCCAGTCGTTGAAGTTAATGCGAGGAGTTAAGCACCAAACCAAAGTGCCATACCATAGTTAAAGCACAATTCATTTACCACCAGTGGGTTTCGGAAACCAAAACTGCCTTTGTCGCGCCGCTTTTGGCCCGGATCAAAACCACGGCAAAAGAACGCGATCCAGTAATATAAGGGCACGTCATCACCCGAATACCACCCATATTGTGCAACTTTCATCTGTTAAATCTCGGCCTTTGAAAAAACGTGAAGTTGTCGAGGATCGTCCGATTTGGAGACCCTTAGATCTGACGGTAATCGCGCAGTGAAGTGCACGAGCAATAATTCAAGGTATGATCTGGCGGTTTTATGTTATTTAATTTTTATTTAATTCATAAAAAATCGAATAATGGATGCGTGGGGCCCCTGTTGAATGAAATCTATGTCGCGTTGGTAGAATAAAAAGGTTTCATGATATAAGTTCGAAAGGTTGATGGTTTTTAAAGGAATAGGGTCATTGTCATAATATTTTGATATTATGACTAGAGCTATAAAGATTTTTAAATGTGTTCCCCTATGTCACATTAAACTGTAATGATTTGTTCGAGAGGTATGAATATTATTGCAAGCGGACATTGTTAAAGCGCTTCGGAAGAGAATATAATTACAAGCACTTATTCCACATTCATAATATATTTCTGGTATTAGAGCATAAAGGCAGATCACCCCAACAAATATTTTCCTGTGTACATTCCCGAACTCTGGAAGATGATGTTCAGAGTTTTCTAGGCTGAAATAGAATTTTGTACAGTAGAAATTTAACCACACTGGCTTCAAGAAGATACACAAGGGCTAATCTAGATCCAAATCCTCCCCCTATGTTTGAAAATCCTAATCTGATTCCAGGAATTTTCAGAAGACAAGAAGGATCACGAAGTCCTAGACCTATCTTCAGATCGCATACTTGGCCCAGTGAGTGGTTCTTTGTAGAAGATATTTCTTTTGATGAGAGTTTTGAGATTTCTTTGTTTAGAAATAAGTCTGAAACTTCACTTGATGACACATTTTTAGATCCAAAATTCCTTGTAGATATTGAAGTTCAAAGAGAAAATTCCTCAATTGATGATTATATTCTGAATTCTCCTCAGTCATCTATCACTGTAACTAATATCCCCGAGCCTTCAGAGTCATCAGGAACAAAATTTCCTCCTCCTAATTCATCAACATTCCCATCAGTCAATTCTCAGCTTGCATCTCCCCCATCAACACCTCCCTTGAATCCCTGTGATACAAACACTGTTGTTAATCCACCTCGAGCCATGGCTGCCCGGTATGTGCCCTTGGTTTTACCTCAGGTTCTCAATGATATGCCTGCTGACAATCAAAGTAAAATTCCTATCTTTGATGCCACTCAAAGCAACACAGCCCAACAACATGTTGATAAGATGAATGAATTTTTTGATCTTCATGAGGTAGAGGCAGAGAATGCAACTACAAGGTTGTTTGTCCAACGCTTGGGGGGTGAAGTCAGAAAGTGGTTCAAAGCCTTACCAACAGGCTCTATTTTCACTTTACAGGAGTTACACACACAGTTTTTAGACCGGTGGGAGGTAAAGAAAAACCCACTCCCAATTTTGTCTGAATATGAGAATATTAATAGAAATGTGGGTGAAACTGTATAGGACTATTGTTTAAGATTCAATGCTGTATACAATTCTATTCCAGCTAACCTCAAAACTCCTGTGGGATTAGCCTTGCTTAAATTTCCAGATGGTTTCGATGCTGATATGGCATATCAGCTGCGAGAGAGAGATCCCACTACGTTGGAAGACATGCAGAAGATAGCGGTAAGTGTAGAAGAAAATCTGCTAGCTAAAAGAGCACGAACTAGAGCTGAAAAGAGAGTCACAGTGAAAGAAGAAGCGTCTCCTTCAAATAGCAAGATGGACACCTTGATTCAGACAGTGGAAAGGATGGTTGATCGATTAACCATTTCAGATAGACCTGAACCTCAAATCATGAATCCGAATTTTAGAGGGCAACAACCATAATTCAGAATTAAGCAGAGAGAACAGAGAACACAGGACCAAGCGGCACCACAACAACAGATCAAAACTCCATTACAGTAGAATTATGTTCAGGGAACGAAGACAGACGAGGATGATGATCCTGTGATTGAAGCCAATCACTTTTTCACAGCTGATGGTGGGCCAATTTTTCTCCCTGAAGATGAGGAATATACAGCGATTGCAGACATTCAAAAGTACGAAAATTTCATTTTGGCTAATGATGCAGTGTTGGAAGATGAGTCTGATGACTACCAAAGAGGATACATGAATGCTTTATCAGCTCAACAAAAACAATATTCTCTGAGGAATAGAGATGTTTCGATTAGTCCCATTCAGAAGAGAAAAGAGCTCCAAATGAAGAACGATGCTCAGAAGAAAGGAAAAGAGCCGGGCGACCCTTCCTCCAGTAAAGCACCTTCAACGATCAACACAACAATTGAAAAGAACCAACATAGCGCATCAAAGGAACAAGTAGAGAAGAAAGATCCTCCAGTTAAAGAGGTAGAAAAAGCTCCTTCCTTTAATTTGGAGAATGAAATTTCTAACCTGAAAGTGTCTATGCCCTTGACTGAGTTGGTGAAAAATAGCACTTATAAAAATCAGGTGTCTAGAATTTTGCAAATAGACTCTGTTTCTGATATGGTTAATGTTGAGGATGATTATCTTGAACTCATTTTTGGTCTAGCCACAGAAGATCAATCTGAAGAAAGTGAAGTCCCTCCCTTTTACCTGAGTCTTAGATTACATGAGTTCATCTTACATAATGCTATTTTGGACTCTGGAGCCTCACATAATTTGATGCCCAAGGCCATCATGGAGAAATTAGGACTTGATATTACCCGTAAATATCATGACTTGTATTCTTTTGACTCAGGTAGGGTCCATTGTATTGGTCTTATCAAAGACTTGGTAGTGTCTTTAGATCAAATCCCAGCCAAGAACGTCTTGATGGATGTAGTTGTTGCCGATGTCCCACCACGGTTTGGAATGCTTTTATCTAGGTCTTGGGGTGCAAAACTCAAAGGAACCATGCAACTTGACTTCTCTTATGCCACCATTCCCGTGTTTGCCCAGTTGAGGAAACTATATAGGGAGAAGAAAATGAAATATATGATCACTAGCAAAGAGAAGCCAGTAAATCATCCCATTAATGCAGTCCACACAGATTTAGAGTCCTTTGTCTTATATTCAGATGGTGGTTTGAATGATGAGAATGTTCAGTTGGTACAAGTAGATGAAATACCTGAGATTTCAGAGAATTTTAGGGAATTCCTCAAACAGGAAAAAGATAAAGCAATAAGCACTTCTGAGCCTCCTACCTTCTAGCAGCAAAAAGACAATGAACAACAGAAGGATGCAGAAATATGTCAAGATAAAGTGGAAAAAGAAGCAAAATTCCAGCATCTACAAGAAGAAGAAGAAGGCCTTTGGAGCATGGATTTTGATGGAGCTGTGGGTAAGGATGGAGCTAGCATAGGAATATGGATTTGGAGCCCTATTTTCCACCCTGAAAAAGTTCCTAGTAATGTTAGAGTATGTGCTTATAAGTTGGCCTTTAACTGCTCTAACAATGAAGCAGAGTATGAAGCTTTGATTGCAGGTCTGAAAATTTTGAAGAAGCTTAATGCAAAAAGGATTTTTGTGTATGGAGATGCAGAGCTGATAATCAAACAGGTCAAAGGAGAGTACCAAGAAAAACATCCGAGATTGAGGGCATACAAAAATGCAGTCCTGGATATCTTGAAGACATTCCCTGAGTACGCTTTGACCGCAGTACCCAGGATGCAGAACATTATTGTTGATTCCCTTGCCACTACTACAAGCAATTTGAAGATTCCGATGAACTCCAACAACAAGTTTGAGATCTATGTCAAACATAGGCCTGTTGTTCCTGACAATTTAAGGTATTGGCAAGTGTTTTGGGATGACAATGAAATCATTTCTTTTTTGCAAAGTGATGGAAAATTGAAAGATACTCCAATAGAAGGTGACCATGAGGTTGATGATCAAGAAATGGAAGCAAATCAGACGGACATATTGCAGCTGAAAGATAATGTGATTCCTAGAGGTCTCATACCTTTAGAGGAACTTTTTGATCAGGATGATGTTGCTAAGAAACCAAGCTTGGTGCCTACTGAGAAAGGATTTGAAGATTTGAATCTTGGAACACCTGAAAAGCCCAAGTTTGTGAAGTTTTCAAAGGCATTATCCCCTGAGATAAAGGATAAGTATGTTAAATTGATTTCTGAATTTTCTGATGTATTTGCATGGGATTATTCAGATTTGAAGGTGTATGACAAAAACATAATTCAACATACTATTCCCATCAAGCCGGATCAGAAACCATTTAAACAGAAGCTGAGAAGAATCAATCTGAAGCTGCTGCCATCCATTGAAAAAGAGGTAAACAGATTGTATAAAGCTGGCATCATTGTTCCTACTAGATTTTCTAACTGGATTTCAAATTTGGTCCCAGTACGTAAGAAGACAGGAGAGATAAGATTGTGCATAGATTTTCGAAATCTGAAAAAAACGTCCTTAAAGGATAATTATCCACTTCCGAAGATGGACCATATTCTACAGAGAGTAGTTGGAGCATCTAGGATGTCACTACTTGATGGCTACTCAGGCTACAACCAGATCTTGGTGCATGAGAAAGACCAAGACAAAACTGCCTTCACAACACCCTGGGGAACCTTCCAGTATGCCAAAATGCCATTTGGACTGAAGAACGCTGGAGCTACTTTCCAGCGAGCAATGGAAATTGCTTTTGCCAATGAAAAGGATGTTTTTCTTGTGGTTTATTTGGATGATCTAGCAGTCTTTTTTGGTTCTGATGATGAGCATTTTCACCATTTGAGAGTTGTTTTTCAGCAATGCAAAAAGTTTGGGATTTCTCTTAATCCAAAGAAGAGTTTTTTTGCCATGGATGAAGGCAAGTTTTTGGGGCATATCATCTCTAAAGATGGTATCCGCATTCATCCATCTAGAGTAGAGGCAATTCAGCACATAGACTTTCCACGGAACAAAAAGGAGATTCAAGAATTTAATGGTAAGATGAATTTCTTGTGCAGATTTATACCCAATTTGGCTGAACATTTGAGAGAAATGACTAACATGTTGAAGAAGGATAGCACTGTCAAATGGAGTGAGGAAGCTATCAAGTCATTTAATCTGGTAAAGTTTGCTTTTTCCAATGCCCCAGTCTTGATTAGTCCCGACTATACTCAAGATTTTATCATTTTCTCATTCGCGTCAGAGCATACTATGGCTGTTGTTTTGATGCAAAAGAGAGACCAGATTGAAAATCCAATTGCGTTTTTCAGTAGGACTATTAGATATGCTGCCTTGAGGTATAATATTATTGAGAAAAAAACATTGGCTCTTATAAAGGCATTGAATGATTTTACGGTCTATATTCTGCATTCACATACTATAGCATATGTTCCAAATGCAGCAGTGAAGGATGTCCTGATGTAAACTGATCCAGAAGGTCAAAGAGGTAAGTGGATAGCAGCTATGTTGGAGTATGATTTGGAGATCAAGCCTACAAAGTTGATCAAAGGCAAAAGGCTTGGAAAAATTAATGTCCCAATCAAATATGCGTGCCCTGGATATAAACCTCATAACAACAATGTCAGAGGATGAAGATGAAGGTTTGCTTGTTCCAATTTCAAGCATTTTTCTACAATCACCATGGTATTCAGATATTGTTTATGTTCTTCAGCATCTTTCACCTCCTCCAGGAATGTCTAAGAGTAAAGGTAGATCAATGAAACTTAAATCTGCTAAATATTGTATTTTAAACAGTGCTCTTTATTGGAAAGATCCTGGAGGTATTCTACTCAATTGTTTGGTTGAAGAAGAGGCTCAAAAGGTAATGCATGATTTTCATAAAGGTGATTGTGGTGGTCATTTGTTTTGGAAAACTACAGCTAACAAAGTGTTGAGAGCAGGATATTATTGGCCCACTTTATTTTCAGATTTATATAAAACAGTGATGAGTTTTCATGAATGTCAAATTTTCCAAGGGAAGAAGAAATTTCTTCCTCTTCCTTTGAAACCAGTTTCAGTGAACGCTCCCTTTTAGCAGTGGGGACTCAATTTCACAGGAGAAATCCATCCCGCTTCATCGGTGCAACATTGATGGATATTGACAGGTACAGATTACTTTAATAAATGGATCAAAGCCATCCCAACAAGGCAAACAACTGATACGATAATTATTCAATTCCTAGAATCGAATATTTTATCTCATTTTGGCTGCCCTTACAAAATTACAACAGACAACGCAGCAGCGTTCAAGTCGAAGAAAATGATGGAGTTCTGTGACAAATATAACATTGTGCTAGGCCATTCGACAGTGTACTATCCACAAGGCAACGACTTGGTAGAATCATCGAACAAATCCTTGATAAATATAATCAAGAAAATGCTGGAGGCAAACAAAAGAAATTGGCATCGAAAGCTCATCAACGCATTGTGGGCAGACAGAGTTAGCAGTAAGAAATCCATAGGTATGTCACCTTTTGAATTGGTTTATGGTACTGATGCTGTCTTTCCTACATCACTTACGGTTCCAGTCATGAGATTATTGCAAGAAGTTGGTAGTGAAGACGATGACAATCAACGAAGGATCAATCAAATGATCCACCTTCAGAAAACAAGAGAGGAAGTGTCATAGAACGCTGTTTAGTTGCAGGAGAAGATAAAAAATATCTATGACCGAAAGACCAAAGAAGAAAGGTTTCAGTTGGATGATGTAGTGTTGAGATGGGATGCAAGAAATGAGGACAAAGGGAAGCATGGTAAGTTTGATAATCTGTGGAAAGGACCATACAAGATTTCAACATACAGGGGACAAAATGCTTTCTTGCTTTCAGAAATGGATGGCCAAGATTGCCCTGGAGGAGCAGTGAATGGTAGGCTTTTGAAGCACTACCATTGTTGAAGATAATGGATCAGAAACTATGTCACAATCATTGTATATACCATTTTATTTTTGGTCAGAGTTCAAGTACACAGTAATTGAAGTTTGGGGCCCGAGGTGAAGGCTATAAAACTTGAATGTCATGTGTATGGTTTGGTTTTATTTCAGTTTTACGTCTTAGTCTTGAGTCAGAGTCAGTTTGCATTGTGTTAGTTTTCAACATTTTTGACTCCATGCCCAATGGATAAGGCTACTTGGTCTACAGTTTTCTTGGCACCTCCAAGGAGCTACCATCCCCATTGGAGCCAATGTTAGTGTTAGTCTAGTCATACTGCCATCAATGATCAAAACTTCTCTTTTTCATTTGCATATTAGGAGTCCCATACCAATAAATTTCACCATTCCGCTAGGTCATGGATTCATTGATGGCAGTGATTTTCATCAGTCTTCCCTCATGTGAAACTTGTTGATTCTCCTCTATATGGTCTTCAATCATGAGTTACTTTCAGTTTGTGAGTCATGTTAGTAGGTCATAGGATGGGTCTCATTAGGTTCTAGGGTCTCACCATGGTCAAATTAATGAGTCAAGTGTCAATAAATATCATCAAGGTCATGAGGAAGTCAATAAACTCAAAATCACAGCACCTGGAAGATCAAAGAAATGTTTTATCTAGTTTGATGTAATTTTCACCTCAAAACCATGTTTTGAGGTGAAAACATGATACTTTGCCTTTATTATCATTCATTATGTAATTTTATGTCAGCATATGTAATAATTCACACTTTAGAAGCTGTTATCTCCACAAAGTCATCACCTTGCCTTTCGGAGAAGTTTTCCACAACATTTTCAGTTTAGAATCATGTTCTAAGTATGTTCAGCAGAAAGAAGCCCAAAAAGAACTTTCCAACTGTATATTACACTCTTAAAACTGACTTCTAGATCGAAATTTATGCCTACATGAATAAAGTCCTCTATACCCTAACCCTCCCCATTTTTCCCACCTTTCCCTTAAACTTTATGTTATTAAAGTTTAATATTTTCTTTTATAAAATCCCTTTTCCCCCCATTCGATGGCTAAATTGCATTATTTAAATACATATGCGGTTTATTTAATAACCACTTCCCCTCCATACTCCTTTAAAATTTATAATAAACATTTCAAAGTTTGTTGTTATAAAATCCCGATAAGCCAAACCACTTCCCCGCCATACCTTTGAAACTTTACAATAAAATTTAAAGTTTTATTATAGTCACCCACTCGAATCCCTTTCCCTTTCCATCGTAATCGCAACAATTAATATATGTGCCCTGATTGGTCCTTTGTTAAAACTCCGATGCGATTGCATTGAGTTCCCCCGATTGTATATCTCTGATGAAAAAACCCCGATTGACCCCGACCGATGTTATCTTTGCCGTCGATCTGCCCATCCGATCGGACAACCCATACTTGATCGACACTTTCAAAGAGTCCCTCCCGATTACTCCTCCGTCGTCGATCACCCCCTCCAATCCGATGGCCCATATTCCATCGCTTTGTTGCAATCGACGTTTTTAAATAAAATTCCCCTCCACCCTCCTCTGATCTCCCGATGCTGATGGACTTTCGGGCCCACCACATTATCTTTCGCCCTTTCATAATTAAATAGCCATTTTCTTGTGTAAATCTTAAAATCGTGTTATATTTCATTTTACAAAGGACTCTCCCCTCCCCCATCGCATTTAATCCAATCGCATCGAAAAATTCATTGCCTCATTCCAAATATATGCGCTCCTGTCCCCAAGCCCGATTCCGATTGCGACTCCCAAGGGCCCCACTTTAAAAATCCCTTCGCTCTTTTAAATTTCTTTTCCCTTATAACACGAAAGGTTTGTTTTAAATCTGTTTTAAAGGGATTTCTCTGCCCTTCTATTTATAATCCCATCGGACTTTTTCCCAATCGCATCGGAGTTTTTATATATTCCCTGTTCCCATTCCTCCGATCCCGATTGCGATTACATCATATATTTTAACAACTCCCCTTTCCTCCGATCCCGATTGCGATTTTAACACTCCATTATATATTGCCTCCCCTCCGATCCTGATTGCGGTTACAATATGGACCCCACTTCCCTTCGCTCCCTCTTTCCAAAATCGGTTTTTCCCTTCACTAAAGGCATCATTTGATTTGATTTTTAAAACCATTTTATTCAAAGTCAGTTTTCTTCAAAAGGAATAAAATAGTGAGAAACAGTTAAAGGGCCGAGGAACTAAATATGAAAAAGTAAGACATCTTCGGAAACGGTTTAAAGAGATATTTTCTATAGGTTTCTCCTTCTCATTCGTTGGATGTAACAACAAATTTTCAAGTGGTCAAAATGTATTGTTGTCCCTTATTTTCAGGGGCAGATTGTTGGATTTATTTTCTATTATCGGACTTCAGTTCTTCAGTTAGTAAAACAACTTCCTTTTTCTTTGGATCTATGTTCCCACATTTCAGTCTATTTAAATGTATTTGTAAATCATTTGTAAAGCAGTCTGTAAATCAGTAAGTAGGGGAATAGTGTGGAAATCAAGGAGAACGCTCTGTGCTCCATTGTAACAGTTTTGGATAGGGAATTAATAAATAGATGCAGCTCTAATTTGTGGGATCCACGTGGTATGAATTTTAGCATCTGATTCTTCCTTTGTGTTCATATGTAAATTTTTTATGTTCACCTTTCAGCCATAAACATTTCTGGTTGAATGCTTTCAAGATAGAAAGGTAGAATCCATTTTTATGCTCTGCCTTGGGAAATCATTCAATACTTTGTGTTTTTCTTCTGTTTGAAAAGGATCCATCTTTTATGCCATTTTCAACTCCTCACCAGTCTTTCCATTTCATCATTATTCAATTTAATTACTAAAATTTCCTACCTACCTTGCCCCATGAAATACCCTGTATCCCTGATTTAATTCCCTTATTCAAACTGTCCCATTTGTCCCATACATCCCTGAAAAATTCATTTATTCATTAAATTTTTTTCCCTATTATTATAGCTAGCCTAAAATCAGTTCATAATTGTACTTTTTTGAATATCCTTTTATGGAGAGAGCCCTCTCCTGACCTTGTAGGGCTAGCTACAATGCTGAGCGTGGTTTAGATGTTACCCTGTTTTGCCTTTCTTCAGCCTGAGGTCCAGATCAGGTGATAACACCCTCCATGGTAACTTCCCAGGTACCCACCCCATAGTCATGCTGGATCATTTTCCAAAGTAATGAGGGAATCCATAGGCTCAGCTCCACCCTTAATCATCAAGGGAATCTAGAGGTTTATACCTCCACCCAATGGTAATTATATATATAATCCCATTCACGATTATGGGCATTATTAAACCAAGTAGTGTTATGTCGACATAAATATTGGGAATCTAGAGGCTATCCCGCCTCCACCCAAAAACAATACATAGCATGTTGGCCTAGATTTTCCCATGCCTTCCTACCCTACACAAGTTACACTACTAACATACACACAACACGATGTTGCATACACCTAACACAATACATGTACATTTGGCACAATACAACATATACATATACACATATACAATATATGAACATACACAAATGTAAAATATATGAACATATACTCATTAATCAACACATTACACAATGTAACATAGAATATAGATACCACACCATCTCTATTTACATGAACTAGGCCATATTACCTGTTTTTTTTCCATGTTCACAATTTTTGCATAGGCAAAATGTGATGGTCATGTCCTCTTAAATCAATAGGATTTTTTTTTTTTTTTTGTCAATAGATGCTATCCATGAGTGGTCATGTTTCGATTTGAATGGACCCTGACAACCCTATCAGAAAAAATGGGTAATTTAATATTGATCTGAAACAACATAATCATGTATTCAATACATAAGCACATATGCAATAAAGTTAGGGTTAAGAGAACTCCATTTTATTTCCCATCATTTCCGTGGGCTCAATCAAACTAATAAAAACAAAATCACAAAAGGAAAATAAAATCTAGATTTGAAATCATAAAAGAGTTGTAATAAAAAAAAATGGCCATGCATATTCAACAATAATTAAATAGCCATTCACAAGCTTAAAGTTTAGAGGCATAACATAACAATATCAATAAGAAGTCCAAAAATTTACTCCATGTCCTGAGTCCAACACTCATGGTACTATCAATCATCAACCATGCATATACATATATAATAAAATCAGTTTCCCTTCCTTTTCATACTGTGGGAATAATACTGTTTTAGGTGCTCTTCCCCATAAGACTAACATCATATATTTTTCTTTCATCCTCAGTATTTCAAGGCCTTTTTCTGCTATCATCACTTCACTTCTCTGAGGGTTGAACTTGGCATGTTAATTCCTACAACTATTCCTACAGTTCCTAATTCCAATTTGTTAGTTCTTGTTATTACATGTCAATTTTCTTTATCTCTACCTTGCAAATCTTGAGCACAGTTTCCAATTCAATGAGCCGAGCCTTCAAGTCTTATATTCCTCCCATGTGTTGCCACAAACACAAAACTATTAGTTCATAAATTTAAATAAAAAGACATATATCAGTGGTCCTCTTACCAAGTGAAACAATATGCCTTGTAGTTATTCACACATTAATAAGAATGTTATCGATTATACATCAAAATAAAATCATTATTTACATGAGCTTGATTTCAAATTCAGTAACGCATATGAACATTAGTCATAGATATCATCCTACAATGTCAATTTTTAGAACTCAATATGCAATCCTTATTGACGGAGTCACGGAAGTTAGTCTCTTCATTGAGACCATTATTACCATCAAAATCAATTGTTTAAACACTTCGATGGAATCAACATTCTTATTAAGGAAAAGAGACATGGTACCTACAACCTCGTTAGTACGCATCAACTTCTTAAATTTTCACATTCATAAAGGGAGTACATCACAATATTTGCATGCAATCTTAAATTAGCACAAAATAATACCATCATAAGTAATCAACATTCACATAATATGCACACAATCCATGATCATAATGTTATAACCAGTACTTTCCAACATGTATTTGTTAGTTACTAAATTCCCACTCTGTGTACTTGTAATCATATAAATCGTTAGATCCATCCAATGCATGCATAGGAATATACATAAACCTGTCATACTATCAAAGATGAGAGTAGTATGCGAGACAAGAGACACTATGTAGTTATTCACATGCATACCTATTAGCAGTACCAAAATTATGTGTAACATCATACAGACAATTATTCCAATGGCTAAATTAACACATGCAGTTATAAGGTTAAATAAGTTCCCATCAATATGGAAGCACCATTGCAGCCTATACTCAATTCCACAAGTTGGGTTATAATTAGTCATATTTATAATAAAATATAATACTTGAGATCTAGAATTACACTCTTGCCTTAAGGGTTCAAACTTGAACCTCCAACTTAGTTAATTTTGTGATAGGGTACTAGCTTCATCCCCAAAATTTTAGGGGTACATATTTACAATTTCATTCCTTTCATGATAAATCCCGTTAAGTCCAAGTGTTGAACATGGAAAATTTGATACGACTCTGTAACACACCCCCTTATCTAACTCGATAACTAGACGTAGTAACTCTGATAATCTGACTCTCAATGTGAAATCATGAGAATGGGGAATAAATGAGAAACACCATCACCTTTTTGTTTTCAAGACGATTCCGGTGACATAAAATTTTACCCTATTCAGGCTTCGAGAACAAAACTTATGTCGTTTTAAAGTTTTATTTCCTTGCATTGCAAGGATATTTTTTTGTGCCACGTGGCACCCACATGGTGCCTAAGTGCATGTTATCCTAATACCACATCACATTATGTTAGGATAGGTGGCCTATAACACCTCCCCCTTGATCCATGTGACATGGTTATACATATTATTGATGTGTACATCACGTGCTTGATATAGTGGTTCACCCCCTTCACAATCTATTCTAACCATGTTACACTCCCAAAATTATATAGTATGCTCAATTATATGCAAACAACCATATATATATATATACCTATCAGGGATTGAAACAATGTTATACTCATAGGCCTATAGATTATTCTCAGTATCAATTTATAATTTAATGACTAATTTTAACCCTACAAGATTGGGTACTCTCCAATATGGTATGTGGGGTATATTTCCATGTACATATGCATTTACAATATTGATATCATCGTAAATTTCAGTTCCTTTTAAGCCACTAAATATGTCTACGTACCTATAGGCCGCCTGCACGGATTTTCAACAAGAAATGTGCTCTTATTAGTTTTCTTACATGAGTTTCAGTAATCAACGATGCACCATATATATATATATACATATGATACATGTAAAAACTACATCAACATATGGTATCTTTCACATGATGGATTAGCTTTCAGATTGCACACATTATGAATTACTATCCTTAATTTTGTATCAGTTTGCATTGCATATTTTTTCCCAATGAGATCCAGAAACCATTAGGACCACAACCAAGTTTATACACCTTGTTTCTCTTGTAGTTCCAGGCATGGTAAAAATTGTAATTTCCACATGGTTAAGGTATGGTGAGTTCAACCAACCCCTGAAGGAATATAATACATTCTTGAGGTGCACATATATATACTATTAACTTGTATAATTTATAACACGGTAAGCACCACTTCACGCAAATACAAGTCTATGTAACAAGAGTCAGGTTATAGTTTTGTAATATCTCTTATATCGCACAAGAACCTAGTGAGGAAATTATTAAATCACACTTGATGCTGGAATTAGATGGACTCACTAGTCCTCATATACAAGGTTTATAGTTTAAGTCTTGCACTTAGATTGCTTTCTTTCTTTGGGCAGGAGAATATGCATATGTTTGTATAGTTTCCAATTGTTGTGAGTTCTACCTTGTCTAGCTATTCTGGTTGGACTGTATTAAATTATGTAGATGTTTCACTTACATGGCCAAGGTTAATTTAAGTCTAGATTCTTTAGTGATAGTCACATAGTATTATAAGCATATTACTACCAATCATCGCTCATCTATTTGGAAAATCATATGATATGTTATGCCTTACACCCTACTAGGATTATGCATCATATATTCCAACCATACATTATATATTAAATCTATAATACCTATGAGTAATCAAATTTATCATGGGTAGTGTCAAACCAACCTATCTCTACCATAAAGACAAAAGGTCACACTTCATGGTAATATTGACCAAAGGTAAGGGAGTTTCATGCAAATTAAGGAGAACATATCACATATTCAAGAAAATATTGTTAACCTAGAAAGTGGGATCAACAAGAACTCTCTTTCTTCCATTATTTCCATCCTGGAAATATGATAAATTCATTAAACTGCAACAACTAGAGCATTAGTACCCATTTTATACATGGACAATGTTTGTCTATTCAATTGATTCATTAATCATTACAATGTTAAGATCTAGTGTAGTTGCTAACTATATTAAACAACCATAGAAAGAGTTGCACACCACATCTTCAGGACAAGTTAGTAACCATGTAGCTTAGCATGGAGTCTTTTATACTCTCAATCAATAACTGGGACCTAGCAACTAAAGGCCAATTTATCCATATAAGGAAAACATGCTTAAAATTAAATAAATAGTACATTGGACTATGAAAACATAACAAAAAATTCAATGCACTTGTTAAATGGATTGAATTCTTATATTGAAATATAAGCTGGGAAACTAAGCCTTGGACTATGACTCCACCCAACCGTAGACAAGTAGCAACTAGGTCTCTCTTGCAGCGCTCACCCCTAAGCCAAATTTCATAGCATGAGTGAGGGAATTGCTTAAAGGATTAAAACCAAGTTTTCCAACTGAAACCAAGGTTCCAAAGGTCCAACCACCTCCACCCACTGGCTGAGAGCCAATAATCAGATTGTGCACATGGACCTTTAGAGGTGTCAATAGTGATACAAGGCAATTTGTTTTTTTCTTCCTCTGAGCTATCATGCTCAAATCCTTTCTTCTTCTACATTGTATTTTTTTAACTTAATTTAGCTACTGGGTCAATATATATCTCTAGAAATGCACTTTCACAGTGTATCTCCCTCCAATGATGCTCAAGATGAGAACTCCTCGTCACTATTCACTCCATCTCATATTCTACGCTCATACCAGGGATGCACGAATTGTATACATAGACCTTGGTTGAGCTTTGTTTCTCTCCTCAACCAAACTTTCGAATGTCCTTCCAAGTTCTTTGTATCCTCTGAACACTCCAACTTGTGTAATGTTCAATAAATTTTGTTTCCCAATGTTTTTGAGGTATCTTGACGTTGTATGTTCACCATCCAGACTTCTGTCAAATATTCCCCATGCTTTTTCGAAGGCTCTCCTCTCTTGTTTATGACACAATGCCACCTGTCATTTCTATCTATTCTCAATTTCTATCGAGAAATAACTACCTCGACCCTTTACATTGCTACTTCCCCTCCATGTCCTCCCATCCTCCCCTACCCATTTCTTGCATATTCCTCTCCTCTTTAGCATCGTGCTCCTTGGCTATTATTTAAGTCTAGCCAAGATCTCTCTAGTACATGGAATCATGTTAGATGCTTGCCCTTATCTCCTAATTTTTTTTTTTGTTACCACAAGTGGTCAACAATTATGTGTGAACCCAATGATGAATTGGTTCCCTACTACATGGAAAAATTTCCATTGGCCTTGATGTCTCGTGTTCAATTAGCTAGAGGCATACTCTTTTCCTCATCCTCAACTATTTTTTTTACAACCTGTACCTTGTGCACACTTGTTGCCCTCCATGGATGCCATCAAGAATTCATTATCCCAAGAAATCCCCCCCCCCCCCTCCTCAAATCTGAAATACGTGTCCTTGTACTTCGCTTATTTTTATTTAAATAAATTTACAATTATTGGGAAAAGTAACTGGGGTTCTCACACTCACTATCTGGTGATCCTTAGTACAACAACAAAAATGTTGCAACTCCCAAGGGTCTCATCTTTAATTTTCAACTTAGGGTTCGTAAAAAATTAAGAAGGGTTATAAATATATGTGCAGTAAGAATTGTCTCTTTCTTTTGCTAAATTTTATATAAGTGGAAGAGTTAAGATGAGATATGGTTACAGACAGACCATTCTAACTATTCTATGCTTTAGGAAAAACTTGAAATTGCAAGGAATGAAAGACAACAAGGAAACCTATGCGAATTTCGATGACGGAATGGAAGCCATATTAATTATAATGAAATTAAAGCATATCTATTCTATTGTGCAAAGAAAGAAAACACACAAACGAAGTAGAATATTTCAAATAGTAAAACCTAATTATGCAGGAAAACGGTAATTTCTACAACAAAATAGGTCAAAGAATCTAATTTTATATACACTTACAGTTATAGGGACATTGTACCATATAAAAGAAGGTGAATCATGACTTGGATGCAATTTTGGGCAAGTATCAGAAGAAAATTGCAAACTACTCTAAGTGTCTCTGTTTTTCTACAAAGACAATCCAATGAACAAAAAAATGTGCTAGAGGCAAGGCTGAAAAGCAAAAGAACCTAAGTAAGGACTAAGAAATGATAAGGTATACATTTCCAAGTCATTACATGAATGGTGGTATGGTTTATTCAACAATATATGTGGTTGTAGGGTTTCCTGTAGCTGCAAAATAAGGGATTGCATAGACACAATGAAACAATAATGATAGACAAAAAATAACAATAATAACTAAAGTGAACTGAAATGCATAAAAAAGGACGCTACTTGAACAATATAACCACTACCAATGCTATCATAAAATTCTCAAAATATGTTGAAATGACACCCCAAGGGGGCTTCTGATTTAATTTTCCCTTAATTAAATTAGAAGGGAAATTGTAATTTAATCTCATGACAGCTTGTATTAGTTAACTAATTCAGAATGGATGATTTAGCTTAGGAAATTTGAGTTTAGGGTCATAGAGTAGGAATGTATAGTTCTCCCATGATATAAGGTGGTCCAGTTACAATTATTTGTGAGTTGTAATTATTTAACTCAAGAAATTGAGTTAAAATAAGTTTAACTAGTTCTAACTGAGTGATGAGCTAGTGAGAGGTCAAGAGAATTAAACCTGATTTAATTCACAAGTAGTGATTAGTCAGTTAATTGATAATTCAATATAAATAATGGTTTCTTGTCAGTTCTAAGGAAGGCCTAGTTGAGACTGAGGTTAAAGTGATGATAACTATCAGTTGTATAATTATAAAATTGTACATGCCAATTATAGAGTCATGTGGAGGCCAAGGAAGCATTGCACAATCAATTAGAAGGATTTTCCTATTTAATAGGGATTTAATTACTCTAGGAATGTGTGAGAAAGGCAAGCTGAGTAGAGGCCGAGAATTGGCTAAGTAATTGAATGATTATTCCTAGATCAGAGTGAGACAGTTGGCAGAGTGCAGGAATTTCTCTAAGAGAGAAAGCATTGTATTGTTTCATGATCTTGACTTTATACAATATAAAAATAATGGAGTTTTAGGCCGTTTTCTTTCCACAGATACATATTGTGTTGTGTGACTTATTGTCTCTTTCTCTTACTTGTTATGTGATTGTGCAATCTTGTTTTATTTCTGCAAATTATAGAAGGAATCAATATCTTGTTTTAGTACATTACAAGGTCGGACTGAATCCCATTGTTAGATTTTCTACAAAATATTTCTAGATAGAGACTATTCATAAATCATCTAAGTAATCAAGCATAAAATAAATATTAAAAATTAAACTGTAGAAATGAACAAATGCATAAATAGTAATGGTATATAAGGGTATTGAGCACTTGGGGTGGGCCCTAATCCAAGGAATCTCATATCCCTGAAAGAGAAGTAGACTAAGAACTAAAACCAAAGATGAATTTCATTAATTGAAGAATTTCTTATACATGGGAAAAAGTTTCAGAAATTGAAAATTAGACTTCTTTATGCTCTACATTGTTATTCTATTACTTCTACTAATTTCCTAGTGAGCTATTTGATCCCTATATATATAAAAAATGAATGAGGGGAAACCTCCTTGAAAGGAGGATTTCTCTCCCTCCAAAATTCGTAGAAAACTAGATCATGTTCCCCTAGTGGCCTCACGACAACATGAAGGAGAATTTATTGTCTAAAGTTGGCTGAGTTTGGGCCTTCTATAGTGGGGGGAAGGCCCAAAAAATCTATAGAGGAATATCTTCGTAATCTGTGAAATTCCTCTTAATATCCTACATAATAATCATGTTAGGAACATAAAGCATGATAAATATGTTTAGCCTTACTAAGAACTCAATTAAGCTACGAAAGTGTTATTAAGTGCAAAAGAGAAGGTCTAATACAACCTTTATGTGCCTAGGAAAGGTTAGATAGGTCTTATGTTTTACCTAAGTTGGAGGCTCATCATACCACCCTGCTGAAACTGTTATTCACCCTTTAAGTAGCCTACTCCTCCCCCTTCCTATGTTTTTCCTCATTCATATCTTTGTTGATCTGTTTTATATTCCATGTTGAGATGGAGGTGGTTGTGCCTGCTGAATGGAAACCTACTTTTTCATCAATGTGTTGCCACTCCCTTGATTCCTCTTCCTAAATATGATGTTACAAATTCCTATTGGAAGCTTGTAATTTCTCAGCGGAATGATATTTTCTAATTCTCATGTTGTGAGGTAGTGCTTTCAATATCCTTTGGAAATCCCGTGAGATTTCTTCACCAAACAATCTGAAAGTATCTTGAAAGTGGAGGATGGAATCAACTTGCCTAAACTTCCACCACTTTAGGATCCGAGTGCATGAGTGGAAGTGATGATGGATGCATTGGGATGTTCAAGTATAATCTAAAGAGGCTCCTTTATCTCTCCATCCATGGTCCTTTTTAGTTCTTTAGCTCTAACATCCTCATGCCTTAACCAAGATTTTAAGGCCAATAAATGTGCATCTCCCAAATATGAATTTGGGTCCCATATGGTTATATCTTGAAGCATAAGGTTGTGAAGGTAAAATTCAACAACCTTGGCCTTATCTTCTATGCTATATTGTATGCAAAATTCAATGAAGTCCCTGATTTCTTGTAGAGGGAGAGCACCTTTTTGTGTAGGCATGTTTATCTGAAACCTGTGTCATTGCTCTATGAGGAATATAGAGTAGGTATCTGAGGGTTTCCTGTAATATACTACCTCTAAAGAGAGGTGTGCTATGGTGCCCAAAGTTGTTTCCAAGGTTGCAACCTTAGTTTCCCTATCCTGTAGTAATTTTTGTGTATGGTGAAATTTGTATTTTAATGACTTATTTTCTATCTCTAGGTGGTCCCTTCTATTTTCTTCATAAAACCTTAGGAGTGCCATTTATTCTCTCATTCTCTTCATCTCATATTCCATATTGGCAATATCAATGACACCTTTATATTGGACAATCTTGTACCATCGGTAGGTCTCAACTTTATCCTACTATACTTCAAGGAATAGTTGTGGTGTTATGTGTATAGGAAGCATTTTTCCTTCATCAATCCAAGAATAAAAGGAGTTGGTTCTCCTTTGAATTGGTTGTGTTAGCACAAGGAGTCACTCCTTGACTGCAAAGGAGTAAGCCTTACACATCATAGTTCATTTCAAAGAAAAATATTTTGGATGGTGGGATGGCTTCTTAAAGAGTTTGAAATGATTTCAACTCTTTTAGACCTTCATGCATTTGGAAAGTTGTGGAAAATATAAATTGTATGGAAAATTTTGTAGTTTAGGGGAGAAGATTGTGACAAATGAAAAGTGACAGATAATTGGTACTCAGTCTAAGAAATAAACATATCCTAAATCAGTCACACATCTATAAGAGTGGCCTTTTACATAAACTTTGTTTTATGTAAAGGAATTTTTTTTTAGAAATCAGAATACATGCATAAATAATCTCATAAATCCTTCATGAAACCTTAACTAGCATGCTCTACACAACATACATATGATTTGCAGAAGATTGAACAGTAGATAATTAACTATTAGATCCTCTAACAATGCTCTTACTCCTACTTCCTAGCTGCTGCAACTCATAAATTAGATGAATACAACAACAAGAGAAACACACCATACATTAGATAGTCCTTGAAACAAAAATTCCTCTAGCATGAAGTACACAAATGAGTTTTCTTTATTATGAAAAATTCTTCAGGTCGACCAAAATCCAACCTTGAAATGGTATTTATAAATGATATTTATAGAGAGAGGAAACAATGCCATCTCACCTAAAAATAAGGATCCACTCTTCCTCTCATTACATAGGAGTTATAACATATTAAAGACATATCCTATCAAACTATAACTAACAGGACATATGTAGATAGGAAGAAAAGGACTATTCAAACTGTGTTGCTGAGTATGCTAGAAACCTGCCTACTTTTCTGCTGTACTGTCTCTCCATGATCTTGGTTCTTTAAAACCCATGTAGCTTCATTAAATGTTTCATTTAACAACCTCAAAACCACTTATCAACCATTACTTGACATGTACATATCATTAGGAGTCATTATCATCCTCGGAATAGCTCGAAAATTCTGTTGAAAACTGTCGAAAATCATTAAAAACAGACGCTACCAGAACTTTCGGTAAAAACCTGTAACTGCACAAAAAACTGTAATGCTACTGGAAGTTCTAGTAGTAATCTGTTTCCTTTTAAAAAATTCACAACAAGATAATTGAAAAATTCTATGCAGATTAAAACATTATGAAAATTGAGCTATTTTGAAAAAATGATACTTCATTGGGACATCCTTTTACCTCTCCTCCATAAGAGTTGCAATTTATGCAAGCTTGTCTAAACCTGTTTTACTGTCAATTGTTGATTATGACCTTGTAGTCCCGGTGGTTGTCTCTTTTGCAATGGCCTTTTTCTCTTTTGAGCTCTTTTGGATTTTCTTCTCTTAGAGGTTCCTATTTGTTGGCCTGAAGGAGCTTTACCCTTTTTTTTCTTCTTAAACCCACTAGATTTTGCAATTGAAGGAGTTATAGTCTGTAACCCTTTAGATTGCCTCTCCACATTTATAAATTCTGTCTTCAAGCTTGGGTTATGTAGGGATTTGGATCTCAGCCTAAATTTGTTGCTAGATCTTGTTTGTATTTTTCTGTTGCTAACAACATATCCTACATCCTTTATGAGCTCCTCATATTATTTGGTGGGCTGATAATCCTCCTGAACCATAGGCTAAATGTTTTCTACTGAACTTTTTGGAAGCACCTGTTCTTTTGATTCTTCTGCAGCTGCAGTCTTTCCTTTCTACCCTCTGACATATACCTTGGGAAAAGGAGAAATAAGAGGCACAATCTTCATTGATTTGAGCTTGCTAATAGATGAACCTTCTCCTTTTTCCAACTTCTCTTGAAATTTGGTTGGGGAAGTCTTTTCCTTTTCCTTTTTGTCCTTAGCCTTCTTGTATATATTTACCTTCTTTGCTTTTCTTTTAGTACTTTTACCAAATAATGTAGTAGTTGTTTTCTGAATTTCTTCCTTTTGCTTAATAGGTTGAGAATGTTGCTATGAGTCTGGAGGTTGCTGAGCAAGAATTTTTTTGTAGGTACAGGTTGGCTTGACCTATAAAATAGGAGATGATCCCAAGACTGGTTTCTTCTTTTAAGTTCTTCAACAATCAACACCTTGAAAAGATCTTTATGGTAGATGCTATAATCAGAAGTTGCTGCATGGGTTTGTATTCTAGTTGAAATATTAGTCAATATTTTTAGCAGGAAGAAAGGTAGGTTGAGAGTCGTCAAACCTACAAGGTGAAACAAAAACCTCATGTGATACAAAAATACAATAGTATGCCTCCTCTCACAAGTAAGATATATCTTAATGAGCTTGAGAGTTTCAGGCCATTCATTCTTGAGATAACTACTAGTAATCCCTTTAGCCCATTTAGGGTCTTTTTATTCATCCTTGATGAATATGTTCAAGTCTCCTCTAGTAATAACTTGGTTTTTGAACCATTTCTCTAGACATTCCTATGGGAGGTGGAAAGGTTCAACAATGGATTCTGTTGACACCTGAAGCTTGAGGCCATAAAAATTTGCTTCTTGTCCATCAAATGAGAGGGAAAATTCTTTGGCTACTCCTAGATGAGAGCTTCCCAACCTTGAGAAAAATGGGTACCAACAACTTGTACAAAAAACCTCCTCACATTTGGTTTGGTATCTATTAAATCAACCCCTTGAGGTTCAATACACTTAAGTTTTCCTCCTTTAGTCATCTGAGCAATAATGAAGGCTGTCTGCTAGATCATAAAGGTGTCAATATTAGAAAAAATTACTTAACATGTGTTGTTAAATCCTCAATGTAAATTGTCTGAAAACTCAGTCTCCTCTTCAAGCTACTCACTGGAACTGCTTATTCACCAACAACCGAATTTGAAAACTGATTTCTTTCCTTTTCTTTTTGGAGATTTTAAGTGATATGTTGGTTCATTTTTCCATGTACACGATCTTTTCATAATGGGAAGTATCCAAAACCATATAACACACCTCGTGATATTCATAATTATCTTTTAGTTGCATGCTTTGTTTCATATTCTCTGCAACAGGTGGCTGGAGTTGAATGATGTTTGGGTTGGCAGTCACCTCCATCACATTTTTTATGGTAGGCCTAAAGTTCCAGCATCACTCATGCATGATTAACCAATCGATCACCACATTAAATCATATATCCATGATTAATTTTAATAATAATTATGTACCTTTGACATGTGGGCACAACAACTTGGGCTGACAGGCAGAAAAAACAACAATTGGTCTTCATGACTGCACATTGACACCTAACTCTTCCGCGTATGACCACTACTAACTCGACATCATTCAAACATATAACCTTTCCTATCATGTGATATGGCTCATGATTAAAAATATTTATACCTTAATTGATATTGAGAACATGTGGCTAACTCAAAAGCGGCTACGTTTTTTTTTTTTTTTTTTTTTTTTTTTTTTTTTAAACAGGGGAAGTTATTGGAACTTCTGGTAGCATCGGGTAAAGGAAAAACAAGAATAAAACAGACTTCCTGATAGGGTTAAAACAGACGCTACCGGAACTTCCGACAACGTTCTAATTTTTTTTGAAATTTACAAATTTTTTATCCTAAAAGTAAAACAATTTAAAACACACTCATGAATAAGCATAGAACTGTGATAACAGGTTGCTTTGCTACCCTTTCAATATCTTGTAATTTTCTAGGTTGTGCCTATAGTAGGGTGACCCATCCTTGTAGTTGAGCGTATTTCTCTTCTTATTGTATTTGCTACCTCATTTCCTCAAGAGGTGTTTGTATCTTTTCTCTTTGTACCTATGGTGCCTTTAATTTATGCTCCTAATTCTAATCCTAAAGCTCTTATTTATCTGAGCTAGGAGTCTCTTTAATAATGAAAGGAGTGGGAGAAGGAAGCCTTGGTTTGCCACTATACCATACTATGGTTCTTTTTCTCTTACTGAAGTAAATAGGTGGTTGAGTAGGCATTCTTTTCTTTCTCTTTGTGGGAGTATTGGGTTCTTCTATTGTAGCTACAATCTCCTTTTCTTCCTCTTCCAAAGGTTTTTCTCCTTATATTTATGCTACATGGCTTTCCATTTCCTCTTCTTTCCTATTTTTAGTTGGAAACCATTTTTTTGAACCTAAAGTCCTACCAATTCTATCTGATACTCTACTTGAGGGTCTACCAATTCAACTTGGGGTTCTGCCAACTCTGTCTTAGGGTCTGTTAATTTATCCTAGGCCTCTAAGAAGGCTTGTATTTCCATGTCAACAAGGTACACCCATGGAATCGGGCAATAAATATTTTTTGATGCATCCATGACTATTAATCTAAACAAGTTGTGATGGGACATGTGATTCTGTTTACCCTCCTTAACTTTGGTGCTCATCTCTTTTAGGGATTGGAGGACGAAGTGTTAGATAATTAACCTCTCATGAATAGGCATGTCAACTTCGAATATTAATTGATATATGAATCTAAATTGATAATCATATACCTTTCTTAGCCTTCCCACACAAGAGATATGCTCAAGGATATGATATGCTATTTCATCCTAGGGGTATGGTAGTTTTTCCCTTATGATCCCATTTTTGTCTTCATCTGGTTTCTCATTAGGGGGGGAATCCTCCTTTTGCATTGATTGATTCATGCATTTTATCTTTACAACAGTGCATCCCTTTTGGAAGGAAATTGAACCTAATTATTGAGTCCTAATCAATGTATATCATCAACCCTTTGAATACGGTGACTACTTCTTGTCACTTAGGATGTTGTATATTCAAGGCAAACTCTAAGGAAACTTCATCATCATAGCCTGCAAGTTTCTCAAAGAACCCCAGCTAACGGCAATTTTATAGGATGGTCATGACCCCACGATTATGATAAAACTTAGGGGTATCAATTGGTTCTCTCATATTGAATCCTCCCCCCATTGTACGACACAAGTTTACACAAGTTTGAGAAATATTTTTTTGCAAGGAAATATTTTTTATATGTTGTTACAGGGATTAGGGTTTTCTTGTAGAAGAAGGGAATTATATAGCTAAGGGAAATGCACAACTTCCAACAAATTCTTAAAAATAACTTATCACTCCATACTTTATATCATTCTGCATATTTGAATACAAAAGGTTGACTGGTTATTCCTCTATAAATTTAGACCCTTGACACAAAAAACCCGCTGATTGATAAATTCAAGTAATTAAGAAATAATCCCAGTGAAAAATGTGAGTGAGGTAATGGAAATATGTTATACCTATGATTTCATAAGGAAAAATCCCTTTCTCAACTTGTTTGGGCCTCTATGAGCATTTCTAGTGATGTTCTATGTCATGTAGTAGAACCATTTGTATCTTGAAGCTCAAATATTTTGGAATCGATGTATTGTAACCTTCTCCTGTAATGGTGGCAGACTTTTTCTAAGCTTTTTAATACTTGGATGCATGAAAAACGTGGAATGAGAATAGGTGGTGAGCTAAAGTTGATCTTGAGGTTAAGTGAAGACAATGTCAGGTGGTGGATGAGAGAAAAATTAGTGCACAATAGTTGAGTTGGCCCCCACCTACCTCCATCGGTCTTAGTTTCCTTGTACTCCTGCTTTTCATCATCATTACTAAGAGGAAATGACCTATATTTTAAACAATATCCTCATTTTGCCTTATTCACCTCCTCACACATTGGAACAACTTAGACGGAGTGTAGTTTTTTTGCCAAATTTGTCTAGGACCTATTATTTTACATTTTGATGATGCTAGAGGTTGTTCTGACGTATCTACAGGTGTTCTCATGATGTTGTTTCTTGAGTAAATAATATTGTAGCTACTCATGTCCATTTTGATAGATGGAATGGGTGTCTTTACTATTAATTCCTATATAGATATGCGTGACTTTGTAGCATTCTATAATATTTATTAGGAATGTTGGAGACTTGGGCCTGTAGATTTCTGTAGCCTTCTACAGGACTGTGTAGTCTCCCGTGGCAGCCACATAGATCCTTCATGCTCATAAAAATACTCTTCTGAAACATCAAGGGGTGTTGATAATTCAAGGAGATGATTATGGTGATGGAGAGGCTTTTGATTGTGACTGTGATGGAAAAAAAAGGAATTTGAGTTGCTGCAGGAGTAGAAATGGTGTAAAGTGAAGGAGAAAATGTAATGAAATGAATATTTATGGAATATCTAGGTGTTAGGATCCCTCTAGTTCTTTTATATAGCTTAAATGCAAATATATTCCTCGATCTGTAGCTTTTTACCAAATCTGGGTTATCTTGTAACATTACAGGACTTTCTTGTAGCGGTTCAAGGAGGTGGAAATAAATGCATGGAAATGATTTGGAGATGTGTATTTGAAGTTATGGGTGGATGATGATGATGGAAAATGGTGTAGGGGAACTATCTGGGCCCTTTTAGAATGCATGAGTTGATGCCATGGGCGAGATGTGCAGGCTGGTCTATTCGGCCCACCTTCTTGGTCTTGTCCTTTCTGATACTTGCACACAAATCAAGGTAATATATCATTTCAACCATATTTTTCATATTTTTTCTCTTTTTTATTTCTTCTCTCTCTTTTTTTGAGGCAGGTTTTTTTAGGCCCACTAGCCGCCTCAAGGAGGTTTTCAGCTAGTAGGTCTACCCTGGTTCCTTGGAAGAAGTTTTCACCTAGGGTTATTTTTTTTCTTAGACTCACAAGATACCTCATAGGGGTTTTTAGCTAATTAATCTACCTCAATCTTGCTTAAAAGGATGTTTTCACTTAAGGTTTTGCTGATGGGAAAAGTGACCACTTGTCAACAAGAGGAGACATCCCAAACCAAGGTTCTTTAATAACTCAATCTGTTTGGTATGGATGTTCCTTATTGGGTTTTAGGCTCCATTAGCTAGATATTCCCTTCTCTTTCAAGAAATAAATCGTTAAAGTCCTCCTAGGTATCCTACGTGAATACTTACACTAGATAGGGGTTATTGTTAATGTACAAATATACAAATAATGGCATCACCAGAAGAGAGGCTCTAATTGGTGTGAAGTGGTGAAATATTTGAGTAATGATTTAAATTCTATATAAAACAATATTTCATAACAATTAAAACTCAAATTTAATTTAACAATAAATTAAGAAACAACAAAAAAGGACAAAGCTATAATTGTTGTTTTAAAAAAAAACAGAAATAAATTTTAATTTATTTAAAGAATTTTGCATTAAAAATCATAAAAATAAATACATAAATATTATCTATTGTTATATCTTGGCAAAGAATAATTAATCAATAAAAGACTTGTTCAACTTTGAAAATAATCAATCGTTTGATATCACTTAGAGAAATCCGTTAATAAAAAATGAAAGATAGAAAATAAATGGACAAAGTAAAACAATCTGTGACTAATTCTATTTTCTTCATATATATATATATATATAAATTTTTTAATTAGTGAAAGAAATTTCATCAATAAAAAAAACATATAACATGTAAACCAAGCTAAATTCTATGGATGAAAATTGTAAGAAAATAACTTGATTTTGGAATCCTAACAAAAGAACTAGTTAAAAATGAATACCCAAATAATTATTATTAACACCAACTCTTTGAAGTAAATTAGAGTGAGTGATGTTGTTTAGATTTCACAACTTCTTGAATCAAAGTCAAGGAAAATATTGAAATTCCAGAAAGGTAACAAAGAAATATTAAATAATAGAAATGAGTTTTATATTAAAGAAATTCAATATAAACTTACAGTAAGTAACATGAAATTTCAATGTCACCAAATGTACAACTTCATCTATTCCATCCCCCCTTTTCCCTCAACAAATTTTATGCAACCATATCAAAAAACAAAAGAAAAGAGAGATCAACGACTTGAAAGTTAGCCTCTTCGAAGGGGAAACCTCCTTTAGATCACATAAATGAACAATTGTTCGATGATACAAATGAAAATACTTCCTTGGGAAATATAGGAGTCTAATGGGTCACAATATAATCAGAGCCTACATAACAATAATAATGTAAGGGCACAAAAATAACAATAGTCGGCATCTATGGGGCACAACAATAAAAATATGGGGGCTACATGGGCACAACAATAACAATAAGGGGGCTACACTAACATTAAAAATAAGGAGGATACACTAGTATTATAGGGACCTAACATGCCCCTCTCCTTAAATTTTTTTTTTCCCTCAATCCTTGAGTAGTTCTGGATGCTTCTGCATAAAATTATCATCTCCCATGTGGAATATTCAACAGGTAAGTTGTTCCACTTAGTGAGATACTCTGAAATTGATCGATTCCATAGCTGTCAGGTTCTTGTTTCCGTGACTGCTTCAGGCTCCAATATGATTTTTCATTCTTCATCAAGTTCTCGCAATATTTTTTGATCTAGGAGCTTATCACCCATAACTTTCATTAAGCATGAAACATGGAAAACTGGGTGTACTTGGGAAGATGCAGGCAACTCGAATTTGTATGTCATAATACCAATATTTTGCAACACCTTTTAAGGACCATAGTACTTGGGTGATAGTTTATTATCCTTATTATCTTACATGATGGAAATTTGTTTATGGTTGTAGTTGTAAAAATACACAGTCGCCTACGTCAAAATTTCACTGCGATGTTGATCTCCCCATTGCTTCATTCGATTCTGTGCTAGAGAGAGGTTATCCTTTAAGGTTTGGAGAAATTGTTGTTGATTCTCGATGTTATCTTCCACTGCTTGAAACTTAGTGTTTCATGTTAAATATGATGTGATGGACAATGGATTATATCCATAAAGTTCCATAAATGTGGTCATTTTTGCTGCAGTATGGAAGGAAGTGTTATACCACCATTGAAAATAATTTCGTCCAAAAATTTCCAGTGTAAATGGGATCTCTGTCACTTACAATAATTTTTGGGTTTCCATTTAGTTTTTGAATTGTTTCCATAAATTCAGTAGCAACTGTACTAGCTTTAAAAGGATGGGATAATGCACAAAAGTGTGCATACTTGGTAATTCTATTAACTACCACCATGATGACACTCTTTCCTTCATACTTCGGTAAACCTGTGATAAAATCCAATGATACCTCCTCCAAACATTGACTTGGAATGGCTAAATGATGTAATAGACTAGAGGTATTAATTGTATCAACTTTATTTTGTTGTCAAACCAAAGATTCTACCACAAACTTCTGAATATCAAATTTAAGGCCATCCTAAAAAAATTCCTTCTAGAACTTGTGGTAAGTTTTTAAAAATCCCAAGTGCCCTCTTAAGGGAAAGGTGTGTAATTACAAAATAATCTTTTGTTTGTGTTGGGATTCTTACATAGATATAAGAGATCTTTGTACCATAATGAATATTTTTCCAAATAAATGTATCAGATATACTGAGATCTTACTAAAAATTTTGAATGAGCATCCACACTTCTTCATTATTCTTCCATTCATCCCTTGCTTCAGTTATCCAATCTAGCTGGATAATAGAAATAACACAAAACAATGTTTCCACATCCTCATCCTTTCTTGAGAGTACATCTGCAACAACATTTTGCATCCTTTTTTGTAGATGATTTCAAATTAATAACCCAACATATTTGTGACCCATTTTTTTTGCTATTCTAAAGATAATATTTGTTCCAAAAATTATTTAATGCTATCATGATATGTTATTATCTTGAAGTGTCTTCCCATTAGGTAAGGTCGCCATTGCTTTAGTGCATGTAGTATTTCCAAAATTTCCTTCTCATAAACAGGTTTGTGTAAATACTTTACCTTGATTAGACAACTTTAAAAAACAATGGGTCTTCCTTCTTGGATTAAAACAACACCAATTTCGTTTCTTGAGGCATCACATTCCACAATAAATGTTTTTATGATGTCTAGCATAGCTAATACTAGTACTTTGCACATTTCCTCTTTAAGATGTTCAAAGGCCTTAGTTGATTCTGGAGTCCAAGAAAATGCATCTTTCTTCAGTAATGTTGTTAGAGGCGTTTCTATTCTCCCATAGTTCTTAAAAAACATGTGATAATACCTTGCCAACCCAAGAAATACTCGAATATGCTTTAGGTTTGTGGGAATTTTCCATTCCTTAATGGATTTAATTTTGTTAGGGTCCACCTTAAAACCATCATGCGATACAATATGACCCAAGTATTCCACCTCCTTTAATCCAAAGAAACATTTGGAGGTTTTTGCATATCATTATTTCTCCTCCAATAGTTTAAGCACCCTGTCAACATGTTAAACACAATCCTTCCAAGACTTGTAGATTAATATATCATCAAAAAATACTAACACAATTTTTTTAAGGGTGGGTTTGAGAATGGAATTCATCAAATCTTGAAATGTGGAAGGTACATTAGTAAGGAAAAAATGCATGACCAAAAATTCATAATGACCTTCCTGAGTTATGAATGTTTCTTTCTCAATGTCTTCAGTCTTCATTCTATTTTGATGATATCCTGAATGAAGATCCAAATTGGTGAATTAAATTGCACCATGTAATTCATACAACAATTCATCAATGATAGGAATGTGAAATTTTAGTGAGATTTTTGATCTCGCTATAATCTGGACACATACACCATGATCCATCCTTATTGTGCACCAATACTACTGGAGCAAAGAAAGAACTTTGTCTAGGTTGAATTATACTGGCCTCTAGCATTTTTGCAACCATGCGTTCAATTCCACTCTTTTGGGAATAGGGATATCTATACGGCCTGATGTTTGGATAAACAATTCCTGGAATCAAGTGAATGACATGACCATAATCACAAATAGGTGGGAGGCATTTGGAAGTATCAAATACCTTGGAATGATTGTCCAATACTTTTTGCAGATTTGGAGAAATGTATGATTTCGATGTTTGAAACTCTAGTGAGCATAAGCAATTACGACCCATTGTTATTTCTTCAAAAGTTTTTTCATGCCATAAGAGTTGATTATATTCCTTGTTTTTCCTGTGACACCCCTTAATTCAATTTCTTTTCCCTCCCAGAAAAATTTCAAGATTTGTTTCTGAAAATTAAAAGTTGTCATCCCTAAAGGTTGTAACCATTGGACTCCTAGTACAACATCAAAATCACCCATTGGAATGGAAAACATTGGACTATTTAATACATATTATCCCATGGTTAGCTTGATATTATGTCACTTTCTAGAGAAATGTATAGTTCCTCCATTTGTAACCATCACTTGACACTCTGGTGTTGGTTATAGAAATAAATTCAATTCCTTGGCTATATTACAATGAATGAAATTAAGGTTACTACCCAAATAAATCAACATTATTACCATTTTCTTCTTGATATATCCTTCTATCTTAAAAGTTTGAGGAGTAATAATTCCTACCAATGCATTACAAGATATGGTAATTGATTCATTTCTTCTTTTTCTAGGGTTGGTTCTTGGTGTATATCCACTTATTTTGATGTTTCTTATTCCTTTTCTTCCTCCTCTTCACAATCTATGTAAAATAATCTATTCTCAAAACACTTATGACCTTTAGTGTATTATGAAACTAGCTCCAAAAACAGAAGAAAAGAGAGATCAACGCCTTAGAAATAAGCCACTTCAAGGGGGAAACCTCCTTTACATTACATAAAGGAATAATTTTTCGATGATACAAATGACAAAACCTCCTATATATAGGAGTCCATGGGGTCACAATATAATCCTAGCTGACCTAACAATAATAATGTAAGGGCACAATAATAACAATATTGGGGTTACAAGGGTACAAAAATAACAATAAGGGGCTACTCTAACAAAAATAAGGGACTACACTAGTAATATAGGGACCTAACATGCCCCTGTCCTTCAAAAAAAGTGTTGTCCTCAACGCTTGAGTAGCTTTGGAAGCTTCTATATAAAATTCTCATCCTCCCATGTAGAATCTTCAGTGGGTAAGTTCTTCCACTTGATGTGATACTTTGAAATTGATCAATTTCGTAGCTGCCTAGTTCTTGTTTCCGTGACTACTTCAGGTTCCAATATGATTTTTCCTTCTTCATAAAGTTATAGAAATATTTTTTGTACTGGAATTTTGTCACCAATAACCTTCTTTAAGCATGAAACATGGAAAACTGGATGCACTCGCGAAGAAGCAGGAAGCTCCAATTTGTATGCCATAATACCAATCTTTTGCAACACTTTGTAAGGGCCATAGTAATCTGGGGATAATTTATTATCGTTCTTAGCTTGCTTGAGGGACATTTGTTTGTATGGTTGTAGCTGTAAAAATACCCAGTATCCTACCTCAAAACTTCTCTCATTGTGATGTTGATATGCCTGTTGTTTCATTCGATTTTGTGCCAAATTTAGGTTATCCTTTAAGAGTTGGAGAACTTGTTTTTGATGCTCAATGTGATCTTCCACTAGTTGAACCTTATAATTTCTCTTAAAGATGATGTGATGGATGGTGGATGATATCCATAGAATTCCATAAATGGGGTCATTTTTTCTACAGTATGGAAGGAAGTGTTATACCACGATTCAGACAAAGGTAACCAGTTGACCCATTGTGTTTGTTTATCAGATACAAAACAACGAAGATATCCTTCCAAACATATTTTCACTATCTCAGTTTTACCATCAGATTGAGGATGATAAGATCAGCTATGAGCTAGTTGAGTACCCAAACAAGAAAATAATTCCATCCAAAAATTTCCAGTGAAATTGGATCTTTGTCGCTTACAATAATATTTGGGTTTCCATGTAGCTTTTGAATTGTTTCCATATTGTACTTACTTTAAATGGATGAGATAATGCACAAAAGTGTGCATACTTGACAATTCTATCAACTACCACCATGATGACACTTTTTCCTTCGGACTTAGGTAAACCTATGATAAAATCCATTAAAATCTCCTCCCAATGTTGACTTGGAATGGATAAAGGCTGTAGAAGACCTGGGGTCTTAATTCTCTCAACTTTATTTTGTTGGCAAACCAAACATTCCACCACAAACCTTTGAATATCAGATTTAAGGCCATCCCAAAAAAAATTCTTTCTTCACCTTGTGGTAAGCTTTTTAAGAATCCTGAGTGTCCTCCTAAAGGAGAAGTGTGTAATTCCAAAAGACTCGTTTGTTTTAGTTGGGAATTGTTACAAAGATATAAGCGATCTTTGTACCATAAGGAATCATTTTTCCAACTAAATGTATTAGATGTACTAGGATCTTGCTGCAACTTTTGAATGAGTGTCCACACTTCTTAGTCCTTCTTCCATTCATCCCTTGCTTCAGTTATCCAATCTAGTTGGATAATAGAAATGGCACAAATCAATGCTTCCACCTCTTCATCCTTTCTTGAGAGTGCATCTGCAACAACATTTTGCTTCCCTTTTTTGTAGATGATTTCAAAGTCATAACCCAATATCTTTGTGACCCATTTTTTTTCTCTTTTGAATATAGTCTTTGTTCCAAAAAGTGTTTAATACTATCATGATCAGTTTTTATTTTGAAGTGTCTTCCAATTAGGTAAGGTCGCCATTTCTGTAGTGCATGTAGTATTGCCAACATTTCCTTCTAATAAATAGCTTTATGTAAATATTTTCCTTTTATTGGACGAATTTCAAAAGCAATGGATCTTTCTTATTGCATTAAAACAACACCAATTCCATTTCCTGAGGCATCACATTCTAGAATAAAGGTTTTTGTGAAGTCTGGTGTAGGTAAGACTGGTGCTAGGCACATTGCCTCTTTAAGATGTTCAAAGGCCTTAGTTGCTTCAGGAGTCCATGAAAATGCATCTTTATTCAATAATGCTGTTAGAGGTGCTGTGATTCTCCCATAATTCTTAACAAAATTGTGATAATACCCTGTTAATTACCCGAGAAATCATCGTAACTGATTTATGGTTGTGGGGAATTTCCATTCCTTAATGGCTTTAATTTTTTTAGGGACTACCTTAACACCCTTGTGAGATACGATATGACCCAGATATTCCACCTCTTGTACTCCATAGTAACATTTGGAGGTTTTTGCATATAATTGTTTCTCTCCAATAGTTTGAGCACCCTGTCAACATGTTGAACATGATCCTTCCAAGACTTGTTCTAGATTAGTATATCATCAAAAAATACTAACACAAATTTTCTATGGAAGGGTTTGAAAATGGAATTCATCAATCCTTGAAATGTAGAAGGTGCATTGGTAAGGCCAAAAGGCATGAACAATAATTCATAATGATCCTCATGAGTTCGAAATGGTGTTTTCGAAATATCTTTAGTCTTCATTCTAATTTGATGATATCTTCAACGAATATCCAACTTGGTAAAATAAATTTCTCCATGTAATTCATCTAATAATTCATCAATCATAGGAATCGGAAATTTATATTTAATAGTGAGCTTATTGATCTCCCTATAGTCTGGACACATGCACCATGATCCATCCTTCTTGTGCACCAATTCTACTGGAGCAGAGAAAGAACTTTGACTAGGTTGAATTATACCAACCTCTAACATTTCTACAATCATACTTTCAATTTCGCTCTTTTGGAAATAAGGATATCTGTAAGGCCTGATGTTTGGAGGAACACTTCTTGGAATCAAATGAATAGCATGATCATGATCACGAATAGGTGGGAGTCCTTTGGGAGTTTCAAACACCTTGGAATGATTGTCCAAGACTTTTTGGAGATCTGGAGAAATAGATGATTTTGATGTTAGAAATTATAGTGAGAATAATTGTGCGATTACACATCGTTGTTATTTCTGCAAAATCTTTGTCACCACATTAGAGCTTATTATCTTTCCCAGATTCCCTGTGACACACTGTAATTCGACTTCCTTTCTTTCTGAAATTTTTTTTAAGAAAAGTTCTTGAAAATTAAAAGTTACCATCCCCAAATATTGTAACCATTGTACTCCTAGTACAACATCAACACCTCCCATTGGAATGGAAATCATTTGACTATTCAATACATATTCCTCCATGGCTAGCTTGATATTATGGCATTTTCCAGAGCAATTTATAGTTCCTCCATTTGCAACCATCACTTGATATTATGGTGCTGGGTATAGGAAGCAATTCAATTCCTTGGCTACCTTACAATGACTAAAATTATGGGTACTACCCGAATCAATCAACACTATTACCTTTTTCTTCTTGATATGTCCTTCTATCTTGAGAGTTTGAGGAGTGGTAATTCCTGCCAATGAATTACATGATATGGTCAGACTCATTTATTCTTTCTCTAGGGGTGGTTCCTGGTGTATATCCTCTTCTTTTGAAGTTTCTTGTTTATTTTATTCCTCCTCTTCGCAATCTATGTAAAATAATTTCTTCTCGGCACACTTATGACCTTTAGTGTGTTTTCTATCACAACTGTAGCAAAGCCATTTTGCTTTTTTTTCTTCCAATTGTTGTGGTGTCAACCTTGTAGGTTGTGGAAGTCTAGGAGTAGCAACACTTCAATATTTATATATGTGAGAGGTAGGATTCCTTGTTGCCATAATTTTTCTTGCCAACCTGAACGCCTTCTCCAATGAATCAGGTTCCCAAACTCGAACCTCATATTGGATGTTATCCTTTAAAGTCCCTATGAAGACATGAATCTTGTGTTCCTCTGGAATATTAGCTACCCTTATATTCAATTTTTGGAAGTCCTCAATGTGCTCCACCACTGAACCCTTTTTTTTGAGATTTATCAATTGGCTAAAGAAGGTGTTGCTGTTTGTATCCTCATAATGTGCTAACATTTCCCCCCTAAAAATTGACCAAGTGACAATTTTTTTATGAGAGCAAAGCCATCGATACCATACAAAGGTATTTTGTTCTAAATATAAAGTTTAAATACGTACCTTTTGTGTGTTTTTCACATTATTGAGATAAAAATATTGCTCCATCTGCAATATCCCTGTTATAGGATCCTTGCCATCAAAATTCCTCATATCGATCTTTGGAATATGGTGGGTCTTCAATCCAACATTAAAGTTTATGAAATCATGATTAACATTTATTTTGTTCTCATCATGATTTTCCTCTACTATATTTCTACCATTAGGAATCATTTCTTGTATTAACCTTGTCATCAAACCTTCCATATCTGCTTTTAGATCATTCTTCATGTATTCCATGTTGTCTTTCATTTTTTCATCAATCTTAGCTTCCATGTCATCCATCTTAGTTTCCATGTCAGATTCCATGCCATTCATCTTAGCTTCCATGCCATTCTTCAAACCATCCATCTTAGCTTCCACGCCTTTCTTCAAACCATCCATCTTAGCTTCCACGCCTTTCTTCAAAAATTCCATTTCATTTTTCGTTGCTCTTTGCGAGAACGAAATTTGGTGCACTTTATCTTATAATTTTGTTATGTAATGTTTCGTTTCTTTCTCTTCATGAGTCATAGTAGATATTTCTGAAGGCTTAATGGGTGTTGAATTCTTTTTAGGTGGCATTTTAGAACTCAATACTGATATATTTTTCTTACTTTTGAGTAGCTCGATAGTGAAACTGAATTATCTCTATGATTTCAGATCTTCAATATTTGAAATTCGGTCCTCTAGTAGCCCTCTGAATCTTCTTTCCAATGCCACAAGTATGACCTAATTTGGATGCTTCAAGACAAATTTATTCCCAATATCCCACAGTGACCTAATTATAGATTGGTTCAGCATAGAGAACTTGGACGGTGTACCACGTGTCACTGTTTCCTCCTTCAGCTCTGAAATTGATAAAAAGGAAACTAAATCTTGTCTACTTTGGGCCACTTTTTATAGAATCCAAATCCGATGCTCAGAGAGAGACTTATGATTATTTTCCCATAGTCACCTCTTTGAGATGAAATTCGAGAGCCCGAAACACCCCAAACTTCCACATATCATATCTCCGCAAATATTTCGAACCAAGATCTAATATTTTTACATGAAGTTCCTCAGGATTTCGGTTTCGTTTAATCAAAATTTCAGCTTCAGAACCTTCATAGAAAAAAATTTAGAGCAAAAATGTCACGATGACCTATTTGGGGCAGCGAAACCCTAGAATCCAAAGCTCTGATACCAAATGTTATGAAACCAGCTCCAAAAATAGAAGAAAAGAGAGATCAACACCTTATAAATAAGCCACTTTGAGGGGTAAAACTCATTTACATTACATAAATGAAAAATCTTCGATGATACAAATGAAAAAAACTCCTTCTATATATAGGAGCCCATGGGGTCACAATATAATCCTAGCCGACCTAACAATAATAATGTAAGGGCTCAATAATAACAATATTGGGGTTACAGGGGTACAATAATAACAATTAGGGGGCTACACTAATAACAATAAGGGACTATAATAGTAATATAGGGACCTAACATAGTGTATTTTCTATCACAACTATAACAAATCCCTTTTGCTCTTTTTTCCTCCAGTTTTTGTGGTGTCAACCTTGTAGGTTGTGGGATGTTAGGAGCATCAACACTTCCATGTTTATAATCGTGAGTGGAAGACTTCCTTGTTGCCATAATTTTGCTTTCAACTTTTCTTGCCACTCGGAATATCTTATCCAATGAATTAGGTTCCCAAAGGTGAACCTTATTTTGGATGTTATCCTTTAAAGTCCCTATGAAGACATTAATCTGATACTCCTCTAGAATATCTGTTACCCTGATATTCAATTTTTGGAAGTCCTCAATGTGCTCTTCCATTGAACCCTTTTGTTTGAGATTTATCATTTGGCTAAAGAAGGTGTTTCTCTTTGTATCCTCATAATGTGCTATCATTTCCTCTGTAAAAAAACGACCAAATGAAAAATGGTTTAGGAGAACAAAGCTATTGATACCGTACAAAATAATTGGATTGTAAATATAAAGATGCAATGCGTACCTTTTGTGAGTGTTGCACATCATGTAGATCGAAATATTGCTCCATCTGTAGTATCCCTGTTATCAGATCCTTGCCATCAAACTTCTAAATAGCAATATTTGGAATGTGGTTGGTTTTCAACCGAAAGTTAGATTTTCTAAAATTATGGTTAAGATTCCTAATGCTCTCATCATGAGTTTCATGGAATACCTTGTCGCCATTAGGAAGCATTTCTTGTAGCAAATTTATCAAACCGTCCATGTATGCTTTTAAACCATTCATGTTACCTTTTATTTCAACTTTTACACCATCCATGTCACCTTTTAAGCCATCCATGTCCCCTTTTAGTTCATATTTGGTTGCTCTTTCTGAGAGAAAAATTGGTTGCACTTGGTCTTGTAATTTTGGTATATCATATTGAAATTCTTCCTCTTCATGCATCATAGTAGAGATTTATAAGGGATTAATGGGTGCATATTATTTGTTTTGGAGGAATTTTAGAACCAAATATTGATATCCATGCTTCAATACTCCCTTGGAATCACTTCAAACTGATTTTTCGAACAAAATTTATGCAATTAAAAAAAATACACACGTTTTTCTCACTTTTATGAGCTCGATCTTGAAACGATTATATCTCTATATTATTAGATCTCCAAGGTTTGAAATTCATCCTGCGGTGTCCCTTTGAGTCTTCTTTCCAATGCCACAAATTCGCCTGATATTGGATTCCTTAAGATAAAGTTATGCCCAATCTCCAACGATGGCCTGGTTATGGACTGGTTCGGTAGAGCGAACTTGTACGAAATTCCATGTGTCACTGTTTCAACCTTCGGAACTGAAAATAAATCACGAAAAACTATAGTCCGTGAAATTTTTGTAAATTTTTATGAAATTCATATTCGATGGTTGTAGGGAAAGTTATGATGATTTTACCTAGGTCGCCTGTTTGAGACTAAATTATGGAGCATGCGAAAAACTTAATTTATTCGGACCATATCTAAAAAAAAGAAAACCAAGATCTGAAATTTTTACACGAAGTTCAATAAGTTTTATGCACCACGTGGTAGATATTTTAGCTTATGAATCCTCGTATAAAATATGTTATATCTAAAATTAGAAGATGACTTGTTTGAAGCAATGAAACTGTAACCTCTCTCCTCCCACGTTTACCCATTTTCACCGATTTTCCTAGGGTAAACATGAGATTAGGGTCGCTATGATAAGACTAAACCTCCTATATGACCTTAAGGAAATGGAATTGACAACTTAAGACTTTACTGACCTCCCTCAGGTGCTATAGGACCTCTAGGGGATACCCAAACCCTTCAGGTGTCCAACCCTTGAGTTAACTCTCTTTTTCACTGAGCTAGAGCCTTAATCACATGCACAAGCCTGCATCCATGTGCATGTAACTATTTATTCACTTCCATAGGTCCCATTCCCAATGATTGTGTAATTTTCCAATCATTTCTATGCCAACGACCTCTAATTCTGAGCCACATTTTTAGGGCTAGGACTCAGGCCCCTATGTAGAACTCAATGAGACTTCCATAAATGATGAATAACATAGAAACAAACATTCCAAACCAAAACTTGAACAAGGACTTGACCTAACCTCTCCCAACCAGGATTCGAATATTGTCAAACACATGATGAAAATGCAACCTATGGGTCATGAATACATATTTTAACATAGGGATATGAAAATTATATGAGGTTTAACAAGAAGGACTAATGCCCTCTCACAATAGCTATCATAACAACAATTAGTTCATGCATTCAATAATTAAAATGTGATAAGGCCATACTTAAATATGCCATATAGCCATCCTTATAACCAACATTTAACCAGATAGATAATAATGATAGAACAACCATTAAAGCCACATAGTAACAAGTATAATACTCATCAAAGACAAGAGAAACCTAGCTCTTATTAAGCATATGCAAAAGCCAACCGAGCCAGATAATTCCATGTACTACCTGACCATAGATTGAGCTAAACCAAATCTCTCTTTCAACCAATCACCCATATTCCATATTCCAAGCATGCATGTGTAATCTCACGTGATAAACCAATCCACAACAACCAAGCAAATCCAGAGATTCAACCACCTCCATCCTCACACTATAGTGATCTCACCTAAACCAGTCTCGAGATCACAAAATCAACCAAGCTTAGATGCCTCATAATATCTTCACCATCCCTTGAGAAATTTTACTATGTCCACCCACCTATTGAGGGCTTCCCAGAGAAAACCATCTCCACCCCCAACCCTTGGGATTTTCTTGAGACCACCTCCCTTGGATCCAAAACCTTCAGAAAATCCAAAGCTCAACCAAGAATGCATCCCATCACACCATGTTTATCTAGAAATGCAAGGTAAGGCTGAAACCACTGTCAAAACAAGAAAAACCCATGCACATGACAATATATGAACCAAATACACACATGCATATACCATGCATGACAAAAAAAGTTAAGAAATCATACATGCAACCTATTACCGGCAAGCATTCCTGATGAAGCCGCGTGATCCAACTTTTCCTTTCTTGATCCTTGCTTTCCTTCTCCTTGATTTCCTTTCCTTTCCTTCTATTGATTGCTTACTTTATTCTCTTGGTGCTCTTCAGATCCAAAGATTAAAAATAGGCTAAAAAATTAAAGTGCTCATAATCTCCCAAAACTAGTGTCAAGTCATAGTACTTGTTTTCCTGATTCTAATGATGCTTGAATTGCTTCAATCTGATGTCGTCTGAAGAAGCTATGGCGTTCTGAAGTTTTTGACCAACTAAAAAGTCAACAACAAGGTTGACTAGGTTGTCTCGTCATCAATTGAATGTGCAAGGTACAGTCGATGGTGGACAAATAAGGTTTTGACACATGGAATCACTGTACAATTTGAATATGGAAAGTTTTGATTGGTGTCTTCATTTTGAGGTGGCCCAATAAGAGGCTGCCACGTGGCCAAATTGGAGGGCACCACATGGACCTCTATGATTGGATTTTTTTTTATTATATTGGGCCCGAAGGCATCAGCGGGGTTCAACCCTTAGAACTCTTGCATAACAAAATAATGCTCCACCACCAAGACACTCGTTGGTTCTTAACAAACATAGGCCTTCACATACATTTAAGTTTGAATTGTTTTGGCATTGGAGGGAGGGGTTGGGGACTAGGCCCCAACCCCGGTCTCATGATACCATACGACCATAGGTGGAAGTTAAGTGGAGGGGGTGGGAGGTTAAGCCTGACCCCTAGTTTCAAATGTACCATATGTTCAGACCAACATCGAAGGGGGTGGATCAGGTGGCACTTGGCCCACACCCACTCCCGGTCTCCTAAATAGTTATATGACCATGCGCCAAGAATGTAGAGGGCTTAGCTGGGGAGGGTAGGAAGTTGGCCCTAGAACCTGACCATATTGAAAACATTTGACCCTATCTTGATGGATCATAGGGCTTAGCCAGTGGGGGCAGACAGTTGGCCCCAATCCCCAACCTCATGCGCCTTCACATGACCCTACATTTGCAATTAAGGGGTTATTGGAGAATTTAACAAGGAAAAAAAATGCACCATTTTTGGCAGGAATCACGTTGGTCCCAGGAAAAATTGTTGCTCAATGTACTGTGTAAAGTGTGAGATCGTCACACAGTTAGCAGGTTTTGCCAAATTGTAGGACATATAGCAGCACTTGGCTTGGAGAAGCATATCTTGCTCATGTTTTAACCTTTTTTAGCTCAAGAAGAGTCTAGATGGGGATTTTTGAGTGTCCTAAGCTCAATGGGAGCCTCAATTTTCTGATTTGAGCACTTTATGATGGAATTTTTGCATAATCAAGGCTGTTAGTGCTAGAGGCAAAGACAATTTTAAAGCAGTACGCAGGCATTTTTAAGCATGGAGAGAGCCTAGTGAGAGGTTTTCCAGCCTTCCAATTTCATCTGAAACAACTGTTACTTCAGTGGAGCAGTTATTTTCAATCTTTTCTCAATATGTGCTCATGAGAGAAGCCCTTTCAACACTTCATTATGGAGTTTTTGTATGTTTTTGTTCTTGTATTTCAGGTGGAGTACAAGTACCTGTTGAGAGTGTCCTTTTTATATTGGCTATCATGACTTACAGTAGGAGTCATATTTTTGAGTGATAATTATTTGTAGGAGAATGTTTCTTTGTAGGAGAAACAAGCCAAAATTGTGTCAAAAATTTGTGAGCAAGGAGGTGTGAACTCCGTTATCAAATGATAGTTTCTTCTCTTCATTTTCATCATTTTGAGTTGCGTGTGAATGTGTTTCTCTTATAATTTCATGTGAAAACTTAACCCACCATCTTGTATTTTAGGTGGAGTACAAGTTCCTGTTGTGAGAGTTTCCTTTTTCTATAGGCTATCATGACTTACTGTAGGGAGTCATATTTTTGAGTGAGAATTCTTTGTAGGAGAAACAAACCACTCTTGTGTCAAAATTTTGTGATGTACTCATTTGTTGTTGAAATCAATATAGCAGGCCTGGTCATTGGAGAAAGAAGCAAAAATGCAGCCCAGGAGGGGTGAACTATGTTATCAAATGATAGTTTCTTCTCTTCATGTTTATCATTTTGAGTTGCATGTGAATGTGTTTCTCTTTTAAGTTCATGTGAAAACTTAACTCACCTTATTGAAGAGGTTGTGAAACGTATTTTACCTTTAAAGACCCATTTTGTTTTCTTGCAAAGTGTCAGAGGACGATCAATTTTTATAATTGTTGTTTTGTTTCCTCCAATTTTAGATCATATTATCCTCTTTGAACTAATTCAAAACTAAACTAACAAAATGCTTCCAAATTGATTCTATGAATCCTTTTTATTATTGATGCCTCTAATTTCTTCATTTTCCTTATTTTTCCTTCAATTTACTCATCACATGAAACCTGTGAACTTTCACCTTCCTTTTCTCCTAATTTCCTTTATTTTCATAAATAAATGCTAATTAATGCCTCTTTTTCTTTTCCAAGCCTTTGTCAGTGCCTTTGACAATTTAACCTTAGCCATAAGAAAAAACAAGTGATGCCCACTAGGATATTTCCCCCAAGCTCTGATACCAAATGTTACACAACCATATCACAAAACAAAAGAAAAGATAGATCGATGACTTGATAAATAGTTTCTTCGAGGGGGAAACCTCCTTTAGATCACATAAATGATCAATAGTTCAATGATACAAATTACAAGATCTACTTGGTATATATAGGAGTCTAAAGGGTCACAATATAATCAGAGCCTACATAACAATAATAATTTAAGGGCACAACAATAAAAATAGTGGGCTTCTATGGGGTACAACAATAACAATATGGAGGAAACATGGGAACAAAAATAACAATAAGGGCTCTACACTAACAACAAGAATAAGGAGGCTACACTATTGGATGTATTGCACAATCTATTGATGGGAATTCCTAATTAATAGGGGCTCAATTAGCCCAAGAATGCATGAGAAAGGCTGGTCAGGCAAAGGCAAGGAAGTGGTTAAATATTGGACCAAACTTGCTTAGATCAGAGTGAGATAGTCAACGGAGTGCATAGTTTTCTCAGGAAGAGAAATAAAATTTTATTGTTTCATGTTCTTGACTTTATGCAATATATAGATAACGACGTTTTTAGCTGAGGCTTTCCCCAGATTCATCTTTGTGTTGTGCAATTGATATTCTTTCTCTTACTTGTTTATATGATTGTGTAATCGTAATTAGTTTCCGCAATTTGTAGAATTGATTTATAATTTTGTTTTAGTACATTACAAGATCAATTCAATCTATTTATATATTTCTACAAGTAATACTTTGAAAATTATTGTTTCTGAAATTTTTTCTTGAATTGTTTCCAAGAGTTTCTCTTGCAATCAATATGATTAACCCACTCAATTGGTCCCATTACATGCAAGCTTTACCCTCAAGATGATATATGGAAATCCTTGCTTCTAGGTTTGATGAATAATTATGCAACTAAAAATATTTATGCATTACCAACAACCATGCTTCAACATCTTAACCTTCTTTCCTATGCTTTCCATAAGTGTGGGCGGCTTGATCTTTTTGATCCCTCTTTGCTAAAAAATCAACTTATTTCTACTCCTTTGATATCAAATGAGGGACATACTTGGGCTTTCTCCATCTCTGCCATTGCTTTTCCAATTGAATGCACCAGTGAGTGATAATTCATACAAACACTTCTTGAGTTATTATACCATATATGTTCATCCCCCATTTCCTTAGATATATTATCTACTACATCACTTGTGTTGGAATCTTTGTGACTTACCTCTACAAATTGTTCATATTTTGTAGTACTTGGGTATTGATTTTATTTTTCTCCTCCTGAGTCCTTATCAAATTTTTATTATTTACTCTATAGCTCTAATTTTGTAATCTCTTCATTGCCTCAACTAAAATTACAATCTCCACTATGCTTCTATATCCATTAAAATTTGTTTCTACACTACCTAGGTTGATAACCAGTCCTATGATTTCATCTCCATGACTATAAGAGCCTTTTGCATCCTTTATCTTTCCAATCCTCATCTTTGAACCAAATATTTTTTTTTCATGTACTTCTAACTTTAGAAAATATGCATGAAACTCTTTTTGTTGGAGTTATTCATATTGCAAAGTATTTCATTAATTGGATGGCATGTCATTCTTTTTCTCCACTCATGAAGAATATGGGTGCACTAAATTAAATTTTGAGTATTTTTTTCATAATATCCTCTAACTTATCTTTTAAATGATTATACCCATGCCTCAATTTTAGCCCTTAGTTAAAAATTACATAGGTTTGAAATCAACAATTTTACCCCTCTTCTATACTTATCTAATTGATACAACAATTCTCAAAGGCTAACTTCTACCTTTTGTAGTATAAACTTGTAAAGAACCAAAATTTATATTGGGCATACATAACAATCATGGTTGCAAGTACACAAAAACTTCCCAATTGATGATCTGATGTGTTAATGAAATTTTGTGTAGTTCTCAAATTATCAACTTTGTTATTTTGACATTTTTCCTAGAGTTAGATTTTTTTAGTAAAAAATGCTATTTCCCAAATGAAGCAAAATGGGAAAACTCTAGTGAGACAAATTAGTCTAGGATGATGATGTTAAATTTTAACTAGATAATTTTTTAGTTTTGTGATATTGGGTTACTTATCTTCTTCTGTAGGTTTCCAAAATCTCCATAAAATGTTTTAGTGTTGGACACCTAATCCTAGGAGGATTAGGTATAGAAAGCGAATAGACATAGGAAGTCCAAAAAACCTTGAAAGATGAATCTAAAGGTCACAATAATATATTATAAATATGAATAATAGGGTCCATGTGGGTCTGACATGGTATCAGAAAAACATGTCCCATTTTAGCTCTATGCTCCTGCAATGGTCTTAAAAATTTGAAACACATTGAATTCTGCTCGTAGTGCTGGTAAACCCGATGAATTTCTGATTGTATAACCATTCTCTGCGCTGGTTCGACTGCGTATAATGGCCCTTTTCTACCTTGCGTTGTTTCTGGTTGAAAATTTTGGTGGGGTGAGAGAGGCATGTACTTTGCATTGATGACTGTCTTCCATGCATACATGGCGCAACTTCTACAAATTACTTAAGAGCCTATGTTTACCGTCTAAAACTGTAGATGAGGAGGAAGAGCCAAGTTCTCTTCTCTGCTGGGCACACATGCACACATGCTAGTGATAAACTCAAACAACATGCCCTCGTAGATCTTCAACGTATTATCCTTGCTCACAGACGGATCTGTCACCACATCGACATCCCCATGCAACACAATAAATTGCAAGTCGACATCTTGGAGGTGTTGCCCAACATAATTCATGACCCTGAGGAGCTCAACCACGGTTCCCAGCCTAGGCTTCCCCATGTAACGAAGGGGGTTGCTCCGAGCCACGATCCTCTTCGACGAAACCTTCACATACTTGTCCACGAGGTCCTCCATCGGGACAATGGCCAGTGTTGGCGCGAATGCTGCCACAAACATGAGAAATTTAGCAATGGGATACAATGGCTTGACCTTTTCAGAGATCCTACACATGAGCGTCGTAAGAGCCTTCAATACAGATTTTGGTCTCTGGAGAATAATTTCAAGATAAAGATCGTTACCCGCCATATTTGGGTTTAGAGATCTTGCAGCTACTAGTAGCCATAATTGCGTTGATAATTTTGTTTGGCCGTAAACTTTGAAAACTCCACGATATCACCTTCCCATGAAAAAATGGTGAGAAATCCATGATATCACTTTCATATGAAAAAAATGGTGAGAACTCCACGATATGTTCATATGGTATGCATTGAGTTCCCTTGACTGTGCGTAGTATTGCTTTGAAAAGTTCCTACAAATGTTATGATGTTGTGTGGTGTATTATGGTTGTTGTATGATATATCCATTGAGCCAAAAATTGATGCAGATCGAAACTACAACAACTTCTAATTTCTTTGAAAATAAGTTGAACCTAACACTTCTCATTTAGAGAGTTTGATTTGTTAATAAAATGGGAAGACTTTATGGAATATTAGAGTTATTGAATACTTTAATACATTTTAGTGTCGACAATAAAGTTATGATTGACAAAGGCATTCTCAAAGATATTCAAACTTATTTGCAAAATGCATAAGAGAAGATTGATTTTTCGCATCTTGAGTTAGAGCTACAACGAGATGAGATTCAGCAGAAGAGTTGGCATTCTAAACTTGTTTTTTTTTTCAGAACATCGAGACAAACTCCCATTAGCAACAAGAAAAATTTCAGATCACTGAGCCTAGTACAAGAGCAGATTTGAATGCAGAAGCAAAAATCCAGCCTGCACTTCCCAAGCCCATTATCAAACCTTGGGAAGAGTTTGTCCATAAGAAGGACATAACAGGTCTTGGATATGACAAGGAGGTGTCCTTTCGTATTCCAGACTATTCCAAGCCCACCAAATTTCAAAGTGTAGGATTTCTTTATGATAGTTCACCTTCATCTGTTCCAGATCCCGCCCCTCTTCCACAACAACCACAACAGATTATGGAATGGCAACACTGTGATTGAGTTGGCCATATGAAAGATCACTGTTTTGGTCTTCACCCATGTAATCATTGTCATAAAACCTCTCATTCTTCAAACATATTCTTAAAAAATAATCCTCCTACAAGAACAAAGATTCATCTTGGATGGATTGCTTTTTGGCAATGGGCATCAACAACCAAGAATATGTTTCAGTCATATGTCAAAATTTCTTCTAGAGTATTAAAAAGTCTTGCAGCTGAGTTTTCACCATCACACCTTGTATCTGACAGGGGGAAAATGATGGTCATCTAAAAGCTTCAAAGCCACATCAAGCGAGCCTGAGCCACAACCTTCTATACCAGATTTAGAATTGTAGCCAGAGACACAACAGTTCAAGCGAGCCTGAGCCACAACTTGCCATACCAGATTCAAAGTTGTATCCATTGACACAGATGCCCATGAGCATGGCTTTGATTGGTGCTCAACCTTAAACCATCTATGTGAGGTTGAGCTTCTTCCTCTTCAAAGAATTGGGGACACTTCCTTTAGCAGAAGACCTCAACTTCTTGCCATATTTTGAAGAGTTCTGGGAACTACACTAAGCGTTCTAGTGTTGGTGGTCATCCTCAAACCATCGCAGTTTGTAGACCTCCCTTCTTCCAAGTTCAAGGTCTCCCTCTTAAAAGCATTAGGAGCATTTCCTCTAGTATAAGACCTCATCTTCTTGCTAGATTTGGAAGAGTTCTGGAAATTGCACTAAGCGTTCCAGTGTTGGTGGTCATCCTTAAACTACCTCCTTATGCCAACATTTGAGAGAGCACATTCTCTTATTACAACTCTCTTATTGGATTCATACATAACCCTTAGGATTAAAGGGGGGAATGTTGGACACCTAATCCTCCTAGGGTTGGTGTAGAAGGTGAATAGATATAGGAAGTCCAAGAGACCTTGGAAGATGAATCCAAGGGTCACAATAATGTATTATAAATGTACATCATGTGAATAATATGGTACATACGATTATCTTTCTCATCTATTTCTTTCCATTCCATGTGCGTCTGACATCTAGAATGGTGGATTTTCCCCTATTTTGGCATCTTCACTCCAATCCTTTTGGAATTTGATCAAAATCCCAACTAGGCATCTTCATATCTAATTTTTGGACTCGATATAACACTTTTATCCTCATCTGGGTTCCCATCACTAAGCTCCACCTTATTCTTCAAATCACTAATTTGTATTTTTTTGGAAATTCGGTGTACAATTGACAAATGAACTTCATTGACATTTTTGTGAGCCTTGAAAGGGTATAATTACCATAAAATTTTATCTCATCTGTATTTAAACTACTTATGTGATGACCTAAATAAGATTTTGGCTTCAAAACATTTTTTTTAAACATAGGCCATCATTTGTTGAAGTGGATACCTGATGTCGTGGCATAGTATGGGGTTGTCAAAATAACGATGATGTATACCTATTGGACCTTGATATAACCATGCCAACATCTTCCTTAGCTAGTTGAAGAATTCTTATATCAATGATCACCCAATTTCGTCCATTGGAGGTCACCAAATTTCTTTTATGAGTGAACCCTAAAAATTATTTTCCATTCACAATCTCCAAAATGTACTTTAAGGAACTGCAAAAAATTTCCTTTTAGTGGACTCCAAAAAAATTAATTTCGGTGAACTTAGAAAGACTTCTTTCATCGAACTCCAAAAAAAAACATCTTTCAACCAACTTCATGTGGCATTGCATGATGAGAACAGTAATACAATTCGAATAGTCACAATATCATTCCTCCTTCTATCCTTGCATTATGCATGCATTGACAAATTTGACTAATATTCATATATTACCCTACACCTAACTCAAGCAACTCACTAATTGAAGGGAATTGATAGCCAAAGAAATGCATCAAAGTAATGAGCCAAAAGTAGTACTCAAACCTTGTTCTTGAAAATCTCTATAATATCTTTATATGTAAAGTGCAAAATGAATTTAATGTAGTAGAATAATTTCAAGTTGAAATGAGAGTAGAAAATACATGGCCAAAGCCTTTTCCCCAATAGTGATATTTTTATTTTTATATATTAATAAAAATTTGCAAGAGAATTTATAAACTAGGAAAGAAAAACATAATGTTTGATTCGTGTTACATCATCTACATCGAAATCACTTCCCTCTTACTATTATTTTGTTCATTTTTTATATATGAATCATTTTTGTGCTTTCTTTCTATCTATGGATTAGCATTTTTTTAAAATTAAAAATCCGTTGCTATCATTCATTCTCATTTTTATTAATACAAATAATTTAATTATATATATTTAATATTTTAATTATATATATTTAATATTTTGATTATTATATTTTTTTATGAATATTTGTTTATTCAACTATATGAAATTACACATTTATTTAATACAAAATATTTTTATATTAACTTAATTTTTAATATATTATATATATTTTCTATTTTTCCTTTTTTTTTTATAATTAATTTAACATTTATTATAAATTTATTATTTAAATTAGACAATATTATCCGCATTAAATAAAAATAACTAATTAATACAATAATAATATACCTAGCACAATATTTTTTACAATAATAACTAAAATGATTAATTATTAATTTAAAATTATTAATAAATTACAATACTTTAATTACTTTCATTGATATGCAAAGTCTTTATTTCAATAAGTCTTTATTTCAATTCTGAAATTATAAATTTGTTTCAATCTTATGACGAATAAATTTTTAAATGGATTCACTTCGATCAACAATCACATAATTTTTAACTTATATGTACTTCATCTACAAATCATAAAACTTGTTTGAACAGAGAGGGAGGGTTATAAATCAAAATTGAGGATGTCATGATTTTCACATTTATAATCATCTTTTTAGAAGGGGTTTATGGCTTGCTTCACCATTTAATTTTCATTGCCATCCATTGTAAACATATAATTCCATGTACACAATGATATCTCTATCAGAGGCTGCATAATTGCATTCAAGTCATAATTATAATCTTGTCCAATAGGTGAGCATTAAGTAAGAATTCAAAACAAATTTATCATCATTAAATTCATCATTACAAGCATGTTTGTTTTGGGTTTTGGACCAATGATATTAAATGGTTGTTAGTTGACATGATGTCATCTTTGTTTTTAACTATATAATATAATATATTATGTTATAATATAATATATTAGGTTATAATTTGTAATATTGGTTAGTTTTTATAAAATATATATTAATTAGTTTAGTGGGGCTTTGTTTTACTAGGTCTAAATTTCATAAGAAGGGTGAAGAGGTCAAGTCAATTTTGGGACCTGATTTTTATTTTCACTATAATTAAACTATTATGTTTTTTTGAATTAAGTAAAAATGTATTTTTTTTGTTTTTTAAGATTACAGAGCATTGATACTTATAAAAAGATAACTACGAAAAATTAGGAATTTATAACTATGAAAAATTATTGTTTCTATTAGTTTATGACATTTTTTTTTGTAATTAGAGGAATTTTTAATTGGGTTGGTTTAGTATTTGTTTCATTATCATTAGCATTTAATTATTTATATATATATTTTTATAAATGAAATGTAAAATTTAGTTACCAATTCTATCAATAAAATTTAAAAACCTTTTTTATATTAAAAATAATTTCATTTCTCTTATATTTATCTTGCATTTTTATATTTTACTCATATATTTTTTAATTTTGCCCTTCTCAATAAACCTTTATATGTCTATTAAAAATCAAGTATATTATATACTTTCTTTTATTTTCATTGTTTCAAATTTTCTTCTTTGTTCTTTTCCTCTTCTCCTTTATAGCTTTTGAGTAGGATGGCTCATAAAAATGTCTCCAAATGGAGTATATCTTAAGAAAAATTCTCCTTATCTTTTTCTATTAAAGGTTTTACTTTTTATTTGATCTCATTCTCATTCCCACTTTCTCTTTCATTACAAAGAAAAATCTTATAACCATGGACATGTAATTTCTCCGTCAAGTCAAGTTCAAATCTCATAAGGAAGGGTTGAGGGTGAGAGCCAATTGTGGGGGTTATAATGTCACAAAGAGCAGGAATACTTGAATGAGTCTCACATTATTCTACTTATAACGTCTCGCAATTTGACAAATTTTTCTTCCATCCCATAAATGGGTTGATACAAACCTAAACATAACCTAGTAAAGAAAAAAAAAATCACCAAAACATTTGCAACTCTATTGTATTTTATTTTGATATGATTAAAATTAAATTGTTCAAAAATGATCCAAAACTCCCTTATTCACAATAAACTTGAAATATGATATATTTTCTATGCAAACTCATGATTCTATATTAATATGAAAATATTTACAATGTATTTGTTACCAAAAATCTATCTTGTCTTGGGTTTCCTAGTGGGAAACTAGACCAAAGATAATAGATAGTAAGTCTGAAAATCATTGGAAGAAGAAGGACATGACCATAGTCAATTTGAATACAAAAATTAGGCATAAAATCCCATAACATAATAATATAAAAATATACTAGTATCAAGGAAATGTTATTACATGAGCTTTCCCACAAAAAAACAAAACATAACCATTATTGGTAACATATGCATTGCCAAGATTAAGTCTAATTGGTAGGTGCTTATTGATCAAGGTTTCTTAGAGGAGGATTATGTCGAAGAATATCAACCTCCATGGGCGCCATGCGATCATCCATGTGTTGATATAGTAAGTGAAATTCCTCCATGCTTCCCTCCATGCATAGGGTAAGATCGTCTCCACTTTCATTTCTTTCAAATAAATCTTTCCCTAGGAGGTTCTTGGTATGCCAATAGAGGTAAATGGTGTGTAAATATTGGTTGTGGCAGCTATGAGTAGTCCCTAAGTCAAGGACCTAGTTTAGATCGAAGCCATAACTTCTGAATTAGAGACATTCTCCCTTTCCATTGTAACTTCTTGTTCAATGTCCTTAATTTCCTACTAATTTCCGAAGGGGTTTTCTCCTAAAATTTCTCAGATGAAGCGCGGACTCTAGCCTTGGCTTGGGAACTGTTGAGAGCTCCATTATCCCTAGCTCCTTGTCTCAATTAGTCTCTTTAACAGGGAATATTGAAAAAATGAGAGAGAAAGTTCACTCAACAAAGAGATGGAAAGAAGTGACAACTAAAATAAAGAGAAGCAACATTGGGTTGCTAGCTTGAGACAACCAAATTAACCATTCCATGAGAGAGAAGCATCAAGTACAAATAAATCCAATCAACACGAGAAAGAGAGTGCTCATAGGTAGGTGAAGCTCCTACAAGAATAAATTGTGTGCAATGTAAACAAGAACCACACAAAGGATTTAAATTTATGTGGCATATACTTGGTTGCATTGAATGTTGGAAGGGTCTCGTCTTGAGTGGGCACTTTAACATGGGATATTGAAAAAATAAGAGAGCAAGTTCATTCAACACAGAGCTGGAAAGAAGATACAACTAAAATAAAGAGAAGCACCATTGGGTTGTTAGCTTGAGACAACCAAATTAATAATTCCATGGGAGAGACACAACTGGTACAAAGAAATCCAACCAACACAAGAAAGAGAGCGCTCACAGGTAGATGAAGCTCCCACTAGAATAAACTAGGTGCAATGTAAATAAGAACCACAAAAAGAGACTAAAATTATATGCCATATACTTGAAATCTACACTAACAATCATAAGAGATAACTTGAAAATGGATATCATTAAATCTTCTCAAAATTGAAAATTTAAATTATTTAATATTTATTTTAAAAATAAATAATAAATCTTCTCCCATCTTAAAAAAAAACACATCTTTATTGTATAAACAATATTTATAATAATTAAAAATTTTATTATTACCAATAAAATTTAATAACATGGAATCAAAATTTCGTAACATTAAAAATCTCCCAGCATCCTCACTTGAATCTCCCAACATTCTCACTTCCATATATGATAATATAAAAATATTTTCAAATACATAGTAAATCATTATCAACTTATTCTATAAAATAACCATAAGTGCATAGTTTGGTAGAGTTTTTCCACTAAAATAAAATAAATATGCTCATATGCACTGCATTCAGTGGGAATCCCACATAACAAAGAATTCATACCTAAAATATAATTTATATTAAAATTATATACGACTCAACCTAAAGTATAATTATGCCGGAGGCGTTCTCTCTATGAGCTTGCGAGTGCAAACATTGTTCATGCAATCCAATCAAAGCGGTGCATTTTTGTCCTCCTCCAGCAAGTATAAAATGCACTCGTGGAAAAGGTTTTGCAGTGATTGTTTGGTTGAACGCGGATGGAAAGTAGCTTCCACCGTTCATCATATTCACTGTTCATCTGATGGAACTCGCATGACTTCACTGTCCGAGATTGTAATCTGAAGCCTCCAGGAGATAACATAAATAAACTCCCAAGTTTGTATCTCAGGTTAGGCCTTCGTGGTTTCCGAAGCTATCAGTGTCCGCAGAATCATACACCGAGTTAGGAGAAGGATAAGAGGTGGAACATGTCGCAGAAATCTCTTCCTCCAGGTTTCTCATAACTCTGTTTACAACCTCCTCACTGGGAGAGAATTCATATTCTTCGTTGTCTTCTTCTAAAGTTTGATCTAATTGCAGTAGATGAAGAAACTGGTTTGTTTCTTCACCGTGAAAGCGTTTCCGCTCCTAGACATCTATGGACTCTGGAAAAGAAACGCTTCAGTCATGGTCGAGAAATGACCTGGAGGTTTGAACACGGAACACAACGATGTTTCAAGGAGGAGAGGATGATTATAGTTTTTCTACAATGAAGATCTGGTCTTTCCTGATACGTGAGTAACGGAAAGCACGATTGGCTATATATAGCATTTGGACTTTTTATGGTACAAAGAAGGAAAGGTATATGCTTATATTTATATTTGTTTGGTTATTAGTTCAAGTTATGTGAATAGTATAGGATTTTGGAGAAGGTTGGCATGACTCCTTCCATCAAATATTTCTAGAATTTCTTCTTCAAGGTAAAGAAGGAAAGGTATATGCTTATATTTATATTTGTTTGGTTATTAGTTCAAGTTATGTGAATAGTATAGGATTTTGGAGAAGGTTGGCATGACTCCTTCCATCAAATATTTCTAGAATTTCTTCTTCAAGGCAAAGTTGTCCAATATTGAATGTTGGAATGTATTTTAGAAGACAGATTCTAGAAATAGGAGATTTTGCCCAAATTCTTTCAACTCGTGATCAACCTCCATGGGTGTATGTGGTTGTGTCCAACTTGTCATGCATCACCTCATCCCACATGTTGTGGAAATGCATGAAGGGTGGAACAAAAGTCATTCTCCGACGTTCCTTTTTCACCCTTAGGTGAAATGCTAGTTTATGTTTATTTTACTTAAAAGCCTTCCATGTTTTTGCTATTATGTGTGCATGAAATTAGTACACAATTTTAAAATTTACGTAATGGAATGGGGTCACTGCTATCTCCTCTTCTTCTTCCTTTTTCTCCCTTTTTTTTTCAAAATTTTATGTTTTCTCTAAAGAAACAAATATGTAATTTTATTAATACCCCACAAAATTACAAGTACATGAAGCACATGATAAAACTTGTCCAAAAATCGACCATTATATCTTTCCACGGTTTGAGAGACATACCATAAATTTACAACATATATCTAATAAAATCATATATCATAATTATATTAAGCCAAAGTGCCCAGCCAAAAAGGTCATAATTATAAAGCATAAATATAAATCCCTTTCCTTATGAAAACTGATAATGCATGCATGATCCTAGAAATAAAAACATGGTGAAAGTCGTGCCATAACGTTGCTAACTGTTATTAAATTGTTGTTTAAGAAACACAACCTCATCAAGGATACAAATGCATGTGAATATCAAATTTATGCAAGCCATTAAACCAATTAACTATAATCATCAAATCTCAATAAATCTGCAATGAGTGATCATCTTTCTCAATAGCACAGAGAAGATTTTTTTAGGTTTTAAGCCAATTAATTCTGCATAGTTGTTTGTGCCCCTCCCCAATCCGCTTTGAAATTTGTACAAATAATTTCCATGAAGGAAAAGGATCGCCCCTCCACCACACTTCCCATTTCGGGAAGTCACACTATCGGAATATTCCTATGGGTTTGATTTGTCTATCAATTCAACCTTGATGATCCTAGGGTGAAGAAATCCATATTCCATTGGAAGAGTTTGAAAGTCAGTGCATACTTTAGCCCCCACTATTACAAGGACCGAGGGATGATCTTGAAATATTTCTCTATTTCTGGCATTCCAAATGCCTCAATAGACCATAGCAGGAATATTTCTAAGTTGTTTAAGATTGACCTGCTTCCACTAGCTATGTCAAGCATCCTGAATAGATGCACCCATCCATATCATGAAACCTCCCATAACATCTATGATTAAATTCCAAACAACCACCATGAATGGGTAGGCTAAGGTGATCAATAGTTTCAAGAGCATTCTGCCTGGGCCTTGTAATCCCCTAGAAGGTGGTCCCATATTGCTGTATTATTTTCAAGTATACACCACATGAATACATGGTCTTAGGTGGACACTTCAATTTCCAAAAAAAATCCACCACTATTCCAATTCTTTTGGCTGTCTATTTCTGCAAATATAGGCACATCCATCCTTTGGAGTATAAACCCCCGATATGGAGTGCACCCAACATAAGGAATATTCCTCTTCCTCATTGATGCAACTATGAGTCGTATTGAGTTCCACAGTAAAAATATGGCATAACTGTTGAAATTCTTGAGGCATATTGAGTTGATGAGTCGACAACCATCCTGTGCCCATATTGAGGAGCACTGAGACTCAACAATCTGGTTTAGAGTGTGTTTACCCATATCATGTATACATTGAATAAAGTTCCCTGGAAAACCGAATTTTTCCCCACCAACCACCCATTGATCATTTCCTAGCTGCACTTTTGCCCCATTTCCAACTTTCCACGCCAACCCCTCGTCAAAAATAGAGAAGGCCGAACTGATAGCCTTCCAGATGATGGACATATTCCATATATTTTTGCCTAGATGCCTTATCCATTCTTCAATTGAAATGAGGTAAATATAATTCCTAGAGGCTACAACTGTCCAAAGGCTTTTAGTGGATACCAATCTCCATCCAACCTTAATTGCAAGAGATTTTGTGAGAAAGACGATAGAATTTCCAGATCTTAACCTCCGCACTTCTTTGGTATGAATAATGTTTCAATTTAAATAATAAAGAGAAAAATATGATAATTAAATACTAGCATACATCCATCTTAACTCTAGATCTACCAAGTGCTTAGAGGGATCAAATCTCTTGAGATGTAAACATCTTTTAGAATGAAATGAGATTTGATCTCTCTCGGTACTTGGTAGATCCAAAGTTAAGATGGATCTAGGTTGGTTTAATTCCCCCCTTTAAATCGACTATATTCCATATCAATACCAAGGATTCTCAATACCATGGGTCATTCTTATTTTTATTATTATTTTATTTTTATAGGGTTACATTAATTTTTTTTATTTAAATTTAAATTTTATTTTTATGCATTTTGACTTAGTCAAAATGTTAAACATAACATTGCATTGCAACATCTCTACCCTACTAGACTAAAAACACCATTGGGCGCAATGATAATTGATTTAAAAAGTTTATAATATTTTATAAAAAAAATAATATTTTAATAAATAATATGTTGGAAATATTTGTGTGATGTTAAAACTTTCAATTTATCATTAATGATATTATACAAACAAGATGAAAATAGTTGTATTTGGAACAAATAAAAATGTAGCATAATAAGTATAATCTATAGCTTATTATTGTGTCGAGAGGGGCTCTTTAGCCTAGTATGACAACGATATTGTAATTTTAACATAAACATTTTTACTTGGTCCAAAATAAAATAAAATAAATGTTTAAAATAAAAAATAATATGTGCAAATATTTCGATAATTAAAATGATGAAAATAAAAAATAAAATTATTAATTATAATTTTAACTATAAAATTATAAAATTAAATTGAGTAGAAAATCCTTGTGGTTTACAAGCCCATGATATTGCTTAGCCCATGATATTTTTCATGGTATTTGTTATGATGAAGTCTATTTAAAGACTTGAGGAAATCCATTATAGAATGCAAGAGCACCCAATTAAATCCATCTTAACTCTGAACTTGATCCCTCTTGACACTTGGTAGATCCAGATTTAAAGTAAAACTAAACTAGTTAACACTATAATATAAACAATATAAAATTCATTATATCCACAACAAATAAAAATTTCAAACATAATAAGTATAATATATAATTTATTAATAATAATATTATACAAACAAAATGAAAATCAATATATCTAAAGAAAATAACAATGTTAATTAGTATAATATGTAGTGTAAAATATATAATATCTATAAATAAAATTGGTTCTTCCATCACTATCATTAATACATGGACTAATGTCATATTTATCATTATTTTGATGTTTAACAATGTCAAACATAATAACTATAATATATGGTGTAAAATGGATGATAATAACTATAATATATGGTGTAAAATGGATGACTTTTATAAGTAAAAATTATGCAAAACTTATTTCTTGGTCTATTGGTCATTAAATGCGATTGGGTATATACTGCCTACTATTGGATTTAAATTCATTTAAATCCAACAGTGGGCAGTATATGCTCAACCACATTTAGTAGCCAATAAACCAGAAAATAAAGCTCGCCCAAAAATTAAGTCTCCCATCATTATCATTAATAAATGCACTAGGTCCTATCTATCATTATTTTGGTCTATTGGTCATTAAATGCGATTGGGTATATACTGCCTACTGTTGGATTTAAATTCGTTTAAATCCAATAGTGGGCAGTATATGCTCAACCACATTTAATAGCCAATAAACTAGAAAATAAAGCTCGCCCAAAAATTAAGTCTCCCATCATTATCATTAATAAATGCACTAGGTCCTATTTATCATTATTTTAATGTTTAACCTTTTATTTTTTTGGGGATTAAAATAGTTAGTTTAAGTTGAGAAAACTTGCATTGGGCACTTGTGGTATTCTTATTATTAGTGTTTTGTATATTTATAAACAATATAATCAATTTTATAGTAGTGTTAATGGTAAAAAGTGAGAAAATGGGTTGAACCGAAGAATTTAACTCGTGGAGTAAAGAGCCACCCTAGATGGCTCAACTTGACGTGGACCTTTATCTTAAAATTTACATAATGGGAGAGAATGTTGTTATCACATTTTTAAATTTATATGAATAATGTTTTAAGTTAAATAATGTTGAGAAACATAACGTGCAAATGAATTAAATATGATAATGAATCGAAGAAAAAATGGTTTACAATATTTTATAAAGAATTTGATATTTTAATAAATAATAAGTTGGGAATATGGGTGCCATGTTAAAATTTTCTATTTATTATTAATATATAGAACAAATAATCTAAAAATAATCTAAATATGATAAGTAAAATCTACAATTTATTATTATTGATGTCATAAAAACAAGATGAAAGTCATTGTATCTCAAACATATAACAATGTTAAGTATAGTAGGTATAATATATAATCTATGATTAATGATGTTTTACAAATAATAAAAGTCAATGTATCTAGAGAAAATAACAATGTTGAATAAATTAACTATAATATATAGTGTCAAATGGATGATATTTATAATATTTAGAGCAAATAACAATGTGAAACATAATAATTATAATATATATAGTGTCAAATGGATGATTTTTATAAGGAAAATTAGGTCTTCAATTATTATCATTAATATATGGAGTATTGTCCTATCTATCAGTTTTTTGATGTTTAACTCATTTTTGGATGAAAATGGTTAATTTAAATTAACAAAACATGCAACCTTAGAGAAAAATGGGGAGTTGTGGTACTCCATATTATAGGTGTTCTCTACATTAAAAATAATATAACTAATTTTACGGTATTTCTAATTGTAAAAAATGAGCAAATGGGTTGAACCTAGTCAAAGAAAAGTATCTAGAAGAATTTAACTTAGGGGATTTACACCTAGATGCCCCAACTTGACCTTACCTCATATGAATAATGTTTTAATTTAAAGAATAAAGAGACAAATAGTGTGTAAATGAATTAAATATGATAACTGATTTAAAACAATCAATATAATTTTGAAATATAGTTTATAATATTTTATAAAGAATTTGATATTTTAATAAATAATATGTTGGAAATATTTGTGTGATGTTAAAATTTTCAATTTATTATTAATGATGTTATACAAACAAGATGAAAGTCATTGAATCCAAAACAAATAAAATGCCAAACATAATAAGTGTAATCTATAGTTTATTATTAATGATGTTATATAAACAAAATGAAAATCAATGTATCCAAAACAAATAACAATGTCAAATATAATACGTATAATATATAGTGTCAAATGGATGATTTATATAAGTCAAGACAGTTCTTTAATCATTATCATTAATAGGTGGAGTAGGGTCTTATATATCATTATCTTGATGTTTAACTCATTTTTCTATGAAAAAAGGTTAATTTAAGTTGAGAAAGCTTGCAAGGTGAAATGAAGGTGGGAAATTGTGGTGCTCCCTATTATTGGTGTTCTCTTTTAATAAAATCAATGTAACCAAATTTATGATATTGTTGATTGTAAAACGTGAGAAAATGGGTTGAACCAAGCCAAGGCTAAGTATCTAGAAGAATTTAACTCATGGTGTAAAGAGCCACCTTATTATTCCAAAAGTCTTTGGAGATTCTCCAACTTAGACCTTTACCTTATCATCATGTACTTGAATGTGAAAGAAGACGCGTGACATATTAAAGCTCCTTCAAAACAAGTAAAAATTGCAACAATGTTAACATTTCAAAAACATGATCTTTTAATTTTTTTAATTAAAATAAGTGATCATAATTAGTTTCCATGCTATATGAGATCCCATGGTTGATGAGACTCTGTAAACAAGAAGTGAAAACTTGCATTAAAATATTGCAAGGAGAATTGGACTATTTATAGTTAAGGGTAATTCTTACGCTGATTTGGAAAAAGGAAAGAACCACCATAAATGGTTAATAATTTCTTCCTCATGATAAGAGGGTCACTTAGATTGAGACACCCCAAACACTAGATGTTGAGATTCAACAAGATGATGAGCTTAGTGAAAAAATTCGCCTTCACTAAGTGGGCCCGCAGGCTATTTTTGGCACAATCTATTTTTAGACATGGTGATCATATTTCAGAAGTTGCAGGATGCTATTTGTGGATGGTTGATCAAGTTGGAAAAATAGATGAAATTATATTTTTAGAATATTGGGCAAAGTCTATTTATAGATCATCGATCTAGAAATAGAAGTGTCGATTATTATTAGCTCTTAATAATAATATGACAATAAACAACAACTTATTCTCTTGGAGCACTTAATTTCAGTACATAGATCTGGAAAATCAGTGGGATGAAGGAATTACACAATTCCTAGGGTTTACTAGTGGTTCATGCATGGAGGACTCAGTTAGAACTGAAGTGGCAAAGTTATGACAGAGTTGGAATAGTATTTCATGGAGTTATATTCAGTTTAACTCAGTTAGACTCAGTTGAGCTAGTTGTATCTAGTCAAACTGAATGATACACTAGTGAGAGTGGAGTGAATTAAGTAGTTAATTAATTCAAAAATAATAACTCATCAATCAATTTAATGATACAACAGTTAACTATAGTGCATGTGAGTTCCAGTGGATACCTAGTGGAGAGATAGGTGAAAGGGCAAGATGGACTATTTGTTGTGACTATAGTGATGCATTGATTGCACCACACACACATTGGAGTTGCCAATGAGGATTGCGCAGTAAAGGAAAGGATAACTCGAATTCATTCAGAGCTATTCTTCAGCAAGGATTGCACAGTGGAGGTAGGCTAGCAGGAGGGCAGAGATCAGTGCATGGATTTGCAGATTTCTTCTATGTTACTGTGTGATGATTGTATTGTACTGAGAGCTAGATGTACTAATCTTTGTATGATATTGTTACATGATCTCCATGATACATAATATATGATAGTTGGGGTTTTCAGCTTCAGGCTTTCCCGTTAAACAACTGTGTTATGTGTGATTGTTTTTACTTATGCTTCACATGTGTTTGCAATTAATTTTTCGCAAAAGATTAATAGTGGAATGATTTTGTATTTTGCCAGAAGTTAAATATTGTGAGATTAGGGGAATCTGGATGTATGCATGCTTAGTGTATACTAATTTCTACATGGTATCAAAGTAGTGTTAATTCTTGAAGATTGAAATTGTGAAGAATTGTTGAGTTTGTGCCGATGGAAAATTCGAATTTGTTGCAGAAAATTCTTGGTGCAGAATTTGAATATACATTGAAATGTCTTTCAATGGGTTGCGATTGGAGTATGCCCTTGATGGGAGCTCGAATTACATAGCCTGGAAGGATAGGATGGAGGCGGTGCTGGAGGATAATGGACTGAAGGAGTTCATTGATAGCGATGTTCCTAAGTCGGGATCTGGCGATGCTACATTACTTGAAGCATGGTAAAAGAAGATAGAAAAGACAAGAAACATTCTGTTGGAAGGTGTGAAGGACCATATTGTGTCCATCCTTCACGGGAAAGCCACTCCATTCTTAATGTGGAAGGATTTGACAGATTTTTTCCAAAGCAGCAGCGAACAAAGGAAGTTGGTGCTGAAAGACAAGCTCAGAAAAATAAAAATGGAGAAGGGCGACAGTATTCTAAAATACCTCACGGAGTTTGTCCACTGCAAGGATGAACTGCGAAGTGTGGGGGTTGCTGTTGATGATGAAGACTTGGTGAGCTTGGCTCTCTTTGGGCTTTCGAAGTGTTGGCATAACTACGAAGGCTCTGTCAATGGATGAGAGAAACTGCTGGGATGGGAGCGACTTTGGTCTGATCTTGTGTAGGAGGAGATAAGGTGGGGTACCAGGGATGGCTCTTCATCGAAGAATGAAGATGAAGAGAATTGCGCTTTGGCTGCCAAAGCAAGGAAAGAGAAGGGGAAAAAATTTCCTTCAAAATCCAATGCTAAAGGCAAGAAGCAGGATTTGTCCAAAGTGAAGTGCTTTCACTGTCACGAACATGGGCATTTCGCCACTAATTGCCCACAGAAGAAGAAGAAAAAGAAGGCTAATGGAGCTGCAGCTGGAGAGGCCTTAGCCTCACAATTTGAACTTGATTTCTCTTTGATCGCATGCTTGGCTTAAATCTGTATGGGATCGGTGTGGTATCTTGATAGTGGTGTGTCTTTCCATATGACGAGAGACAAGGAGTTGTTTAGTAGCTTGGAGGAGAAGGACCTCCAGATGCATATAGAGATGGGTGACGATGGTCGGTATAATGTGACTGGCATTGGGACCATTACCTTTGAGAGAGAATCCGGTAATCCATTCTTATTGAAGGATGTTATGCATGTTCCAGGTCTAAAGAAGAACTTGGTCTTGGTCGCAATGTTGGAAGACAAAGGTTATGATGCTTTTTTCAGTGAGGGAAAAGCCTTCCTTCGACATAGAACAATGGGTCAAACCAAGAAGATAGGGGTTCGAATTAATAATCTCTACAAGCTATAGGTAGATGGATGCCTGCAATGGTGGGAAAAGCAGAAGAAGTAGTGAGCCGGGATGAGGGCGAATTATGGCATAGGATATTGGGCCATCTTCACCATGGTGCTTTGAAGATTTTGCAGCAGATTTCTACTGGACTTCCCAAGGGTACTCTTGCGCAGTAAGATTAGTGCAAGGGATTTACTATGGGTAATTTTGTGAAGACCACCTTTCATGAGAAGGAGAACCGTGCTTTGGCGATCCTGGAGAGAATTCACACAGACGTGTTTGGACCTTTCTTGGTTGCTTCAAAAACAAAACAAATGTATTATGTTATATTTGTTGATGACTATTCTCGTAGATGCTGGATCTTCTTCATGCAGAAGAAGAGTGAAACGTTCTCAAAGTTCTGTGAGTTCAAAGCATTGGTGGAGAAGGAGTCGGGGAAGCAAGTGAAAGCTCTACGGAGCGTTAATGGTGGTGAATACATCTCGAGAAAATTCAAAGACTTCTGTAGCAAAGAAGGAATTCGAAGAGAACTCATAGCGCCTCATAACCCACAACAGAATGGGGTCGCAGAGAGGAAGAACAGAATGATCATGGGTGCTGCACGAGTGACGCTGCATGACCAGGGCCTACCGATGCACTTGTGGGCGGAAGCATGCAACACTGCGGTTTATGTGCAAAACCGTTGTCCTCATAAAGTACTTAGCATGAGTACACCTGAAGAAGCTTTTACTAGTAAGAAGCCAGATATTTCTCATTTGAAGATTTTTGGCTCATATGTTTACATTCATGTGACAAAGGACGCCAGGAAGAAGCTGGAGCTGACTGCAGAAGTTGGGATATTTGTGGGGTACATAGAAACACCTCATAATTATCGTGTGTATTTTCTAGATAGTTGAATGACTGTGGTGCGACGGGATATAAAATTCAATGAGGTGAAAGCCATGAAGTTGTTGCTTGAGAGGGAGCTACACTTGCATGCAGAGGAGGAACTTATTGTTCCCAAAGATGAGCCTCTAGATGTGGATCAGCCACAGGAGGAGATTCATGGAGTGGAGGAGTCCACTCATTTAAAACCAAACATCAGACAAGGCAGAAAGTGTACCACAGAAGCTGAGAGACTGAAGCTTGATGCGGCACAGAATGTAGGAGTACCTACATCACAGAGTAGATAGAGACAATCACCTGATCGATTTACTAGATACATGGCTCTTATGAGAAAGTGTGTCATGACGGAGCCATCTTATTTTGAAGAAGCAGTGCAGGAGCCCACATGGGTAGATGCCATGGTGGAGGAGTATGACTCCATTGTCAGAAACAATTTCTTGGGAGATTATTCCAAGGCCGGTGGGAAAACCAGTTGTAGGATCAAGATGGATCTACAAGGTAAAGCAAGCTGATGATGGGAGCATTGAGAAGTATAAGGCAAGATTTGTTGCCTGGGGCTTCTCACAGATCGATGGGATTGACTATGAAGAAACCTTTGCACTTATCGCACGATATTCTTCCATACGGACCATCCTTGCTCTCTCAGCGCAAATGGGTTGGCACATTCATCAAATGGATGTGAATACTATGTTCCTTAATGGGATCATTGAGGAAGAGGTGTACATTGAGCAACCGGAAGGATTTGAGATCTACAGCAGCGAGTCGCATGTGTGCAGAATCAAAAGAGCGTTGTATGGGCTGAAGCAATCACCACATGCTTAATACACTCAGATCGACAGCTATTTCACTAGACTTGGCTTCACCAAGAGTGAGGTGGATGCAAACCTGTACAAAATTGTGGTGGAGAGTATGCTTTTAATCATTATTTTTTATGTTAATGATTTAATACTAATGGGTGATGAGCAGTTGATACACTCATGCAAGGAAGATCTTGCAAAGGAGTTTGAGATGAACGATTTGGGCCTCCTTCATTATTTCCTTGGATTGGAAATATGGCTGTGGGAAGGTGAACTGTTTGTGTCTCAAGACAAGTATGCCTGGGAGATACTGGAGAAGTTTCACATGCAAGGCTGCAAGCCTATCGACACTCCTCTTCCAGGAAATTGGAGGAAAGAGGATGCTACATCAGTAGAGGTAGTGGATGCCAGCTACATTTATCGGCAGGTTGGTGGGTTCGCTCATGTATTTAGTTAATACAAGACCGGACATATGCTATGTGGTGAAGACCGGCTGCAAGCGATGGTTAAGCCTACCAAGCTCTTTGGAAGGTAGGCAAGCATGTCACGAGGCATCTCGGGGGCACAATGAAGTATGGTTTACATAAGTACGGACGGATGGATGAGGTGAAGTTGCATGGCTTCATGGATGCAGATTGGGCAGGCAGCCCAACAGACAGAAAGAGCACATCAGGAGGGATTTTCAGTATAGGATCTATGACAGTTTCTTGGTACAGCAGGAAACAAAGATCTGTGGCACTCAGTTTAGCGGAAGCAAAATACATGGAAGCAATTCAAGCTGCATGTGAGGCTATCTGGATGAGGAATATCCTAGTTGGTTTGTTCGGTTCACATTAAGATCCCATAGTGATACATTTTGATAATCAGAGTTGCATTAAACTCTTGGTTAATCCTGTGTTTCATGATAGATCTAAACATATTGATATCTAGTATCATCATATCAAATATTGTGTGTAGCGAAAGATCATGTTGCTTCAATACATTCCTACAGAGGATCAGGATGAAAATATTCTGATGAAGGTGCTCACCAGGATCAAATTCGAATACCATAGAGGCAAGATCGGGGTGAAAGATAATCCCTATCTTGTTGAGAGGGAGTGTTGAGATTCAACAAGATGATGAACTTAGTGAAAATATTCACCTTCACTAAGTGGGCTTGCAGGCTATTTTTGGTGCAAGTCTATTTTTAGACATGGTGATCATATTTCAGAAGTTGCAGGATGCTATTTGTGGATGGTTGATCAAGTTGGAAAAAGAGACGAAATTCTATTTTTAGAATATTGGGCGAAGTCTATTTATAGATCTTCGATATAAAAATAGAAGTGTCGATTATTATTAGCTCTTAATAATAATCCGACAATAAACAACAACTTATTCACTTGGAGCACTTAATTTCAGTGCACAGATTTGGAAAATCAGTGGGCTGAAGGAATTATGCAATTCTTAGGGTTTACTGGTGGTTCATGCATGGAGGACTCAATTATAACTGAAGTGGAAAAGTTATGATAGAGTTGGAAGAGTAGTTCATGGAGCTGTATTCAGTTTAACTCAGTTAGACTCAGTTGAGCTAGTTGTATCTAGTCAAACTGAATGATACACTAGTGAGAGTAGAGTGAATTAATTGGTTAATTAATTCACAAATAATAACTCATTAATCAACTGAAAAATACAACAATTAACTACAGTGCATGTCAGTTCCAGTGGGGACCCAGATGGACTATCTGTTGTGATTATAGTGATGCATCGCTTGCACCACACACACATTGGAGTTTCCAATGAGGATTGCGCAGTAAAGGAAAGGGTAATTTGAATTCATTTAGAGCTATTCTCCAGTAGGGATTGCACAGTGGAGGCAAGCTAGCAGGAGGGCAAAGATTGGTGCATGGATTTGCATATTTCTTCTATGTTACTGTGTGATGATTTTATTGTACTGAGAGCTTGATGTACTAAGCTTTGTATGAGATTGTTACATGATCTCCATGATACATAATATATGATAATTTGGGTTTTTAGCTTCAGGCTTTCCCGTTAAACAACTGTGTTATGTGCAATTGTTTTTATTTATGCTTCACATGTGTTAGCAATTAATTTTTCACAAAAGATTAACAGTGGAATGATTTTGTATTTTGCAAGAAGTTAAATATTGTGAAATCAGGGGAATCTGGATGTATGCATGTTTAGTTTATACTAATTTCTACACTAGATACATTGGCTAAGACAAAGGTTACCTAAAATCAAAGACGAGGCAAAAAATTGGAAACAATTTATTATATGCTAGAGTTGGAATTGCTCCAAAGTTTTGAAAGATATGAATTAGGGAAAAGTCCAATGGTTCTATGCTTTTGATTTTTTTTGGAAATAGTGATACTATTCTTGGCGAGATCACTATTTTTTGTTTTTTGAAATGCATTTTTGAATGAATAAAAAAATTCAAAACCCTGAAAAACTCTCAGGGCACTTAGTTTATATAGATATAATGACTCAAATTTTCTACTCAAATAATTTTTGACCAAATTTCAATAATTTGTACAGATTTAACAGCTCAAGTTTTCTATTCCAATCATTTTTTACCAGATATTTAATATGCACAAGCAAAGGAAAAATGTAGATCATTTAAGTTACGCTTATAAACTACTGAAGAGACATTATCAATTAAGTACCTAGCCTATATTAAATTTTGGAGTTAATAAAATTTAGAAACTTGTGTTTAAATATTTAACTTATCATATCAACTTACGAGATCATACACCCTTATGTAGTGAAATAGTGCATTTATATACACCCACCTTCCTGACTAACCAAAATGTGCATGCACAACTTCATTTCTTATAAAAATGAGTGATAGAGAGTAAATATATTCAAATCATTATCATGATTTTTTTTTATAAGCTGGGTAGGACTACATCTTCATCATCATGTCCAATACATATCACCCCGATCGGGGCGGGGAATTCAATAAATGACTTCACATTAAGGAGTGCCTTAACAGAGCATCCGCTCACCGTCTATCCAAGGCCCCATGGAAAAATAATTATCATGATTTTAAATTGATGCATTATTATACTAATAAACACACATGTTCAAGCGTGAAGGGTTAACTCAATTGGTCAATTTTTCGTCACTAAAGTATCTCGCTAATAGGAGCTCATAGGATCAATTCTACTTTATGCTCTCTGGGCTAGCCACTTCTAATGAGTCGACGATAAGTGATCCCTTTGCGTGGATCTGCTTGGATATATTGAAAAAAGAAGAGCCTCAAGGGTTAGCTCAATTAGTCAAATTATCGCTACTAATGGGAGGTCATGGGGTCAATTCTCCTCGACGCCCTCAAGGTTAGGCTCTGCTAATAAGCTGATGGGATTTGATCCATTTGCTTAGATCTACCTAGATATTCCTTGGAAAAAAAAAATAGATATGATTGATTTAATGGAGTTAAAAGAAAGTTTGTATATCAAATACAACCTGACTTTTAAATCTTACACACACACACACACACACACACACACACACACATATATATATTCAATCTTAGAAGTTTGTTATTTTCAAGGTGAGGAGAGCGGGTACTTCCTATTATGGTGCTCTTTGCATTCAAAACAATGTAGCCAACTTTATGGGTTGAACCAAGTTGAGATTAAGAATTTAGAGGGACTTCAATATTTACGGTGCAAGGAGCTACTCCTAATATTACGTAAGTTAAATTAAAACTCTTTCAAACTAAATAAAATTGAAATAACATTATTTAAAAAACAACATTTTAATTTTCTCATATAAAAAAGAATTATATAATTAGTTGCCATGCTGCATGAAACCCTATGGTCCGTGACAATTTTTTAATAAGAAGGAAAAACGAAAAAAATTCTAAAATGTTTGGAAACTGATTGTCACATTGACTTCGCAAAACAAAAGAGCCAACATAAATGGATAACAATTTCTTCTTCATGATAAAAAGGCATTAGCTAAGATAAAAGTCCCTAAAATAAAAATGGGAAAAAATGTAAAAAAAAATTTATGCACTAGGGTGGAATTCCTCCAAAGTTTTGAAAATATCAACTAACTAATGGTTATTTGCAATTAAATACTTAACCTCTATTAATTTATAATTTAGAGAAACTTAGAAGCTTTTATTTAAATATGCAACTTTATCGTATCAACTTACCAAGTGAAAATGTGAAGCTGGGTTACACTTTTTGCCCTTTTTTGAGAAAAAAAATTCATTTTTTTCGGTTCTTCAACTTTCTGCAAACTATAAAAAAATTTCTGTGTAGAATTTCATTTTGCGATAAAAATAAAAGTTGTGAGAAATTTTGTTAGCTTTCTATTACTTATTTTTTGAAAATTTTTAATGCAAATTTGATATGTCAACTTAGCGTTTCTTTGAGTGTGTGTTTCTTAACAATCAAAGGATTCATAAGAAGTCATGTTATGTCGCAATGCTGTATTCATTGAAAATTTGTGTTTTTGAAAAAAAAAAATGTGTTACAACAATCTAGACAGAGTCTACTTTGTTTTCATCATATTTACAAAGCTAATGGATGCATATCATAATTACTATAATTTTTTGAACTGGTCCAATACGAAAAACTGCGTATTTTTGATATGTTTCGCGTGGCAACAAATTTCTTAACATATAAGTTATAAACTAAAAATCTAAAAGCTACCCATTAGAGTCAACGGACCAATGTAATGCCCCATAAATTTTTCAATTTTTTTTACAATGTATTTTGGGAGATACAAAATTTTGATTTCACTGAATCACAATGACCCTCAGAAATTGTTTGCACTCATTTTATTAGAAAAATAATTAAAATTAATAAACGTTTACGAAATTCCATAAAAGTTATATTTCCTGAAAGTAGATTCAATTCTGAAAATGCTTGTCTTGGTTCTGATAGTTAATTAACAACCTTTCATGGAGTTTAATCAGTCCAAAGTTGCAGAACCGTTTTCAGAGCCTGGTTTTGCGTAATTGGTGATGCGTTAGTTCGGCCGAACTTGGACTAACAGTTCGGCCGAACTATGTTTTCCGCTTACGAGTCGTTAAAACTAACCTCTTAATAGTTCGGCCGAACTTCTTATCAAAAGTTCGGTCGAACTATTGTGTAACTCTCCGTCGGCCGGAAAATTTTGTGGAGCCCCCTACAAAACACACATTTCACGTCAATATAAATTGCCGCGAAATGATTCACAATTTTCGCACATTTCGCATTATATCTTTAAAACTAAGTTGTGCATTTATCTACATAGACCTTTTTGACTAAATAAAGTGTGCATGTACACCCTTTATTAAAAAAATTTGGCAATGGTGTTGGAATTAATTCCAAAAATTCAGTTAGTCATGTGTTGGCAATGATTTCAACTGGATGTCTGTGCATAATAAAATGAATCGCTGATGAGTTATGGTGCTACATGTGATTTCCATTGTGCTTACAAATGATATGAAGCAAGTGCTCACAAATTTGGTGGATCTAATTGAAAATTTTTGAGTTTTTCAATCCATATGTGACTCTTGTGAGAGAAAGTTGCATACACACGTGGATGACATGAAGAGGGGTCACGTACATGACCTTGTGCACACAAAATAAAAAACCACAAGCCTTTCCCACGGTGTTTGCCCAAAATATTTGGAGGCAACAAGTCAATTGATTTGGTCCATAACATATATGATTGATTTGGTCCAAAACGATGAGAGATAATGAAATGAAATGAATGCATGTTGATTTGGTCAATTAGGCGAGTTAGTTTAAATGTTATTTCATGGATTGTGCGTTGTGGTGTATTGTTAGATCTATGTGTGCATGGAAGTAGAAGATCTAAAGATCATGGATATGTACAGAAGAACCAATGATCATATTTGAAGTGTATTGATAGAGTACGAAATTCATGTGTTTATGTGTTGTTGTATTATTTTTTTGTTGTTTTTCTCCAAAAAAAAGTTGTTGCTGCTGTAGATTTTTTGTAGAGAAATGTTGTAGAGACAATAAAGGGTTGATATGTGGATATCTTTGAGAGTGGAGAATTTTTGTATGGCTAGGTGAATTTTTCAGTGAGCTTGTGTTGCTATATGATGAGAGTATAATTGTGTATTGAGTCAGAGTATATGCTTCAAATAGTTGTAATGCTGCTACTAGGTGGATCATGTTGAGTTGATATATTGATTGAGGTTGAGATTGAGTTTTATGAACTAGAGGGAATTGTTGTTGTTGTTAGGGTTGTTGAGCAATGGTTATTAGTGTTGATTTTTGTGTTTTGTATTCAATTGAGCAGAGAAGATTATGTGGGTCTAGTATGAAAATAGATGAAATGACATACACAATGTTATGACTTGATTTATGTGTTGATTTTCGTAGCATCATAAAGTGCTCTAAGTATCAAATTAGGCGGAGAGGCTTAGACATTTGTATTCCAAAGAAACCAGAAACCGTTTGTGGAAATTCCACTTCGTTCATGTTTGATTAAAATAAGTAATTATTTTAATGGGGACCATAAGTCTAAAATTAGGGAAACTAAATATTTAAAGGGCACTAATAAATCAAATTGTGAATCTTCTAGAGAACGAAGATAAATTCATGTTATAATTTTAGCCGTTGATTAGACATCTAATCTGGGATGTTGATATGTCAATGAAAAGACTATAAAGGAAGGCTCGAGGGTCATTTGGAAAATACACCGAGACGCTAAATTGATCTAAGATCAAAATTTTTGGGGCATGGTTTGCTAATAAATTCGAGCTAGAGATCTGACTAGTGAGGGGCATAGATAACGTTTGGAGAGAAATAATTTCTCAGCCAGTGGAGCATCAGTCAGAGAAAGGAAAAGGTGATCTAGCCTAGCCAACGTTGAAGGAAGGGGATGATGCAGTGATTGCATAGGATCAAGGAGAAGCAACGTAGAGGCAGAGGCAGAGGTTTAAAATTTTTGTTGGTGGATCAGTTTCAGAGGTTGGGATCCGGAAAGTGGCACCGGGAGGTTGTTCCTCAGAATCCATAGAGGAAAAACGAATTGGATGGGGCTGAGCAATGAGCCTGGAAGGGGGTAATGCAAAGGCTGCAGGTTTCAGCACTGGGACTGCACAGAGGCTACATAGAGCCTCCCCAAGGTAGGTTTTTCTTCATCCGGATCTGCCAGAAATTCAGTGAATCAGTGAGGTAAATCCTCACAAATTCTTCTGCCAGTATTTCTCTCTCTAACTGAATAACCCTTGAGGGTATTCAAAGATGTATTCAGACATTGCTACTGCATAATAATAAAACCCTCAGATATGCTGCATCGAATTTCCCGCATTTGGTTTTTACAGGGACTTAATCCAAAATAAAGGTGTCATATGTGTGAATGATTTCATTGTCTAGTTTCCTTGTTTCTGAATCAATTTTAGTGTAGGTTGCTTCAACAGTTTCTTCATTAATTCATATCTGAATTAATTATGTAACGTAATTTACTTAATAGAAGAATTACACTCAGTTGTTGCAGTAGGATTCATTAGATCTGTTTTGATCTTTGAATTTTCACATGGTATCATACCATTGATGTGAAACAGGAAGGACGAATTTGATTTCTAAAGTGAAGGTCATTGTTGCTGCAGTGCAACAGAAAAAATCCATTGAATGATTGCGTAGTTCTGGGAAGGAAGGATGAGATTTTCATGGTTCTCTCTCTAAGTGAGTTGGAAAAGAGAAAGGAGATCTTTCCGAGGCAGAGGGAGCAGGAGCAGCGTAAAGCCTCCATGCATAAGGTATAAGGACGCAATTTTCTGAAGCTGTTGCTGGGAAAAAAAGAGTCATAAGGAATCAACAACATATATTTGGGGAATTTATTCCTTCATGATTTTCTAGCCAAGGAAATCAACATTTCTCAATTGTTGAGGAGTAGAGGAGCTACAAAACTTACAACTCCACTAGGGAGTGCATAAGCCTGCCAGGGACTGTGCAGTAGGGAGGAAGAGCAATTAGATTTGACAGTTTTTCGGTTGAGAAGGAATCTCATGGACTTCATGATCAATATCGATTGGAGGGCTCCTCCAACTATATGATCTAGAAGTAACAGACTATGTTTCTTCTAGATGAATATGATCTGAATGCATTCGTGGAGAACATGGTAGTTGTACCTACAGATCCAGATCAAATAAAAAAGTACAAGGCTGATATGATGAAGGTGAAAAGGTTTCTCCTTGATGGTGTTAAGGACCACTTTGTCTCACATTTGGCTAGTAAGAATACTACCAGAGATATGTGCATAGCTCTGCATGACCTATATGAGGGATCTTCCGAGAAAAGAAAGTTGTACTTGGAGCAGAAGATCCGTATGATCCAAATGAGGAAAGGGGAGTGTGTGGATTCATATGTTATGCGGTTTCAGGAGATTCATGACCAACTGTCAGCAGTAGGTGCTACACCTACAACTGCAACCATGGTACATATGGCCCTTAACGATGTCACATAAGAGTTGAAAGTGTCTGTCTAGAGTACACCGTGGTGGGAAACATTACCTAGTTGGGAGCAATTGTGGGCAGATTTTTAGGAGGAAGAGCTTAGGAGAGACCTCATCAAGTGAAAACTTGATGGAAACAGTGGAAGTGGATCAAAATTCGCGGAGGAAGAAAAGAATGCAACTCTTGCATTGAAGGGACAACAGGCACAACAGAAACCTAAGCTTGATGCTTCAAAGGTCAAGTGCTTTAGATGTGGCGAGATGGGACACTATGCATCTCAGTGTCCTCTAAATAAAAAATACAAAGATGAGAAGCATGACCCAAAGGTTGCAGCCGTGAGTATCGAGGAGGATGAGGTGGGCATGAGTTCTCATGCTTCTCCTAGTGGGAATTGGGGTGATATTGAGCTGTAGTTCTTTGAACTTAAGTTTGTTAGGATCCTTGAGGAGCCCACCTCATAGATCATACCTTGATAAGGGAGCCCATGATCAGTAGTAGAGGAATGGAGTATTTAGATGGAGTCGAGGAGTGATGGAGATGAAGTGCAATGGGTAGAAACATTCATTTCTGGAGCAGCACAGAGCAGAGGCAACAACAAAGTTGGATCAACAATGTAGTGCTTACGTAGTGCAGAGCAGCAGTAACACAAAGCGTCAAAGGTATAGTGCAGTAGCTATCAACAGTCAGATTCTTCAGCACCAAGGTGCATCCGCTTAACACTTGTTCAGTTTTGGGTGATTTTTCAGTTGTTTCTCTTAACAACTGAGTTGCAGTGCAGATGTAGTGTTAGCAGTGGCAATGCTAGCAACATAGCAGTTGAAACACTTGAGAGGGAGTTGCAATACAGATGCGGGAGTGATACTGGTAGTATCATAGGGAAAAGTACAGTAGCAACAACAACACATAGACTGATGGACTTCAGCAGCATGAAGGATGCTTCAGGGACAGAGCAATATGCATTAGGCATTATTTCTAGAGCACTTTCCTTGCTAAGAGGGAGTGTTGATTTTTGCAGCATTCAAAAGTGCTCTAAGTCTCAAATTTGGTGGAGAGTATTAGACACTCGTATTCCAAATAACCCAGAAACCATTTGTGGAAATTCGACACAGTGCATGTTTTATTAAAATAATTAATTATTTTATTGGGGATCGTAAGTCTAAACTTAGGGTTATTAAATAATTAAAGGGCATTAATTAAAAAAAGTGTGAATCTTCTAGAGAACGAAGATCAAATCTTGTTATAATCTTAGCCGTTGATTAGACATATAATCTGGGTTGTTGATATGTCAACGAGAATACTATAAAGGAAGGCTTGAGGGTCATTTGGAAAATACACCGAGACACTAAATTGATGTAAGATCGAAATTTATAGTGCATGGTTTGTTGATAAATTCGAGCTAGAGATCTGAGTAGTGAGGGGCAGAGATAACATTCGAAGAGAAAGATTTTCTTAGCCAGTGGAGTATCAGTCAGAAAGAGGCATAGGTGATCTAGCTTAGCCAACATTGAAGGAAGGGGCTAACACAGTGGTCGTGTAGGCTCACGCAGAAGCAACGCAAAGGCATAGGAAGAGGTTTCAAAATTTTGTTGGTGGATCAATTTTGGAGGCCGGGATTTGTAAAGTGGCACCGAAAGGTTGTTCCTCAACATACACAGAGGAAAAATGACTTGGACGAGGCTTAACACTGAGCCTAGAAGGGGGTGATGTAGAGGTTGCAAGTTGCAGTGCTAGGAATGCACAGAGGCTACATAGAGCCTCCCAAGGGCAGGTTTTTCTTCATCCGGATTAGTCAGAAGCTTAGTGATTGAGTGGGTTAAATCCTAAAAAAATATTTTTCCAGTATTTCTCTCTGTAACTGAATAACCCTTGAGGGTATTCAGAGATGTATTTAGATAATGATACTGCATAATAATAAAACCCTCAAATTTACTACAACATTTTTCCCGCATTGGGTTTTTCCGAGGACTTAGTCTAAAATAAAGGTGTCATATGTGTGAATGATTTCCTTGTCTAGTTTCCTTGTTTCTGAATCAATTTTAGTGTAGGTTGCTTCACTAGTTGCTTCAATAATTTAGATATGAATGAATTATGTAATAAAATTTACTTAATAGGATAAGTACCCTCAGTTGTTGTAGTAGTATTCTTTAGATCTGTTTGGATCTTGGAATTTTCACATTATGTGGGCACAATTTGAAAATATATGAAAGGTGGTCTATTATCATTCTATAATTTTAATATTGGCAAGAATAATTATATAGGACAACATCAAACCGCTTTTAAAGTTGGGATCTAGCCTTACTAGCTCCAGAGAGGGCTCTCTCTGTATAATTTAGCTTCGTTTCCTTAATTGATATTAGTCTAGTTATGATGATTGATGAATCATTTGTTTGTTTGATTGTTTGGTTGGTTGGTTGGTTAAATGATATTTTTGAGCTAATAATTTTCCATTGGGCTATGGAGTCAAATAAAAGATAGATGCTGCATCAAATTTTTAAAGAGTAATCATAGGGAAAGCTAGTTAAAGTTACCGGATCTTTACTCCTAAATGAATCATGGAATGAAGCATGAGTGGTTTCAGTAGTGATTGAAAAGCTTACATCCAAGAATTTCTCAATCAAACTTCAGAAGAAAACATTTATATTGCAAACACAACCATAAATAAGGTGTTCAGATAACAAATCTTACTTATTCACTTTCTGTTTTACAATTAGATTAAATTAAAACACAGTAAGGAAACACAGTGGAAACAAATATTACAAAAGGAAAAACATCACCAGTAACATATAACACAAGTATCCTATGAATGGTCTTCTTTATTGATGTATCAACAACTCGAAAAGTACAAATCTCAAAGAGAAAGATTACAATGATCAGAGTCCAACCCCTAATACTTCAAATGCATAAAGTATTTAAACTAATCTATGAAGGATGCTGTATCAAAATAAGCAATCTCCTTATTAATTACAACATAACTGTATTAAAACAACGTGCTCCAAAAAGGTGGCGTAAATTTAGAAATTGTGGACATCATGCACTTTTGTTTGAGAAGTAGTTGCTACACGTTCTAAGTGTTGGTTTCACGTTCTAACTATTGTTGCGCTGGCCGTTGTGCTGGTTGTAGTTGCTGATTGTAACTGCTCTTCACTCATCATGGTATTCACACATCTTTTCCCATCGATCCTCATCAGGAAGCAATATCTCGTTTGATTTCCAATAGATTTCATCAGCCTTCGTGTATCAAGAAAATGTGGGTTTGACCATGAAAATGTGCTTTATCTCATGCTGTATGAAAACATCATTACTCACAGCTTCCATGAAAGCTCTCCCTATCATTGCACCTTTAATATTTGAAAACTTTGCTGTGTCCTTGGAAATTTCCTCAAGTTTATTCATATAATCATCTCTGGCCATTAGTATGTCATTGATGACAAATAGAGAAGGCAGACCCCTTTTGGTCAATGGCTCAATTCCGTTGAAGAAACTATTGACTGCAATTTCCAGTCCATTACACTTTTCCTCAAGCTGTTGTACCAAATTTCTTAGTATAAGGACTTTCTTCACCTCCAAAATTGTTTCAGTTCTGTCATGTACTCCCAGATCATCAAGTTCATATCTATTTTTGGCATTCAAAAACTTGATGATATTATTAGCTGTGTTAGGCATGTATCCTAAATCTTTAGTTATATCTTAAATGGCCTTATTAGCCTTCTTGATCAGGTCCTTCTGCTAAAAAATGATCTGAATATATGGCAAGATTTCGTTCATGGATTCAGTGATACTGGTCCATATGATTTCTTTAATCTGAGCAAAAGTGTTGCCAATAGAGTATTCTTTTAGATATTTTTGTAAACTCTCTATTTTCTTCTGACTTCTCTGTGATTCTGTTGAATGATCAATTTCAGTCTTCATCATCTAATCCTGTAAAATCTTGCATTCAGCCTCTAGTATTTTGATTTCCTCTATTTGCAATGACATATTTTCCACTAATTTAACAAGATGAAATGCAACATCTCATGTACTAGTTTTTGAAGCTATTGATGCAGGAATGTTTATAAGGGGTACAACCTCTAAGGGAACAATTGAATTTTTGGCAGCCTGCTCTTTCTATTTGACTATATTTTCCATTTCAACTTCCATCTTTATCAATTGTGCAGTCTGCTCCATGATGAGTTTCAACATGTCAGATTTCTGTGTCTCTATCTCTTCTATCTCTTTTGCAAGAGGGTCCTTTGTAGCTGACATCTTCAACTACTTCTTCAAGGTTGTTATATCTGCATTTTTCTTCTTAATAATATCCTCCATAACTTGCAAATTTCATGGGTCATATCCTGTCTTCACAACCAAATCTTTCTAGGATTTTATCCTTGTATCCTTGGACATTGAAGAGATCTTTTCCATTTTGAGTTGATATTTTATATTTTCCAAGGAGACCTGCAACTTAGACAAATTCATAACTGTGTTGGTTAAGGTGGAAGAGATCATTTCACCTGTCTGTTTGTGCATTTCTATCTGGTTGATGGACTGGATGTCCTTGATGCTGAATTCAAAGGAATTCTGCTTGTAGTCTGCTTCCATCTTGGGTTTTGAAATTTGAGCTTCTAGAAATGTCATATGCATTTTCCCCTTATATGAATCAAAGGAATATAACAATATTCTCTGTGAGCTAGAGTTTTGCTTCCAAAATTGGGTGTAAGTGCTATTCTTTAGGATTTCATTCCTGAGTTTGATCTCTCTGAAGGTATCAAACACTATTTTCTCCCTTTCTCCTGCAGCAGCACTAGATGTAGATGTTTGGAGAGCCTGCTACTGATTTATCATGGTAGTGGAGGTAGTAGGGGAAGTGATGGGTTTTCCTCCCACTAGAGATGATCTTGGAGTATTTGGGATGCTAATTATGGTATCATGTACTGTTTCTTTACCTTTGCCAATGTCCATATGTATTATGGCCCTTTTCCTATACTTCATCTTGAACTCTTTATTGGAAGTATCAGTCATTGAAGGTGACTAATATTCCCTTTGCCTCTTTCCTATAGCCTCTTGTTTGTCTTCTTTGCTCTGTTTTTGCTATGGTACTGGTGTTTGTAAACCTGAAGTAGATATGGCCTCATCCTCCACCTCCTACAAAGTATTCTCTGCCCACTCTGTCTGGTTTCTAAATTTTTATATGTTTGGCCTTTGTGTGTGAATGTCTGGTGTAAAATTATTCTCCACTCTAAGTTTAGAAATGACCCCAAAGGGATCATAAGACCATGTGAAGCTGGGAGAAAACTTCATTTCTTTTAGTTTTTTGTCTGCTTCTTCTCCTGCTTCTCTACTGTTGAATATAAATGGCCCTATCTTAGAGTTTATCCTGAACTATGATTTATTTTTCATTGAGATGAAATGCACATCATCTGCATTCAAAATTTGTCTGATATATTCCAGGTCAAAAATCCTCATTGGGAGGAATTTTGGTAGCTTATAGGGAGGCAATTCACACCCATAGACTCTCAGTTATGTATAATTTTGGTATAAATACCAATCTTCTATTCTGGCCTGATCTGAAAGCTGCACGATTCTCTTAATTTCTTCACTTATTCTAAGCTCAACTGTGCCATTTAGGATACTCATGGCAGGATGTAGAAATAAATCAATAAATGGTTTTTAACTGAATTCTTCTTGCTCATTCATTAGTAAGGTGGTCCAAAAAATGATAGACTATGGGTGTCCATCTTCATCCATTTTATTCATTGCAAACTGGAATTTCTCTGCCTGAAAATATAAGGACATATAGACAATGACAAAAGCATATTTAAATAATCCTTCAGTATGAAATTTTACAAACTGGTCATGGATGTTATCAGCTAAGAACTGACTAAAATAAAACATGATAGAGGGCTTGTAACATGTAGACAATATAGTAAAAAAGCCTATAATTTCCTAATCTATCCATTGGTCGGAGTAGTAACCTAAGAGGTATGCAAGGACTGTGGCTATTTTCTTGGTTCTTTCAAGGAATAAAGATGAGGGATATGGGGGATTTTTTTTAGGCATAGGAGTATTTTTAGTTAGGAATTTCTCAAGGGTTGAGGCTCTCTTATCAAAATATATCTTTTGGTACATGTTTATGAGGGCTTCTCGGGACTATGGGGTAGTGTTTTCTGCTGAAGGTCCCTACATCATTTGGATGATAGATTGGGCATTAATGGTAAACAAAACTTCACCAGTAGGAGCAATTACATCTCTCTGGTTTGGAATGTAGCATGCACAACACCTTTTGATGAATTCCGGGGCACTGTGGGTTTTAGGGAAGATGTAGTAAGGTAGGTTGGTGTCCCACATAAAAATATCATCAACACCATCTATGAGCTTGTCTTCTGACCATTAATAGACATCAAAAAGGTCAAATTCGTAGAGTGTTTCATGAATATTAAAATATTTATTTTCTAGGCTAACATGATTGAGGTAGATCAGAGGGTGAATCATGGGATTGAAGGGGGGTTCTTGACCTCTCTTCTTGGGTGGCATGGTTGATTCAAGTTGGAGAATGATTGAATTAGCTGGTGATGCAGGTTAGTAGAGCGCAAAATCGGAATTTAAGTGAGGAAAACCTCGAGGAAACACTGGAGTTTTCTATGCTTTGACATGTAAAATAAAAAAACCTGTAGCAGAGATGAATCGGTAAAGTTTGAAGCAAGGCGAGAGGGATGGATTTTATAGTTCTCTGGTTTTCCCATTTTCCATGGCGTGGCTTCGTTGATTAACGATTAAATGCATTAATTATCTAACAGATTTATTTAGGTGGGAGCAGAGTTGATTAGATGTGCAACAGATGGATGAGGTGGCAGGATGTGATAGGAGGAGGGATAATGGTCGAGAGGGGGGTTTGTGGTAGTGGAGAAACAAATTTCGGAGGGGGTAGTGCATGGTAAGCAGGTTTGGTGGGGTGGGGGGGGAGGGGGGGTGAAAACTCGCCTGCACTCGCCATGTATGCTGTGGGGCTTGTTCAAATACCGCTGACTTCAGACCCCCCCCCCCCCCCCCGAAAATAAAGTTTAGATAGTGTGGGGGGCCGAAGAAGAATATTAGCCATCCAATCATAAGATGTAGGTTGGGGTGATGGGAAAGGTGTCGAGAGAATAATGATGATGTGACATATGGATGGTGGGGTCGGGGAAAATGAATAATGTGGGCAGAATGTTTATGAAGGTAAAAAACTTAGGAAAATGAACATAATGCCCGAAAACCTTTGAATAAATCAAGTCTTCAAACTTTAGGATAAACTTTCATCCCTTATGCTTTCTCCAACATATAAAAATATCTTCAATCTGAAACTTAGGATAAAGCTTTCATGTCTTTCCCAAAATAACCTTCTCTTTCTCTACCTACCCTTTCTTCTAATCTAACATTTTTTCACCTTTTTCTTTTGCAGGGTGCATTTGAACTAGCAAACCCAGATCATCACTTTTTTTTTATGAAAATCTATCCTACCCTATCCCTTATTTCACCCATTGATTCAGATTACACTGTTGAATCAATTTTATTTCTACCTAGCTACTGACTTACCAAGATAAAACTGTTTGGTAAGTCTTTATTCACTAACCTATTCAACAGAAATTCAAACTTGTTCAATCATGCTTAAACTGTATGAATTGAACAAATTAACTTATCAGTAGAGGAATTTTGACTTACAACATTTCAATGTTATTATTTTATGGGGTTTTATTTTTCTTTTCTTTCTTTCTTTTCAACTTTTTCTTTTCTGGCATACCCTCTTTTCTTTTTTGGTTTTTTTTGGAAATCATTTGAATATTGAAAATCATGTACAATATGAAATTGAAACTATAAAATACTCAATCACCTTGAGATACTATAATTTATAGGACCCTAATGTGGTCCACAAGAGTTTTAAGTTTGGGGTCATCAATAGGTTGGGGTCTGCAAAAAGTTGGGGCCTGCAGCAGGTTGGGGTCTGCAACAAGTTGGGGATTGCAACAGGTTGGGGCTTGCATAGTTTTGGAAGTGGTGGCTTCCATTAGGTAGTTGATCCAGACTTATGCAGGAACACAATAAAATACAGAAATAGGCATAAACGCAGAGATGCAGGATAAATAAGACTTCATTTGATTTTTTTTTTTCTAAGTTAGACTATATCTATTATATCATACAAGGAAAAATAATACATATCTCTTCCTCTGGACTTGGCAAGCCTATTCCAGAGGGAAGTGTCAAGAGTTTGAAACTAGAGAACAGAAATCCCTAGCTGGGGAAACCAGTCCACCAGAGACTCAAAATAAACAATACCCAAAGTGGGAAACCATCATACACAGTATCAAAATTTAAACTGAAATATAGGAGCAAAGCCTTCCAAAACATTTTTAAACTACAGAATGCTGCAAAAAAGCTAGAAAGAGAAAATAACACCCTGCAAATGAAGCTACTGAGGACCTTCATTCTTTTTGCTATTGATGGGGTCTTCCTCTTCAATCCTACAAAGATAGAAGGAGGCATCCTCCTCCTTGCGCAACATGTGGCTGGTGGCTTGGAGCCATGGCGAACCCAGAGTGTCTGGCTGATTGGAGGTGGCAGCAAGCTGACTAATGTCCTCAACCTTATCTAATGTGTCTCTATTTGAACTCTGCCCATTGCTGGAACCTGAGTTGTTGCTGGAGGCGCTCTGCATAGGGAGAGCTTTCATTTTCCGAGGGATGAAGGCTGGCTCAGGCGGGATGGTCGACTTGCGCGATCGTTTTTTGGTCCGAACTCTTGAGGAAGCCAGAGGGGAGATAGGAAGCTGCAAGGATAATTGAGTAGAAAGATTGATAGGGTCGAGCCTGCATGGATCTTCCCAGCCCACTGATAGATTCAGTTCCCTGCCCATGGCTTGTGAAAGAGGAGGTTTGGAAGGGAGGCCGCATCCTCCAACCCTTCGACATCACATACGGTGATGCCTAGGCATGACAGGTGAAGAAATAGATGCGCAGGACTGGGAAGGAGCACTCGACTACAGCGGAGAGGCGTTGCCACCACTAGATATCGTCAAGGGGAGGCTAGGGCAGTGATGAGCAGGGCCAAGAGGCAGAGGATGCAAGGCAGAGCAGGAGGCATGCACATATAACATGAGTGAGAGTCGAATGGAGGTCGAATGAGCACGGGTAGCAGGCTTAATAGCCATGGTGACGAATTCGAGAGCCCTTAATGCTCTGCAGTAGGAGGACGATGTAATGAAGGTGGCGAAGTGTGAAGTTAAGGCAGGCTTTCTCGAGCATTTAACGCTGGGCGGGTGACCATGTGTGGGCACGTGGGATGGACAGTTGTCCCACCACATGGCACCCAGGTTGCCCCTCCGGTCAATGCGTAGCACCCGCATCCGAGAAAATAAGACTTCATTTCATTAATATCACATAACTTAAATATTATTACAGACAAAGTGGAAATAAACTAGCTAGGGCGCTAGTAGCTTATCTCTGAGAAGATATGTGGCGGATACATGCCTCTAAACTGTGTTACAATGAGGTTCGAAGGCCTATTTATTATTGAGAAACAATGGAAACACCTAACTCAAGCAAGCTACTAATCGAAGGGGAAACATCTTGGATTGATAGCCAAAGAGATGCATCAAAGTAATGGGCCAAAGGTAGTACTCAAACCACGTGCTTGCAAATCTATAATATCTCTCTATGTAAAGTGCAAAATGAATTTAATGTAGTAGACTAATTTCAAGTTGAAATGAGAGTAGAAAATGCATGGCCAAAGTTTTTTGCCCAATAGTGATATTTTTATTTTTATATATTAATAAAAATTCAAGACAATTGGTAAACTAAGTAAGAAAGACATAGTGTTTGATTTGTGTTACCAGTTCTTTTGCATGGATCATCCACCTTGAAATCACTTCTCTCTTACCATCATTCTTATTCATTCTTATAGATAACATAGTGTTTTCTTTCTATCTCTGAGGGATTTCCATTTGTTTTATTGCACTATTAATGAAGATCCATTGTTATCATTCATTCTCATTCTTATTAATAAAGATAATTTATTTATATATATTTACTATTTTTTTATGAAGATTTATTTGTTCAATTATATGAAAATTACTTTTTGTTTATTTAATATAAAATAATTTTATATTGAATTTTAATATTTAAGGTATTATATATATTTTCTTTTTTATTATAAACAATATTATCATAATTATTACATTAAATAAACAATAATGTAAAAATAAGAATAACTAATTAATACAATAATAATATACATAGCACATACTTTTTACATTAACAACTGGAATTATTAATTATTAATATACAATTAATAATAAATGTCAATACTTTGATGTTTAATTCCTTTCATTAATATGCAAAGTCTTTATTTCACTTTTAACCTGTCTCCCAACTCGAATATATAACGTTACTTTATAATTTTGTTTCAATCATATGCCTAATAAATTTTTTAATTGATTCACTATCAAGTTAACATTATTTTAATCAAATAATCACATGACTTATGGACCAGTTTGATTTATATGTACTTCATCTGCAAATCATAAAACTTGTTTGAAAAGAAAAGGAAGGTTATAAATCAAAATTGATTTTGACATTTATAAGGTTTAATTTTCATTGCCATCTTTTTTTGAACATACAATTCCATGTACACAATGATATCGCTATCAAACAAAAGGCTGCATAATTGCATTCAAGCCTATCATATTCATAATAATAATATTGTCCAATAGATAAGGGTGAGCATTAAGTAATTATTCAAAACAAATTTATGATTGGTAGATTAGTTTTGGGTTTTGGACCAGCGTATTAAATGGTTGTTAGATGATATGATGACATCTTTGTTTTTAAGTAGTATATATGTTATATTCTTTGGGTTTTTAATATATATATATATATATATATATATATATATATATATATATATATATATATATATATATATATTTATTTATTTATTTTAAGTAGTATATATGTTATATTTTTTGAGTTTTTAATATATATAAATATAATAATGCAAATCGAATTCATGATGGATAAATTAGATTCATCATTACAAGTATGTGGGTTTTGGGTTTTCGACTGTTGGTAAGATAATATTATGACATTTTAAGTAGTATATGCTATATTTTTTTGGGTTTTTAATATATCTATATATCAGAAAAATAAAGTAAGTGTATTTGAAAGGGTTACATTTTAGTTAAACTAATCCAAGTTTAACTTTAAAGGTATTAAGGAGAATTGAACCTGCGACTTCTCAATGACAAGAAACTATAATTCTCAGAACTAAATGACAAAAAATATAACAACAATATCTCGACTAATTGAGCTAACTCTAATATATATATATATAATTTGTGATTTTTGTTAGTATTCATAAAATATATATTAATTAGTTTAGATGAGGTTTAGTTTCATTAGATCTAAATTTCATAAAAATGGTTGATAGGGAAGTCAATTTTGGAACTCAGGTATTTTATATTTGGATAATTTGTTTTTCCATCCAGTTTTGGAGTTAAAATAATTTGAAAAACAAAAAAACAAAATTAAAAATATAAATTTACAAATTTGATATAAAGTAAAAATTATTAAAAAATAATTTATCATTTTATTTTTATATAAATTTTTTAATTCAAACTAAAACAATTTTATATATTATTTATAATCTTTTAAGAAATAATAAAATAAATATAATATTTTAAATCATAAATATTAAAATAATTTAGTTAAAATTAAGATAAGTCAATGATCATTATGAATTGATCGAGTTCAAATTAAATTTTCAGATCAATAGTATAATGTTTTACGAATATAAGTTTTTAGTGACCTATTTAATAATAAGTAATTTAACAAAGAGTTTTATTCATAAATTTCATGTGATGATATTTATCTTTATTAAAACATAAAGGATACTTCTTAGGATACTTTTTATATATCTAGCATATCATGATTAGCCTTAAAAAGAATAGATGATGACTAGCCTTAAAAAGAAGAATTAAGGTGACACTAGTCCTCACATCAAAATAAATTCACTCATAAACTTGGGCTATAATGATATACATATTTGTTTAAAGACCATGTATTCTTTTAGTTTTTATTTTTAAGTACAATTTAAGTGTTATGTTATTTTTGAGTTAAGTGAAAATGTTTTTGAGTTGAGAGGCTTATTCTACAATCTAATCCAGTATGAGGGACATGTGTAAATATGTCATGTTCTCAAAAAATAATAATTTTTTTTTAATTCATATCGACTAAACAAAAAAAATAAATTAAATAACCATATAAATAAACAATTAAAAATCTATTAACAAAAAACATCCAATATGAATTATGACTAAAATATTTTAACATGAATTAATATAAAATGGTTCAATACAGATGTTATGTAATATTTATAACATTCAAAAATGCAATTTAAAGAGTAAAAGATTACACATTGTTTTTTGCACTTTAAAATAAGTTTACAACAAAAAAAAATTGATCCCTCTCAATTCATGTTAGATCTATGCTTTAAATAGATCTATGCTGGTTTATATTACAAATCATTGATATATCAGGTTGATTTTGTCTTATGACTAGTAATACATGTTGGTTTTGGCTATTATTATTTATTCTCTAGACTTATGACTTGTCCTCTTCTTAATAGATTAGACTACTCTAAAGGATTTGAACTTGAATTTATTACTTTATATAATATTTATATCTAAACTATCACCAATAAAACTGCATCTAAATGATAATTCTTGACCAATTTTTCAAATATCATAAAATATTTAATTATATAAATTTTTAATTAAATTTATAAAATATAAAATTAAATAATCATAAATAATATCATGTCCTTTTGAGTCGAGTAACGATGTTATTTTTTATATTACATATGATTAATATGTATTAAAAAAAGACCAAAATGAATAGGAGTTGTTCCCTATAGTTTTATAACACATTTTTAAATGTCAGTAGGCATATAATTATGTAATTAATTGTATTTTTTTTAAATAAAATAAAAATAAAAAAAATAAATGAAATTTGAAATTTGAAATTAAATTTAAAGTTTAATAATAAAATTTAAAGTGTTTTTATCAACCACATTTAGAAAACCACCTTTATATTAAAAATAATTTCATTTCTCTTATATCTATCTTATATTTTATTCACATATAACTTTTATATGTTCATTAAAAATAAAGTATATTGTACTCTTTTATTTATTTTCATTGTTTCATACTTCTCTTCTCCTTTATAGCTTTGTGAGTAGGATGACTCATAATGTTTCCAAATGAAATATATCTTAATAATTTTTTTTTAATCTTTTTCTATTAAAGGTTTTAGTTTTTATTTGATCTTATTCTCATTTACATCTTTTCATTCATTACAAAGCAAAACATTTCTAAGTTAATTATGGACATGTAAGTTTCTCATTAAATTAAGTTCAATTTTCATAGGGAGGGGTTGAGGGTGGGATCCAATTGTGGGGGTTATAATGTCCCAAAGGGAATGCATCCTTGAGTGAGTCTCGCATTCTTCTAGTGATAAAGTTTTACAATTTGAAATTTTTTTCTTCCATCTAATAAATGGGTTGGCCCCAACCTAAATATAACCTAGTAAAAAAAAAAAATCACCAAAACATTTGCAATTATTATTATTTTTTAGATACGATTAAAATTAAATTGTTAAAATGATCCAAAACTCCCTTATTCACAATAAACTTGAAATATGATATATTTTCTTTGTAAGCTCATGATTATATATTAATATGAAAATATTTACAATGTATATAGAGTATCAAAAATCTATCTTATCATGGGTTTCCTAATAGGAAACTAGATCAAAGACAATATATAGTAAGTCTAACAATCCTTGGAACATGAATGACATTACCATAGTTAATGTGAATACAAAAATTAGGCATAACATCCCATAACATTATAATAGAAAAATATACTAGTATCAAGGACGTGTTATTACATGAGTTGTCCAACAAAAAACAAAACATAACCATTATCAGTAGCATATGCAGTGTCAAGACTAAGGCTAATTGGTATGTGCTTATTAATCAGGGTTTCCTGGAGGAGGATTATGTTGAAGAATAATAACCTCCATGTGTGCCATGCGATCATACATGAGATGATATTGTAAGTGCAATTCCTTCATGCATAGGAGAAGCTTGTCTCCACTTTCATTTCTTTCAAATAAATATTTCCCTTAGAGGTTCTTGGTATGCCAGTATAGGTAAATGGTGTGTAAATATTGGTTGTGGTAGCCATGAGTAGTCCCCAAGTCAAGGACCTTGTTTGATATTGAAGCCATGACTTTCGAATCAGAGACATTATCCCTTTCCTTTGTAACTTCTTGTTCAATGTCCTCAATTTCCTACTGAGTTCCCAAGGGGTCTAATCCTAAAATATCTTAGATGAAGCGTGAACTATAGCATTGGCTTGGGAACTATTGAGAGCTCCACTATCCATAACTCCTCGTCTCAAGTAGTCTCTTTAACACAAAATATTGGGAAAATGAGAGAGCAAGTTCGCTCAACATAGAGATGGAAAGAAGAGACAACTAAAATAAATAGAAGCAACATTGGGTTGCTAGCTTAAGAAAACCAAATCAACCATTCCATGCAAGAGAGGTAACAGGTACAAAGAAAGAAAAACAACACAACAAAGAGAGTGCTCATATGTAGATGAAGCTCCTACCAGAATAAACTATGTGCATCGTAAACATTAACCACATAAAGAAACTAAATTTATGAGGCATATACTTGGTTGCATTGATAGTTGGAAGAGCCTCATCTCGAGTGGGATCTTTAGTAGCGGATATTGACAAAATGAGACAGCAAGTTCATTAAACACAAAGCTGGAAAGAATAGGCATCTAAAATAAAGAGAAGCAACATTGGGTTGCTGGCTTGAGACAACCAAATTAACCATTCCAAGGGAGAGACACAACTGGTACAGAGAAAGCCGACCAACACAAGAAAGAGAGTGCTCACATGTAGATGAATCTCCCACCAAAATAAACTAGGTTCAATGTAAACAAGAACCATAGAAAGAGACTAAAATTATGGGGCATATAATTGAAGTCTACATTGGAAATTAGAAGGGCTAACTTGAAATTAAATATTGATTTTCTTTTTGGTAAGTCGACATAAAAGGTTTATATGAATTCAACAAAATCTCAATACAAAATGGAAACCTGTATTCCAAATTGGAAGCCATACCAACTGCCAAAATAAACTCTCTTAATACAACCACTATCCAATAAAAACATAAAGTTATTTTGTCTCTTGTTCAACTTTAATAACTTACTCTTATTTCTAACATGACTATTAGGCCTTCCTAAATAATATCCATTTTTTATAGACTTGAAATTAACAAAAAAACTTCTATAATTCCTATTAAGACTTATATCTAAGTAATTTATTATTAGAGTAAGTCGGACGAAAAAAATTGTTGCTTTCTCGAACCTCATTTTGGAGGATCCTCGCCAGTCGAAGCTTTCGCAGGAGCCACTGTAGGAGTTTCCATTGTGGATAAGCCATAGCCTCCTACCTCTCATGTCTTAAACTTCATGGGGCGTGTTGGTTTCCCTTTCACTTCCCCCAAAGTAATATCAATGTTATGTATATACTTGAGATAAATTCCAAACATGTCATGGAGGTCACCTATCCTACCATCCTGCAACTTCTCAAATTTTATCAATATCTTCAGAGAATATTTGTTGGGTGTCGAGCCTGATTATATTATTTATTTATATGTATCACGACTTTGGACCCCTATTCTTAATGGGGTGAAAACACCGCCCATCGTTTGATTGTCGTAAGGGGGGTTCAGGGGGTTCCCCCCTGGTGGGGGGTTTCGGGGACAACACTCCCAAAGCTAAAAACAAATGTAAAATTTCCTTGTAAAATATTGTAATTTCGTAGTCAATCTGGGTTGTTTATTGGGTGGATGATCTAATAGTAGAAGTTATGTTTAATTTAGGGTTTTTTTTCCCTAGAAGGCAACCCCTCTGTTGTATGAGGGTATTGCATTGCATATGTGTATGGTGTGTATACTTAGAGTGAGAAATAGCAAGGGGGACTGTGTGAGAGAGAAGAGGATATTACAACGGATCTGCAGTAGGTTGTGCCTCTTAATTTTGCTGGATAATATAAAGGAAGGACTGGTTGTTTCTGTAGATGTAGCCCAAGTTGCATGAACCGCATATATTCGTGTCTCTCTTGTTTTATATGTTTTCTGTGTTTGTGTTTTTGCATATTTTATGTGTTTCATTTCTCTGCAATATATCATTTTCTAACAATTGGTATCAGAGACGAAGGTCTATTTGGATGATAAACTCGCAGGAAAGAAGGGTTCCTGGTTCGAGTGGGAGAAACAACGAAAGATGGTAGGTTTAGGGTCGAGAAATTTAACGGCCAGAACTACCCACTTTGGAAGATGTGTATGGAAGATTATCTGTATCAGAAAGATCTATACCTACCATTGAGCGGAAAAACAAAGAATCCATCGAGTATGACAGATGTGGAATGGGAGATTCTCGATAGAAAGGTACTTGGAACAATACGGTTGTGCCTCGCGGTGTCGACAAACTTCAATATTTCGAACGAAACAACAATAGAGGGTTTAATTATGACATTGGCGAAACTATATGAAAAACCCCCAACCTCAAATAAGGTATTTATTATGAAACATTTATTTAATATGAAGATGTCGGAAGGTGGATTTGTTGCTGACCATTTAAGTGAATTTAATACAGTTACCAACAAGTTAAGTTCTGTAGGGGTAAAATTTGGGGATGAAGTTAGGGCTTTGTTATTTGTGTGCTCATCGCCAGCAAGCCATAATGGTTTAGTTATGGCCATTAGTAACTCTGTCTTTGGATCTAGTACTTTAAATTTGGATGATGTTGTCGGTGCTATCCTTAGCGAGGAAATGTGACAGAAATGCTCAGGTGAGACATCGGGCAATGCCTTGAGTGTAGAGACTAGGGGAAGAAAAATGGAAAGAGGAAAGAGCTCAACATATTGCAGTAAATCAAGGAAAGGCAGATCCAAGTCCAGATTGGGGATAGTGTTCTGGAAATGCGGAAATAAAGGACACCTGAAGAAATACTGTAAATCTCGAAAGGGAAAAGAAGGATATGCACAAAAAGAAAACAATCATGAAGAAAATGTGACAGGTGATGTGTTATAATATGATTTGATTCTCTTTTTAGAAAATTTTGTTGATTCCTAGGTAGTAGATTCAGGGACCTAATTCCATGCCATACATGATAAGAAATATTTTCATGACTATATTCAAGGAGATTTTGGACAAGTTCGTCTAGGTGATGATAAACCCTATAAAATCGTTGGAATGGGTAAAGTTATTGTAAAAAAACAAAATAAAAACCAATGGTTATTAAAGGAGGTAAGCCATGTTCTAGATATGAATAAAAATATGATTTCAATAGGACAGTTAGGTGGTGAAGGTTGTGTAACAACTTTCACAGTTAAAACCTGGAAGGCCACCAAAGGAGCCCTAGTAATAGCAAAAGGAGAAAATGTTGGTACATTGTATTTATGTAGTGGTATTTATAACTCTATTAATGATTTAACTTCCAAAGGAGAAGATGCAACAATATGGCATCATAGGCTCAGACACATGAGTGAGAAGGGGATGAAGATTCTTCATTCAAGAAATTTGTTGTCGGGTTTGAAGAATATTGATTTGGATTTCCATGAGAATTGTATTTATGGAAAATGAAAGAGAGTCATATTTCTTAGAGTTGGGAAATAAAATAAGAGTGAAAAATTAGAGCTTGTACATACAAATGTATGGGGAATTTCTCAGCTATCATCTCTCGGTGGATCTCTTTATTATTTTACTTTTATTGATGATGAAACTAGAAAAAATTGGATTTATTATATTCATAATAAATCTGATGTATTAGATACTTTCAAGAAATGGAAAGATTTGGTTGAGATTAAGATAGGAAAGAAGTTGAAGTGTCTGAGATCAGACAATGGAAATGAATATTGCAACAAAGAGTTTGATAGGTATTGTTCAGAGCATGGAATTCACAGAGAGAAGATAGTTCCAAGAACACCACAAGAAAATGGTGTGTTAGAAAGGATGAATAGAACAATCATGGATCGTGCAAGGTGCATGACATTGCATGTAGGATTTCCTTTACAATTTTAGGAAGATGTTGTAGATACTACAATTTATCTAATAAACAAAGGGCCTTCAATTTACTTGGATGGTGGTATTCTAGAGGAGGCATGGATAGGTAAAAGGTAAACTACTCATTTTTAAAGCCTTTTGGTTGTGAGGCCTTTGTCCATATTAATAAAGAAAATAGAACAAAGCTTGAGGCAAAATCAAATAAATGTACCTTTATTGGATATGGTGTTAATGATTTTGGTTATTGCTTATATGATAATGAAAATTATAAAATCATTAGGAGCAAAGATTTAAAATTCAATGAAAAGGTCTTGTATAAGAATCAGTTGCACGAAAAGAAACATGAAAAATAAAACAAGGAATACACAGTTCTTGATGATATCATAGAAAAAGTAAAGGTGCTTGAAATATAATAATCAACATCCAGAACAACAACAACCACCATAACAACAATAGGCACCTCAAACACTTGAAAGTGGTGTTAGAAGATCTACCAGGATAAGTATACCCCCTGAACGATACTCTCCTTCATTATATTATATATTGTTGACTGATTTTGGAGAACCTAAATGTTATGAAGAAGAAATGGAGGTCGAAACTAGGAAGAAGTGGGAGCTAGCCATGAAAGAAGAGATGGACTCCTTAATACATAACCAGACTTGAGACTTATTCATGTTGCCTGCAGGTAAAACAAAATTTCAAAATAAATGGGTTTACAGGCTGAAGGAAGAATATGGAGGAAAATAGAAGTACAAAGCTAGACTTGTGGTGAAGGGGTTTTGCACAGAAGAAGGTATTGACTTTGATGAAATATTTTCTCCTGTTGTTAAGATGACTTCAATCAGAACTATTTTAAGTCTTGTAGCAGCAGAAGATTTGCATCGTGAACAATTATATGTAAATACAACATTTCTCCATGGAGATTTGGATGAAGAGATCTATATGCAGCAACCACAAGGATATGAGGTCAAAGGGAAGGAAAAATTATTGTGCAGGTTAAAGAAGAGCTTGTATGGATTAAAATAGGCTCCAAGGCAGTGGTATCTAAAATTTAACAGGTTTATGTCTGAACAAGGTTATACTAGATGTCACTATGATCATTGTGTTTATCTAAAAATCAAAATGATGGCAGCTATATTACATTGTTATTGTGTGTAGATGACATGCTTGTTGTAGGGTCTACCATGCAGGAAATAAATGTGCTCAAAAGAAAATTGGAAAATTCATTTGGAATGAAGGATTTGGGAGCTGCAAAACAAATCCTTGGTATGAGAATAACTAGAGACAGGAAAAATCACAAATTAACATTGTCTCATAATGAGTACATACAAAAGGTGTTGAAAATATTTAATATGCAGAATGAAAAACGAGTTAGTACACCTTTGGCTAGCAATTTCAAAATTAGTAAGGAAATGTGCCCCAAGACCTAAGAATAAATGGATTATATGTCTAAAGCTTCATATGCATCAGCATTTGGAGGCTTAATGTGCGACAATGGTTTGCACAAGGCCTGATATTGCACATGCAGTGGGAGTTGTAAGAAAGTGCATGAACAATCTAGGAAAAGAACATTGGATGGAAGTGAAATGGATTCTCAGATATTTGAGAGGTACCACAAATCAAGCATTATGCTTTGGTGGTTCAAGCATTGCTCTACAGGGATATGTTGATGCAGATATGGCAGGTGATAGAAATAACATGAGGAGCACTATAAGGTATGTATTTATTGTAGGTGGAACAACTGTCAGTTGGGTTTCACAAATGCAAAGTGTTGTTGCACTTTCAACAATAGAAGCAGAGTATGTTGCTTCTACAGAGGCTAGTAAAGAAATGATTTGGTTACAAAGGTTTATGGATGAATTGGGTAATAAGCATGAGATGGGAAGGCTATATAGTGCCAACCAGAGTGCCATTCATCTTGCAAAGATCTGAACATTTCATTATAGGATTAAACTCATATAGCTCAAGTACCATTTCATATGGTCAGTGTTGGAATATGGACAATTGAAGCTGGAAAAGATACACACTATCTAGAATCCTGCAGATATGCTAACTAAAGTGGTAACTAGGGAGAAGATGAGATTATGATCAGTTTCAATTTGTCTTCAAGTATGATTATGAAGATGAGAAACAACCAGGTCCAAAGTGGAGTAATTATCCTACAAATGAAGCAGCAATGGAGTTGCTACAATCAGTCTCCAAGTGGGATATTGTTGGGTGTGGAGCTTGATTATATTATTTATTTAGATGTATCGCCACGTTGGAGCCCTTTTCTTAATGGGGCGACAACACTACCCGTCATTTGATTGCTGCTAGGGGGGTCTAGCCCCCCCCACCAGGGGGTCGGGGCAGCTCCCTCGAAGCTAAAAAAAGATGTAAAATTTCCTTGTAAAACATTGTAATTTTCGTAATCAATCTGGGTCGTTCATTAGGTTGATGATCTTATGTTAGAATTTATGTTTAATTTAGGGCTTTTTTCCCTAGAAGGAAATCCCTATGTTGTATGAGGGTATTGTATTACGTCTGTGTATGTTGTGTATACTTCAAGCGAGGAATAATAAGCGAGACTCTGTAAGAGAGAAGAGGATATTACAATGGATATGTTGTAAGTTGTGTCTCTTCATTTTGATGGATAATATAAAGGAAGGACTGGCTATTTCTGTGGACATAGCCCAAGTTGGGTGAACCACATATGTCTGTGTCTCTCTTGTTTTATATTTTTTCTGTGTTTGTGTTTTTGAATATTTTATGTGTTCCATTTCTCTGTAATATATAATTTTCTAAGAAGATTCGATCCCTCCAAGCTGTTGATTGATGGCTCTTAGTTGATTTGAGGTATCCTCCTGGTATTTCACCGAAACCTCAATGCCCTCCACCTGCAACTTTCCAATCATGATCTTAACTTGCCACACTATTTGCAGGGTTCTGTGGTAGAGGGTTGCTTGGGTCCTTGTCTCACAAGTGTTAATGATCTAGTCAACCTCCTCCTCAATTTTATTGATGGGGATAGATATCCTCTACTGGTGCACCTCACTCTCCCAATCCTCCACCACTTCTTTTCCTTTTGGCGGGATAGTGGAGTGGAACACCTTTGTTTCTTCTCTCATGGTTGTTTCTATGTAGGTGTGTTTGCTACTGCCCTCCCCCTTTTTCTCCACCTTGGGTCTCTCCCTTTTACTTCCCACCGAATATCTTACGCTTCCCATCCTCAAATCGACTACCTCAATTAGCCTTTCCCACTCAGAATCAAACGTTAGCAGTACCCTAATTTTCCAGCAATTCTCAATTGCCAAACACAACTCGATACAAATGGAATCAAGAAAAGAATTTAAAGCCCTTATGGCTAGACTTCCGTGTCCTTCCTGCTTTTTGGGGCTTACCATCGCACTCTTCGGTGCTATGGATCTTATCTCTGATTAGTTGGTGATAGGAGTGTATTCTTGTGTGAAATTTCTCTATATCACCCTTTCATTCGCAATTCTTATCAAAATTGACATGCTCATTATCACCATTTTCCACCTTTTCTACGTATATTTTCTAAATTGCATACCTCCCCACTTCTCGATCTCCTTCTTACCAATTAATAACCATCCTACATTACAAATCTTGATATAAGTGTTCATAACCTTACATTCTTTAGTCACCACCTTGTACATGCAATTTCTTCGCATGTCTCATCTGTTGCCTTGTTTTTTTATTCCTTTCTCTTCCATAATTTAGAATTTAATTAATTGTGTCAGTATAATAAGCTCTACTCGGGCCCTGGACCACCTCTACATTGTACTCCATTCCAATTGCTAGGGAGTTGTCCTTTTCCACCAAACTCTAGTAGTTATCTCTTATTTTTCCCTCTGGGAGATCCAGGAATGCCGCGTTCTAATACATCTGTGAGGTTGGGACCCCTTCGTTGGCCAACTTGTCTGCCACCACGTTTGTTGACCTCTGAACCAGGTTGAATTCCACTATTACAAGAGTAGTTAGGTGTTTTTGAATGCACTGGTTTAATTGTGCTAGGATCCATTTTATTGTTACATTGCTTTCTTGGGAACCACATTGCATCCTCCTCGCATCTTGGACAACAATCGTTGAATCCCCCTCTGTAGTAACATTGACCATCCTTTCTCTTACCAAAATCTCCAGCCATTGTTCTAGGGCATGGAATTCAACTGCATTATTATAATCTTGTCCCAAGTCAATGAAATATACCCTACAAATATGCCCTTTCCAGTCTCTTATAAATCCTCCAACACTCGCATCCTCAGGGTTTCCCTTTGAAGCCCATCAAAATTTATCTTGAGGAAGCCTTAGAGGGGAGGAATCCAAATTGATGTTCTCATTTGTATTCGAGGTTCCCTGGACTGAGTTACCTACGTACCAGCATTATCCAACTTTAATAATTTTAGGATTCTTACCTCCTACAGTGAAGGGTTCTGATTATTAACCTTTACTCCTCTACTGATTACTATTTCCTTCAATTGTCACTCAATTAATTCAACTAGGCATGCTGTAGGGAGATTATTGTTCTGGAAAATTCACTGGTTTCCTTCCTTCCTTACAACCCAAAATATAAATCCCAGGGCTAGGCACTAGGTGAGATTTACCATTTCATTCTTAGTGTATTTCTCTCACCATTTTTTAATAGTATCTTGTATTTTATCCCCGATTCTATCAGTTTTCCTAAAAAGAAGAGCCAACCAATCCTAGATAATAGAAGTATAACTAAACATGTTCAATAAATGGTTGATATTCTCCTCCTCGCATTCGCAGAGATAACACCATGAAGCCCCAACAAAACCTCTTTTCACTAGATTTTCCCATGTCAGGACTTTCCTATGTAAAACTAGCCACAAGAAAGTTTTAATTTTGGGCCATTGAGGCGATGACAATATTCTGTCCCACACTGGATCTTTTGTCTCACACTGGTGACCTTCAATATAAGTTCTAGCCTCTTTAAGATTAAATTCTCCACCTTATTTTTTCCCCATCTTAGTTGATCCAGATCGTCAGAATAGGTGATTCTTCTCTTAATTATCCTACTATTTTTTGGACCACCTCCTCATTTTGACTAGGCTCCCGAAAGATATTAAGGTTCTGTCTTTTCCATTTATTACCGTTGATCCCCTGTTCCCAGAACTGGTGCACTTTAATTCGGTTCTGACTCTTAGTCATCCTTTGAATTGGGGGCCACACTTCCTTTCTTAAGTTGGGTAGTTTCTACCAAGCGTCCTTCTAGAACAAGGATGATCTTCTATTTCTGACCTCTTATATATAGTGTTTTTGTATGGTTTCCCTATTTCCCTAGGAAAAATTCCATATCGTCGATCCTTTAATTGTTCTAGACATACGGAAAAGTTCTTATCTAGGCCAATTGTGGGCTTATTTCGCCCTCCAAAGCTGGGCCCAAGGTGAAGAAACTCCCTTTAACCAACACCAACAGGGTTTTTCTCCACATGCTCTATTGAAATCTTTGGATCCTGTAAGCCTAGGCCACCTAAAAAATTAGGTTTGGATATTGTGTTCTTGGCTAATATTGCCCATTTCCTCTTGTCCTTACGTCCTCTCCATAAGAAATTCCTTTTAATCTCTTTGATCTTTTTCAGAACACCTTTGGGAGCTGGGATAATTGATAACATATACCCCAGAATTGCTTGTAGTAAAACTTTGGACAAAACCAACCTTCACTCTAGATTTAAGGCTCTAAATGTCCATCACTTAACTCTATCTTCCAGATTTGATACAATCTTCTCCCAATTGGACATTTTCCAAGCCCTAACAGTTAGAGTGATAACCAAATATTTTAAAGAAAGACATTTCCTTTGGAATCCTAAGATGGTTATCAAATTCTTTTGTATATCAATATGTGTGTTAAAAAAAAATCATAGATTTGGAATGGTTTATCTCCATAATTGAGGTTGTTGCAAAATTGTCTAGAATAGACTTGAACGATATGGCCTCCTTCAATATAAGGATACCATGTAGCATGGTATCGTATACAAACTGCTGGTGCATTATAGCCAGACACACCTCATGCAGTTGAAGACCTCTAATATCTCCTTCTCTAGAAACATATTTCATCGTTCTTCCCAATCCTTCCATCATTATGATGAAAAAAAGCGAGACATAGGGCCCCCCTCGTGAATTCCTAAAGATGGGAAAACGAGTTTAGCAGGAGCTCCATTTAGAAAAATGGAAAAAATGGCTAAGGTGACCAAGGACATCATCTAGATGATCCATCTATTATCAAAACCAAAGCCCTGTAAAAATACTTCCATATACTCCCAACTAACCTTATCATTTGCCTTCCATAGGTCGAGTTTAATAATCATTCCTGTTTTTCCTAGACTCTTAAGAGAGTGTGCTATCCCATGGGCATGGATCACATTGTCCAATATTTACCTACCTTCAACAAAGCCAGATTGTTCCTCGAAGACTAGTATGGGAAGCACAATTTTGATGTGGTTGGATACAACTTTTGAGATAATCTTATATATCACATTACAAAGGAATATCAATCGAAACTTCCTAGGAATACTAACTTTATCTTCCCTTGGGAGGATAGTAATAAATGTGGAATTTAGGGCTTTAAGGATACTGGATGAGTCATGGTAGTCAGCCACGATCTCAAAAACATCCTTCTTTACTACTTTCCAATAGGTTTTAAATAAATCTATGGTGAATCCATTTGGGCCTGGCGCCTTACCATTAGGCATCTATTAGACAACATGGGCCACTTCTTCTATGGAGATAGGTTTACTTAGGTTTCGATTATGCTCCTTTGTTATCAGTCTTGGAATGTGCTTAACAATATTTTGGATAACTTATGATCTATAAATAAGGGGCAACTCCACCATCTTTTGGAAGTGCTAAACCAACACCCGTTCAATATCCCGATGTGATTCATAAGATTGTCTAGTTACATCCTTGATCCTAAGATTTATATTTGAGTTTTAATGCTTGATTGCAGATTTGTGATAGAATTTAATATTTTTCCCACCTTCCTGTAGCCTCAGGACTCTCAATTTATGTTTCCACAGGATTTCCTCTTGTAAGTATCTATCCTCCCACTTCTTCATTGGCTCCATTTCCTCAATCCTTCTTGCATTTGTATACCCTTCTTCCATCAACGATCTCTATAAATCTTCCATCCTCTTTTCCAATTCCTTTTTTGCTAGAAAATATTAATGAACTCTATTTTATTCCTATGCCTTAGTTGTGTTTTAATATATCTCAACGTGGCTTTCAATTTGAACATCTTGGAGCCTCAAATTGGAAGAGGATACCTCCACTATTTCTTTATATTCTTCGTAAAGGAGGGGTGAGTTATCCATAATTCATTAAATGTGAACGTTCTATTTTTAGGAGTTCCTAGCATTGCAATCACTAACAACACCGGTCAATGATCAGATCCCCCACAGGGGAGAATATTCGCCTCTATATCCATCCCTTGTAGCAACAAATCCTCAAAAATTAGGAATCTGACCAATCTCGAGGCTAATTGATGTTTCCCACCTCATTTGTTACTCCATGTAAAGAATCCATTACATGTCTCCATATCTATTATATTTTTATCTTCAATGAATTATTTTAAAGTCTCAGAGTCTCTATCAATTTATCTCTGACCTCCCTTCGAGATTCTGTTTTCTTCGTCTAAGATCCTTTAGGGCCGGGATGAAGCCTAATTTATCACCAGTCCTCTACGGTCCATAGACATTTGTGAAAAGAATAGACCCAGAAACTCCTATTATCTGCATCTCCATAGAGAGGAAAAAACAGGTGGCTTTTGTAGCTATTAGGTTCATTACTCATGGGTTCCATTAGGTAATAAGTCATTCTGCAATACTTTGGACTTCAACATCTAAATAAATGAACCTCCTTCCTAGTTTCATAACAAATTCATTAATATTCTCTGATGTACATTTCACTTCTTGCAAGAACATTAGATATTGTTTTCCCATTTTAATCTTCTTCTTCAATAGTATTTTCTTTCCAAGACTATTCAAGCCTCTTACCTTCCAAGTTATTACTTTCATTTTTAACTAAAGAGGTTAGGGGGCGAGCTTAGAGCTTTAATCTTACCTGAGTTTATCAACATTGCTCCTAATTCCTTAAGGGCTACATTATTCAACTTCCTTCCTCGTTTCCTTCTTGTTTTCTTTGCTTCTATGGGGGTCTGGTGTTAGTATGAATCCTTTGTCGAAGTGTACGAAAAAGGACCACTTTAGCTACACATAACTAATAGCCCTAACAACAAAAGTGGCTGCCAATATCTTCAGATCTGCGATTAGTTAGACAAGAAAATAGCTGTAAAACACCAGATCTATGTATGGAAAGACATTAAGCAGTAAAAATAAGGGTTTGCTCCATATACCAATAGACAAGACAAGAACAATTTTTGAAAGAATTTTTGTATTAAATGGGGCACCTGTGAAGAAAACCAGAAGGAGTATCCAATTCTCCTCAGTGGGATGGGTTCTTGGAAGTCCTCAGCACTTCAGATCTAAGATTCTTCTCTCTAGTTGATGTAGAAAACCCAATGCAAAGAGTAGAGCTCAAAGGGAGAAAAATGGCAGAAAATGGTGACCAAGTGTATAGATCCAGAGTGATCTAATAGGCAACAAAAGGTGAAGAATGGTAGGAAAAACCCTCCTATTTATAACAAAATATTTGGTCATTCTAGATCTTGGTGCATGGGTTAACCAGATCTAGATCCACTTTTTATGGAATATTTTATTATATTTGTTGGAGGGAAAAGGTATTTGACTTGGGTCAAATCCCTTAATTTGTCAAAAATAAATAAATAAATGATTTATTTACCTTTTTAAGGAAGCGGTTAGAAGATAATCAAATAAAGAATGATTTATTTAATTATTTAAGGAAGTGGTTGAAAGATAATTAAATAAATAATGATTTATTTAATTATTTGTGGGTGATTTGGTCATATTTAACAAGGAATATTATCTAAATAAGATTTAAATAATTATTTCTAGAAAATAATAAGATAAATAAAGGTTTATCTAATTAATTTCTTTGTTTTTGGGTTAAACATGACTGGGAATAATAATTAAATTATGGTTTAATTAATTATTCCATGAGGAAAATCAAACAAATATAGGTTTGTTTAATATTTCCTTTGGGGTTTCCTGTTTTAACATAGTGAAGGCAATTTTACTTAGGGTAAAATTGGTCTTACATGGTGTACTTGGGTCCATCTAATGATGATAGGTTAGATGACCAAAAAATGGTGTAACAGATTGCCCCCCAGCGTGCGAGTGTCAGGAGCAAATCGTATGACCGAAGTACGTTGTAAGAACACAATCACTAGACAACAAAAGGGGTGTCAGAGAGAGAACTGTGAGGTAGATAGTGTGCTGAAGGACTAGACCCTGAGGAGACGAGACTCGCAGGTGCAACAAGTCTCTTTTTATGAGAGGGTACCTGTACTGAAGGCGGCGGGGGAGGCATACCTATGCCCGCCGAGACAAAGTACAAAAGAATAGTGTGTCCAATAAACAAGGGACCGAACCATAAAGTACAGCTGGCATAATCATGAGCCAGATAAAAATATAATGAGGAATCCCATATACATGCTGTGCCTGGGATAACAGCCAGGACTTGTACAATAATATCTGAGTACATGAGATACAAATACAACCCAAATGCCCCCTATAAATGGGGAAGGGCTCACAAAATCTGACTGATACATGCAAGTCAAAGAGGCGCTGCAAGTGGCTATGGCCAACATCATCAAATATCTAGAGCTGCATCGAAGGCTGCAAAGAAGAGGTCATCCGGGCATGTGGGGGGCTACCTGCAGGGCCACCCCCTCATGAGGGTTGAAACATCTCACACACACTCGGGAATCATCAAGAGCTGCTGCTGGATCACTGGACCATCAAGTATACGAATCTCGATCATGCTGAAGGAGCTAGAGAAACAACCAAGCCAAAGGGAAAGGAGATATCCCTTTGCCTGATCCTAGGCACCGAATAAGAGTGGAAGCTGGAACCAAGGTACACCGCCCTCTAGACCTGGCTTCTGGAATAAATGAGCTGATGTCGACAGAAGGAGGTCCGTCATAGTTGAGGCAATGAGAGACCCTCAACCAAGGCACGAGAGAAAAGAGTAGAGCGACGGACAGACTGACACTAATGATGATAGTGAAGTGGAAAGGACTGAGTAGCTAATGGACGACTTCCCTTGCTAGAGCATAAAAGGCATGAATGACATGGCAGCGACTGACACAACATCATCAGGGATGGGGGACAGTGAAACTGAAGGTCATAATGTGCGACACAAGAGAGAGACCAATCAATGATGGATGGAGGGCTATAGTGGGGTACAAAGGGACTCGGCATAGACTCCATGGAGGGAATGATGACTCAACTTGGATGCTCTAAGTAAGGGCGACTCAATGGTGCTGCCACACAGTAAAGGCCCCAATGGGGGAACCGTGGAAACATTAGTACATGATGGGAACTCATGACGAAAATCAACACGAACAAGGACAAGTAAGGGGGCAAGGTGGTGCCCCAAGTACAAGTGTCGTAAGTGAGGAAATTCGATTTTTAGGAGGGGTAAAGTGACCCTTCTTGGAAAAAATGTGTCCTGGTGGAGTGTCAGATCTCAAAAAACTAACAGATACCCATTTGAGGGTTCGGTGAGAGCTTTCCAACGGTGTAGACGGTTTGTCAAACGGGGCTACAGTGTGGTCACAACAGTCGAAAGAAGAAACATGGGTTCTCTTGTAATAAGGCAGTTTTCCCTCCAAAATCACTCATTTGCTATTGTTGCTGTGGTGAATGTAGAGAGGAGAGAAGGCCCTAAATATTGCGGCGAACGTAGCGGACAAACCGACCGTTGGAATCGCGATCCGTCAGTTGCAGGTAAGAGGTCTAACTTTTCTCTTGCATTTTGATGGATTACATTTTCAGTTTAGGGCCCAGAATCCCAGAAACAGCCCCTCCTTCATCTCTACGGCCGGGTCGCACTTTTTGGGGCAAAAAGTGCGACCTAGGACGCAGGTATTAGGGAAAAAAGTGCGACCTGGTCCAGAAAAGAGCAGAAAACTGTGACCTAGGAGATGAGGGGGTTTTGGTGCTGTTTTATGGCTGGAAGTTGGGTTTTGGTGTTTGGTTATGGTTTTCCTAATCTGTACACTGACAAAAATGATGTGTTTGTGTAGGTATGGCAGAGTTACGGGTCAACTGGAGAGAGAGAGATCTGGGGACACTACGGAAAAAGATCCAGGCGGATCAGGGCGTCCGCCGTGTTTTGGCCAGGTTTGGGGTTCTCAAGTTTTTGGAGAACTCGTTGATGAGAGCAGGGGAACCGTTACTGGCCCGGATTATCAGTTACTGGGATCCAGATCAGGAGATATTTGTAGTGCAGGGGCACAGGATCGAGCTGACGGTCCAGGACGTGTACTTCCTGGCTGGTCTCCCGCCACTAGGGATGGTGGGAAACACACAGCCAGTGTTGCCGCGGGGGCGGCATATCATGGAGTTCGTGGAACGCCATTGTCGACCAGGTCTCCAAGTCAAGGGGACTCGAATACCGATCGGGGATCTAGAGAGGCTAGAAACCCGTGCAGTGGCCGCAGCTGTGCTGCGAATCTTGGGCATCCAGGCGTTCCATCACATCACTGGGGGGCAGATGATGATAGTGGAAAGTGTGTTGGGTGGGAACTACTATGGGTGGGCCCAGATGTTATTGGTGTCGCTAAAGCGACAATTGTCACTATGCAGGCGGCAGGTGAACCATGACTGCTCATATGGGACTTTGCTGTGCGCCTTCTTCTTTGAGAAGATCCCGACCTTGAGGCCTCGTGTACAGCTTCCAGATGGGGGCCCGAGGGAGTCTAGGATGCGCCGTTGGGGACGGCTAATGTGCAGAGGAGGAGGGGCGGTTGGGCGGGTGTTTCGACCGTAGTTTTTTTCCCATTGGGATTAGATGCCGTTGTACATAGACGACTATCCTTATAGTGGGATGAGCTACTGTTGAGATCCGGATTTGCCACTTCCGCCTGGTCGAGTCTGGGGGCCCGATGGTAAGTGACAAATTGTTATTCTTGTGTGGGCATGTTAAAGTTTTTGAATAGTAATTGATGATACTGATTCATGTACTCTTGGTATGCAGATATAGCACCGGTAAAACCGGCCGGATATATGGGACGAACGACATCGTCTAGAGCTACAGGTCCAAGTGGGTTGAGAGCGGCGCAGAATGAGGATGCAGCCGCCCTGCTGGAGGACATCCGCCGTAGATGCGAAAGGTTGTTGACCGGAGTATCAGAGTGCGGGTGGCAGGACTTAGACGACCAGTTCATAGAGCCATGTGTTGGTCTACCCTCGGAGTGGCGAAGTGTCATGCGGCGCATGGCGATGGCCGGTCAGGCTATGCGCGATCTACATGCTGCAGGGGCAGAGCCATTGGCCCGGGAGCCTCCAGATAGTGATTAGGGGTGGGGGCATGTGGTGCCCCCTATGATGTATGTAGGGGCAGGTGGTGCCCCCCGTTTTGGGTTTTTGGTTGTAACATGCTATGGGCATGTCGTATGTATCAGAGTAGATGGACTCTAAACACATGTTTTGCGACACATATTATGGATATGCGTCGTTTTTTTTTTTTTTGATGGTTTATTTAATGTTATTATCTTGTATGAAATGTGTGTGATAAATGCCAATCTAGAACATGGTTTGCAATACTATCTACATAGTGATTCTGTTCTCGAGGTACATGGTTGAAAGTTATGGTTTCAAACGCATGTATTAAGATTTTCACTCATAGATAGTGTCTAAACAGCACAGGGTTATGCACACGATAAACACCATTTAGTTGCATTACAAGAAGCAGGGAATCCAAACGAACGTGCAGATGGAGGATGCGATGAAAGAGGGCATCAGCTAACAGACCACGCACTGCATCATATTCGGCCTGATTGTTGGTGGCAGAACCAATGCATACTCCGTTAGAAAGAACAAGGGTATGCAAGGGGGTGAAGATGGCCCAACCTGCCGAGGCTAGATTCCTGGAGTAGCGACTTGCACCATCGGCGTAACCGATAAAGGGTGTGGACGGGGGGTCCTGCAGAATGGTGTGACAAGACAATAAATGAGGGGATGAAAGGAAATGACGGCAGCGTGAGTGTACAGAAGTCATCGGGCGGCAACCGCAGGAGGGAGTGTAAGGGGCAGGATGACCAAGACTCAGACAGGGTGGTGTATGAGGGCTATCGGAAGCATGGTGAGGACTCGGGCTGCGGAGGTCAACAGAGACACAAGTGGAGTGATCTCGGGTATGAGGAGGAACAGGGTGATCAAGGGACACAATAGGGGAGGATGCAGACGGGCTAGGCTCTGAGTGTCTCGCAGAGGAAGATAGGTAAAGGATGGTTATAGTAAACTCCGTCATCTAAACATCAGGGGGGGGAATGTCGATGGGAGCGGGGGGATCCTCAGGTTGACCTGAAGCGTACTGCGCGAGGATAGGAGAGGCGGATTGATTTTGTTCAACCTCATACTCTCGAATTACCTCTAAAGAGGCACGGTAGTGCATCAGGTGAGGACAATCGTGGGAGTAATGGCCATGAACGCCACACAAAGCAATAGGCTTGTTGGTGCGGAGAGTCTTGGGGTTCTTGGTTACGGACGAAGAAGGAATGGGGGCTTCAGGGACCGTAGACTCGGGGAACGCGACTTTAACCATGGGCTGAATACGGGGCAACTCAGGACAAGCATGGGTGGCATGACCGGTGACATCACATAAAGCGCAAGGCTTTGCGGGCGGTGGAGGGACTGGGTCAGTCGTGGTAGTCTTGTCTTTGGGTGCCCCCTTGCGGGCTTTGCCTTTCTTCCCGGGTGCCGTCACGATAGGAGAAGGGTCCTGTGGAGGTGCTGGGGGCACGGAGGCAACGGAGGAAGCTAGGGGGACTGGTTGAACCGGTGTCAAAGCCATATAGGGCTTGGGGTGACCAGGAGGGGTGGCGGCTGGGGGATCAAGGTACCAGACCAGTATGCCCAAGGTCAAGTTAGGGAGAGAGAGGGTGGCCATGACGGGGACAGAATATACTCCGGGAGGGGGAGCTAGGAAAGGGATCTGCCCAGCAGGGTAATGACCAGGAGGGACGGCTTCGAGATGGTTAAGGCCAGGAGGAACCGATCCAGGAGGGTAAAGGGGTTCAGGGATACCAGCTGTAGGGGTAGGGCTAGAAGGACGAGGTCCGGCTGGCTGAGATGAATGGATAGGAGTGGGTTGCAGAGGGTGAGGAGGAGGTTGCTGACTAGCCGAGGTAGGCCGCTTACGGGCAGCCTAAGACAATTGGATCATGCAAACATTCGATGAGCTGGGATCGGTGACAGGAGGGGGGGAAGGTTAGGGAAAGTTCCAAGCAGGGAGGAATCTTTATAAACGCCGGGGGAGACACTGGTCAAAGAATCAACAGTTTTCTTGTTGGCTACAAAAGAGATAGTTGTCTTAGGAGAGGTCTGAGATTTTCGCTCATGATATGTCAACTGGTCAATGGTGACTATCTTTCCATTATGGGGGAAAGACATCTTGCGAAAGACCGCGGATGGGACAGCAAACATAGAATAGGTGTAGCTTCGCCCCAATAGAATGTTGTAATCTAGCGGGGCGTTGATGACTTTGACGTCAACGCAAACAGTCTTACCGGCGAGGGTGATAGGACAATTACGAAACAGTCCAATGGGCTGGGAGGCGTGACCATCCCATGCTCGAAGGGTGATCGTGGAAGGGGCCAGTTCAGGAGATCCGAGTTGCTTCCAACCGAAGCGGACATCACGCATGTGGATGCCCCCTCATCAATGATACATCGGGACACGTTGACGTTCCGGATTTTGACTGGGATTTTGAAGGCGACAGAAGGAGGGAGAGGAGGATGGTCCGATTGAGTGGCGTCGAAAACAATAATTTGGTCATCAGCAGGATCTACAGTGCCCACGGTAGATAGTAGAGCCTTCTTTTGGGAAGGGCACGACTGGAGGAGCTCCAGTGTGGAAATGGCGGCAGGAGATTGCGCCAAGTCATCTACTATGCTATACGAATGGGCAGCTCAACTGGGAGCAGCGTTTCGACGTAGTGGGCCCTTAGGTATCTTGGTATGAACCTCAACTTTTGGTTGAGGGATATGTAAGGGGCCACTGGGTGACGAAAGAGGCTCTCGAGAACCTGAAGAAGAAGGCTCGGGAGCAAACGGAGCAGGAGGCTTGGGGTACTGGCGAGACCGAGTTTGAAGGTGAAGATCGACGGACGGGTTAGGATCGGAGTGCATCATAAGGATCTGGTAATCAGAGGAACCAGAAAGGGAAGGGGGGGCGGCTACCTGGTTGTCGGGCGGTTGGGTAGCCACGAATCCTTGCTGAGAGAAAGGATCAGTAAACACAGCTGGCTGGGTGGTGGCCACATTAGGAGGAGCATGAGGGGAGGCGTGCTATCCGCGCAATGTGGCTTGAGATTCCCACATCTGCCGCATCTGGGGTAATAGGGGACAATCGTGGGTGTAATGACCATAAACACCGCAACACGAACAAGGCTTACTTGTGCGAAGCGGCCTGTCCGGCTTGGGCTGAGTGCCCTGTTGCTGGTTGGCAGTGTTAGGGTCCATACCATGATTGGGTCCACGGGTACCAAGGGCAGATTGGTTTGGATTGCCTCTCCGCCTTCTTTGAGAAGAAGGGGGATTGGTCGCGCCCTGCTGTGCAAATACTTGCCCTGGAGGGGGCTGTAGGTGCTGGTGTTGGGGTTGAGGAGGCAAGGGAGGAGGAAGCGCATATGCTGGAGGGGCTGGCGCACCAGGCTGCGGATAAGGGTAATGGGTAGGTTGGGCAACATTGAGGTAAGCAGGAGGTTGGGCAAAAGGAGGAGGCATGCCGTATCCTGGATACATGTTACCGGGAGGGGGGAGAGTGCTGGAGGAGCTGGCCCCTCCCTGGGGGGGACCATAGCCCATAGGAGGTTGAGCGTATGGATGGGAAAGGGTTCCAACGATACCATCGGCGGAATGAGATGCCCCCGGGGCGTTAGCGCCACCGGGCCTGGGGAGGTCAGGAAGAACGGTATAAACATAACCAGATTGAGCGTAGATCAGGTCATATTTCAAGGCGATTTGGAGGGCGGCTTCTTCAGTTTGAGGAAAATGAGAGGCGACATCTTTGCCGATGGGAGCGGGAAGGGTGCGAAGGAACCAGTCCATGTAAACCCGATCCTCGAAGGGAGGGGCTCGACATAAGCTCCGTCTTCTTCGCCATTCCTGAACATGGGAAGAAAGGCGTGTTGAAGAGGATTTCTTGAAGGAAGTCAAGAGCTCCGTGCCAGTATCGTATCGGAGAGGGAGCTGGAAGTACGACAAAAAGGCTTGGGCAATAGTCTCAAAGGTGGTATGGGTAGAAGTGGCTTGTTCGACATACCATTTAGAAGCTTCGCCGGTAAGCGTGCGTTGGAACAAACGAAGACGGATGGAGTCATCGGTAATGGAATTGGAGGAACACCACATGTGGAAAGATCGGACATGATTGGTTGGATCTTCGCCATTAAGGCCCTCAAACTTAGGGATGTTGGAGGGGAGCTTGGTTGGCATAGCAGGCCAATTAGCATTGTGGTAAATGGGGTCATTGATCAACTGATGGAAATCGGGGAGGCTGAGGCCTGCAATGTACGGCAGCACAGGGGTGGCCAAGGTAGTTCCTGTGGCAGTTCCGCTAGTAGTAGGGCCGGCATTAGGGCCGGGAGAACCGCTAGCGTTAGGCCCTGGACCAGACATAGTGAAGGTGACAGGGGGAGAACCGGGAGGAGAAGAAGGACCCGATGAATCAGGAGAGGAGTCGGAGTGCGGACTCGAAGGTGGACTGGCTCGACGACGGCGGGGCGGAGCAGGTCGATCGACCGGAAATTGAGGATGAAGGCTAAGAAGTCTTCGGGAAAGGCGCCTTGTGGGCACAATGATGACAGGAAGAAGGAAACCGACAGGGGCAGAAAGGGACAAAATCAATTAAGGTCAAGGGCAGAAAAGGTGCAGTGACGATTGATTTTAGAGTCTTTGCCAGGCGGTGTTAACCAGGCGCTTCTTCGCTTAGGGTCAGTGTGTGGCGTGCGTTAATTTTAATTTTTAAACCCTTTCCGTTTTGAGAGCAAGAAAAAGTGTGCCGCGTAGCTGAAAATAAACCTACAGAGAACAGAATATAATGCTGAAATAACAGAAAAATAACAGCTACTTGTGCATCTATCTAACCCAAGAAGGTGGGTCTCTCAAAACTATTCTGAAAAGAAAGGGAAAAATCTATGTAAAACACACGGAAAAGGGGCCAATAGATCTAAGGTCAAAAGGGACAGGGATCTAAAGGATAAAGCTGCTGAAAAGAGGTGCAGATCACAGCCAAGAGACAGAGGCAAGGTGGCTGGAAAAAGGAAGGAAATCAGCAAAAAACGGAGGGGGCAAGGGGGAGGCCCAGAAAGTAGGTCCAAACAAAACGACAGGAGGTGATTTGAAAGGAAGAAAGGCTGATTTCAAAGGATCCGAAAGGGAGGTAACAGATCTGGAAAAATGGAGGCTGAAGCTCTGAAAAACAGACGGCTGAAACAGCTTAAAACTCTTCCACAAAAAGTGGAGGGTACTAAAGCCCTAGGGGGCTAGGTTCCCACTTAGATGACTAAAAACAGATCAGAACTGTCAAGGAAAATGTGACGTAGGCCGGAGGACCCCGACGTAAGCCGGCAAAGAAAAAACCCGAAAAATTGGCAGAAAATTGCCGAAAAATGACAAACGCAGCTTCGACTCCGATTTCAGCAAGTGTGCCCGCAGAAACAAATGGTAAGTGCGACTGGAGGTCCAGGCCGCAGTTTAAAATAAAAAGTGCGACCCCGCGCTATTGTCTCGCGGCGTATTTCGTAAAAAAGTTGCCCATCTAGGCAATGTGTCGCTACCCAAGATTTACACAGGGCCAGAAACACACGGAAGTTAGAAATTTTAATGTTTTAGGTTTTTATGTGAGAAAAAAAACATAAAAATAGGAAAAATAAACAGCTGAAAAGAAACCCTAGGGTCTGAAGTAGCTGGATATGCAGGAATATGAAAAACGACAGCTGTCGTAATTTAAAACCCGTGTGGAGTCGCCATTTGTTAGTATGAATCCTTTGTCGAAGTGTACGAAAAAGGACCACTTTAGCTACGCATAACTAATAGCCCTAACAACAAAAGTGGCTGCCAATATCTTCAGATCTGTGATTAGTTAGACAAGAAAATAGCTTCAAAACACCAGATCTATGTATGGAAAGACATTAAGTAGTAAAAATAAGGGTTTGCTCCATATACCAATAGACAAGACAAGAACAATTTTTGAAAGAATTTTTGTCTTAAATGGGGCACCTGTGAGGAAAACCAGAAGGAGTATCCAATTCCCCTCAGTGGGATGGGTTCTTGGAAGTCCTCAGCACTTCAGATCTAAGATTCTTCTCTCTAGTTGATGTAGAAAACCCAATGCAAAGAGTAGAGCTCAAAGGGAGCAAAATGGCAGAAAATGGTGACCAAGTGTATAGATCCAAAGTGATCTAATAGGCAACAAAAGGTGAAGAATGGTAGGGAAAACCCTCCTATTTATAACAAAATATTGGGTCATTCTAGATCTTGGTGCATGGGTTAACCAGATCTAGATCCACTTTTTATGGAATATTTTATTATATTTGTTAGAGGGAAAAGGTATTTGACTTGGGTCAAATCCCTTAATTTGTCAAAAATAAATAAATAAATGATTTATTTATCTTTTTAAGGAAGCGGTTAGAAGATAATCAAATAAATAATGATTTATTTAATTATTTAAGGAAGGTGGTTGAAAGATAATTAAATAAATAGTGATTTATTTAATTATTTATGGGTGATTTGGTCATATTTAACAAGGAATATCATCTAAATAAGGTTTAAATGATTATTCTAGAAAATAATAAGATAAACAAAGGTTTATCTAATTAATTTCTTTGATTTTGGGTTAAACATGACTGGGAATAATAATTAAATTATGGTTTAATTAATTATTCCATGAGGAAAATCAAACAAATATAGGTTTGTTTAATATTTCCTTTTGGGGTTTCCTATTTTAACATAGTGAAAGCAGTTTTACTTAGGGTAAAATTGGTCTTACATGGTGTACTTGGGTCCATCTAATGATAATAGGTTAGATGACCAAAAAATGGTGTAACATCTGGGATTTCGTGACCCATACTCCCATCTCCCCAATTTCCCCATGTGATTGTTTATGCCTACACAACTTTACATACTCCCATATGAGGTAGAGGTATTGGATATGATCTATTTGTTCTACTGGGATTGCCTCCAAACCCTTATTTCTCCATTTTTCTACCATATTCTATAGGGAAATTGCTTCCCTTTCCACTATATCCTGAATATCGGGGTCCTCAGGGCCTTCCTTGCTTGGTGCTATCTCTGAATACCCTTCGAAATATTTCCCCAGATATGGTATTTCCATGCTTTTAACTTGGTATTCAAGGACATCCATTGTTCCTTCTTCTTTATCCTCTTCCTGATTACTTGTTTTATCTTCTTTGATCTGGTTTTCCTTTCGTGCCATCTCTGAAAGAACCCTGAAACTATTTTTCGATGTCACTCTCCCTCCTTGATTATGCTGTTGTTGTATTTTTTTGGCACATCTTTTTGGGTTTGGCCTTACAAAATCCTTAGCGTCTTTATGTTTTTGATCATTGCTTTGATGCTTAGATCTATTTAGAGGGAAATATCTAATCAGATGTCCATGCTCATGCCATCGCTTACACCTAAAGGGGATCTGTTTATAATCCATGGGTTGCAACCAAAATTCTTCATGGAATTCCAACTTGAATGCTTCTGGTAACACTCATGATACATCCATCTCCACACATATCTTCACATATGAAGTATATCTTCCTTACAAAGTCACATATGAAATATTTACGAACTTCCCCAAGGTATCACCTATGAGCTTTATGGTCATTGGTAGCCAATAATCGAAGGGTAAAGAATACAACCTAACCCACACCGACACATCGTTGAATGTCTCTTTCTCTGGAGTGACGTTCTCTTTCCACAACTGCATGTAGTCCAAAAAAGGAAAATAAATATGGTTCTCCATCAAACACTTGGTCCCTATCTTCCAAATTAGCGAACACCATTGTAACAAAAACCTTTTGACCCTAAGTGAAACTCAACCTCACCACACGGCTTCCAATGATGCTTAATCTAGTCGCACAAATATTTCTCTATGGGCCATAAGCCCATGAACTTATAAATGATCTCATACGTATGTATGCATTCTGTGAATGCCTGGGTTTGGGGATTTGTGATTAGTGTTGTTGGGATTACCATCATTTTGGGATTGTATGGGTGGTTCCCATTAGCCACTTTTGACTTTTGTTGTTGATCTAGTAGGTCTGTTGTTGTACCTATGCCCCCATATTTTCTCTGACCATTCAAACCTTGAATACCTACCCCATCTGCTCTCTGACTTATGCCTGTAGATCCCTCTACTATTTTTTTAAAACCTACGTTAAATCCTTTGCCTCTATGAGCTACAACATTTCTATAAGAAGGATCCTCACTCCCTCCCCCTTTGAGAACCATTCAAACCATAACCTTCCTGCGAGAATTATGAAACCCTAGATACCTCTTGAAAACAAATTATATATATATATATATATATTAAAAAATTTAAATATTTAATATTTCTTTTAAAAATAAATAATAAATATTCTTCTATCTAAAAACAGATTTTTTGTTGTATAAATAATGTTTAAAAATTATTATTATTTATAACATTTAATAATATGAAATTGAAATTCCCTTACACCAAAAATCTCCCAACATTCTCACTTCCATATATAATAATATGAGACTATTTTCAAATACAAATAAATCATTATCAACTTATTCTCTGAAATAAATATAAATGCATACGTTGATAGAGTTTTTCTACTAAAATAAAATAAATATGTTCGTATGCACTGCATTAAGTGGGAATCCCACATCAAAAAGAATTCATGCCCAAAATATAATTTATATAATTAAAATTAGATAAACTCAATCCAAAATATAATTTATGTTTATTTTACTTAAAATCCTTCCATTATTTATTTTTCCCCTACGTGTGCACGAGCTTAGTACAAAATTTTGAAATTTACATAATGGAATAAGGTCATATTTATCATTATTTTGATGTTTAACAATGTCAGGTGTGGATGACTTTTATAAGCAAAATTAGGTCTCCAATCACTATCATTATTTTGATGTTTAACCCTTTTTTTTTATTAAAATAGTTAATTTAAGTTGAGAAACTTGCAAGTGAAATAAGTTGGGCACTTGTGAGACTCTTATTATTAGTGTTTTCTATATTTAAAAACAATATAACCAATTTTACGGTATTGTTAATTGTAAAAAGTGAAAAATGAGTTGAATCGAAGAATTTAACTCGTTAGGTAAAGACTCACCCTAGCTGGTTTAACTTGACCTCTACAATTATCTTGAAATTTATATGAATAATGTTTTAAGTTAAATAATGTTAGAAACATAATGTGTAAATGAATTAAATATGATAATTGATCACTTTAAGAAGAAAAAATGGTTTATAATATTTAAAAAAAATATGATATTTTTATAAATAATATTGTGGAAATATGGATGTGATATTAAATTTTTTTATTTATTATTAATGGTATTATATAAATAAAATGAAAATGATTGTATATGGAATAAATAAAACTTTTAAATATGTTAAATATAATCTATAATTTATTATTAATGGTGTTATAAAAATAAGATGAAAGTCATTGTATCTCGAACAAATAACAATATCAAACATAGTAGGTATAATATATAGTCTATTATTAAGGATGTTATAGAAATAATAAAAGTCAATGTATCTAGAGTAAATAATAATGTCAAACAAATTAATTATAATATATAGTGTTAAATATATATCTAGAGGAAATAACAATGTCAAACATAATAACTATAATATATAGTGTCAAATAGATGATTTTTTTAAGGAAAATTGGGTCTTCAATCATTATCATTATGGAGTAGTGACCTATTTATTAATATCTTCATGTTTAACTTATTTTTGGATGAAAATGGTTAATTAAAGTTGAGAAAACATGTAAGACTAGAGAAATGTGGGGAGTTGCGGTACTCCATATTATTGGTGTTCTCTACATTTAAAAACAATATAACCAATTTTATGGTATTGCTAGTTGTAAAAAACGAACAAATGGGTTGAACCAAGCCAAAACAAAGTATCTAGAAAAATTTAACTTAAGGTGTAAAGAGACACCCTAGATGCCCCAACTTGACCTTACCTCATATGAATAATGTTCTAAGTTAAAAAATGAAGAGACAAATAGTGTGTAAATGAATTAAATATTATAACTCGTTTAAAACAGTCATTATAGTTTTGAAATATAGTTTATAATATTTTATAAAGAAATTGATATTTTAATAAATAATATGTTGGAAATATTTGTGTGATGTTAAAATTTTCAATTTATTATTAGTGATGTTATACAAACAATATGAAATTCATTGGATTGAGAAAAAATAAAAATGCCAAACATAATAGGTGTAATCTATAGTTTATTATTAATGATGTTATATAAACAAGATGAAAATCAATGTATCCAAAACAAATAATAATGTCAAACATAATACGCATAATATATAGTGTCAAATGAATGATTTCTATAAGCAAAGACGAGTCTTCAATCATTATCATTAATAGGTGGAGTAGGGTCATATCTATCATTATCTTGATGTTTAACTCATTTTTGGATGAAAAAGGTTAATTTATGTTGAGAAAGCTTGCAAGGTGAAATGAAGGCGTGAAATTGTGGTGCTCCCTATTATTGGTTCTCTCTATTAATAAAAACATTGCAACTGAAATTATGATATTGTTAATTGTAAAAAGTGAGAAAATGGGTTGAACCAAACGAAGGCTAAGTATATAGAAAAATTTAACTCATGGTGTAAAGAGCCACCTTAGTATTCCAAGAGTATTTGGAGATGCCCTAACTTAGAACTTTACCTTATCATGTACTTCAATGTGCAAGCAGACGTGGGACAAATTAATGGCCCTTCAAAACAAGTAAAAATTGCAACAACGTTAACATTTCAAAAACATGATCTTTTAATTTTCTTAATTAAAATAAGTGATCATAATTAGTTTCCATGCTACATGAGATCCCATGGTTGATGAGAGTTTGTCAACAAGAAGGGAAAACTTCCATTAAAATATTGCAAGGAGAATTTGACTATGTAGAGGTAAGGACAATTCTCACGTTGATTTGGAAAAAGGGACGAACCACCGTAAATGGTTAATAATTTCTTCTGCATGACAAGAGGGTCACTTAGATTGAGACACACCTAAACACTAAAGACATTGGCTAAGACAAGGTTGCCTAAAATGAAAGACCAGGAAAAAATTGGAAACAACTTATTGTAGACTAGAGGTGGAATTGCTCCAAAGTTTTGAAATATATGAACTAGGGAAAAGTCCAATGGTTTTATGCTTTTGATTTTTTTTGGAATTAGTGATACTATTCTTGGCGAGATCACTATCTTTTATTGTTTGAAAGGCATTTTTGAATGAATAAAAAAAATTCAAAACCCTGAAAAACTCTCAGGGCACTTAGTTTATACAAATTTAACAACTCAAAATTTCTATTCCAATAATTTTTGGCTAGATTTCAGTAATTTGTATAGATTTAATGACCCAAATTTTATATTCCAAGAAATTTTGACTAGATTTCGATATGCTCAAGAAAAGTAAAAAATGTAGAACATTTAAATTATGCTTATAAACTACTGAAGATACATTATCAATTAAGTACCTAAATTATATTAAATTTTGGATTTAATAAAATTTAGAAACTTGTGTTTAAATATTTAAATTATCATATCAACTTATGAGATCATACACCCTTATGTAGTGAAATTGTGAATTTATATACACCCACCTTCCTCTCTAACCAAAATGTGCATGCACAACTTCATTGCTTATAAAAATGAGTGATAGAGAGTAAAGATATTCAAAGCATTATCATGATTTTAAATTGATATATTATTATACCAATAAATACACATGTTCAAGCCTGAAGGGTTAACTCAATTGATTGATTTTTCTTCGCTAAATCACCTCGTAAATGGGAGGTCACATGATCAATTCTCCTTGAAACTCTTAGGGTTAGGAATTTCTAATGAGACGAAGAGAAGTGACCCCTTCAGGTGGATTTTCTTGGATATTTCCTTGAAAAAATAAGAGCCTTGAGGATTAGCTCAATTGGTCGAATTCTCTTAAGTAAAGCACCTCGCTAATGGGAGGTCACTGGGTCAATTCTCCTCGATGCCCTCGAGGTTAGGCTCTACTAATAAGCCAATGGGATGTGATTCCTTTGGGTAGATATCCCTAGATATTCCTTGGAAAGAAATAAACAGATATGATTAATTTATGGAGTTAAAAAAAGTTCTTATATCAAATACAACATAACTTTAAAATCCATCATATTTTTTATTAACTTTAAAATTAAATATATTGAAAAAAATTATATGTAGAGAGTCAATATTAGAAGTTTGTTATTTTCAAGGTGAGGGGAGCTGGTACTTCCTATTATGGTGCTCTTTTCATTCAAAACAATGTAGCCAACTTTATGAGTCGAACCAAGTTGAGATTAAGCATTTAGAGGGACTTCACTTATGGTGCAAGGAGCTACTCCTAATATTACATAAGTTAAATTAAAACTATTTCAAACTATTTAAGAGCTCACTGGATTATCCATAGTGTTATAGCACATTCGTCGACATTTCTCATTTAAAAAAGAATTATAATTATTTGCCACGTTGCATGAAACCCTATGCCCCGTGATATTTCTCAATAAGAAGGGAAAACCTACAACTTCCATGAAATGTTTGGAAGCTCATTGTCACATTGACTTGGAAAAACAAAAGAACCAACATAAATGGTTAACAATTTCTTCTTCATGATAAAAAAAGGTATTGGCTAAGATAAAAGTCCCTCAAATAAAAAATGGAAAAAATGTAAAACAAATTTTTAGGCACTAGAGGTGGAATTGCTCAAAAGTTTTAAAAATATCAACTAACTAATGGTTATTTCCAATTAAATACTTAACCTCTATTAAATTTCTAATTTAGATAAATTTAAAAACTTTTATTTAAATATGGAACTTTATGCTAACAACTTACCATATTACTTATATTTTTTAAGTTAAGGTGTGCATTTATCTACATAGACCTTTTTGACTAAATAAAGTGTGCATGTACACCCTTTATTAAAATTATGAATACGCTTCTTATTAAAAAAAATTGGCAGCATGGTGTTGCCATTAATGTCAACAATTGAGTTAGTCGTGTGTTGGCATTGATTTCAACTAGATGTCTATGCATAATCAAATGAATGGTTGATGAGTTATGGTGCTACAGGTGATTTCCATTGTGCTCACAAATGATATGATGCAGGTGCTCGTAGATTTGGTGGATCAAATTACAAAATTTTGAGTTTTTTGATCCATATGAGACTCTTGTGTGAGCAAGCCACATACACACATGGATGACATGAAGAGGAGTCATGTACCCGACCCTTCGCACGCAAAATAAAAAAACCAAGGCTTTTCCGAGGGTGTTTGCCCAAAATATTTTGAGGCAATGAGTTAATTGATTTGGTCCATAACGTCTATGATTGATTTGGTCCAAAACGATGAGATACAATGGAATGTAATGAATGCATGTTGATTTAGTCGAATGGGAAAATTAGTTTAAATGTTATTTTCATGGATCTGATTAGGGTTAGATGTTGTGTGTTGTTAGATATATGTGTGTAGGGAAGTAACAGATCTAAAGACCATGGATATGTATAAAAGGATCAAAGATCATATTTGAAGTGTATTGATAGAGTATGAAAGTCATGTGCTTATGTGTTGTTGTATTGTATTGTTTTTGTTCTGCTTTATACAAAGTTGTTGTTGCTATAGATTATTTGTTGAGAAAAAAAATAGGTTGATATGTTGATATGTTTGAGAACGAAGAATTTTTGAATGGGTGAGTGAATTTTTTAGTGAGGTTATGCTGCTATATGATGAGAGTATAATTGTGTATTGAGTCAGAGTATATGCTTCACATAGTTGTAATGCTTCTACTAGGTGGCTTGTGTTGAGTTGATATAGTGATTGAGGTTGAGAGTGAGTTGTATGAACTAGAGTGAGTTGATGTTGTTGTTAGAGCTGGTCAGCAGAGGTTATTGGTGTTGATTTTTGTGTTTTGTATTCAATTGTGCAGAGAAGATTATGTGGGTCTAGTATGAAAATAGATGAAATGATGTACACAATGTTTTGACTTGAGTTATGTGAGCCCAGTTTGAAAATATATGAAAGGTGGTCCACAAGGGTTTGAAGGTCGGGGTTAGCAGTGGCAAGTGGTGGCTTGCTCAAGGAGTGGTAGTTTCCTTCAGGTGGTGTCTTGAGAAACTATTGGAGGTTGGGGCATGAAACAAGTTGGGGTCTACAAAAAGTTGGGGCCTACAATAAGTTGGGGCCTGCAGCAGGTTTGGGTATGCAACAAGTTAGGGCTTGCAACAGTTTAGGGCCTGCAACAGGTTGGGGCTTGCATAGTTTTGGAAGTGGTGGCTTCCGTTAGGTAGTGGCCTGGCATGAATGGTTTCTCATGCACATCAAGATGTAGTGTTTGATTGGTGGCCAATGTAAAAGAACATATCTTAATAATAATAAGAAGAAGATAAAGCGTCAATGGTTTTTCTCTCAGAAGGGTTTCCATCTAATATCTAGTGTCCTCATATGTTGATGATGGTATATGTGTTTCTCTTATGTTCTTGTGATTTGATGTTTTATATGGTGCTTATATGATCTTGTTAATGCATGTGTTATTTGTTGCTAATGTTTTATGTTACCGGATAATTAATTGATGACTCAATGATTGGTAAAGAATTGGTCAAAAGTTAAGAGATATGAGTATACAAAAATATACCCTGTTTATGTGTGAGAAAAGCACATATATTCCAATATTCGTTTTATGACAATTGCTTATATATTTCTCAATTCAAAAAGAAAGGGTAAAAAGTTGTAAAATATGATCCAATTGGTACAATACTTAATCACCCCCCGATTACATGTTTTATCTTCTTCGATCTGATTTTCCTTTGGTGCCATCTCTGAAAGAACCCTGAAACTATTTTTCCATGTCGCTCTCCCTCCTTGATTATGTTGTTGTCGTCTCTTGATGGCACACCCTTTTGGGTTTGTCCTTACAAAGCCCTTAACGTCTTTATGTTTTTGATCCTTGGCTTTGATCCTTAGATCTATTTAGTTAGGGGGAAATATCTTATCAGATGTCCATGCTCATGAAATCGCTTGCACCTAAAGGGTATCTGTTCATAATCCATGGGTTGCAACCAAAATTTTTCATGGAATTCAAACTTGAACGCTTCTAGTAACCCTCATGATATGTCCATATCTGCACATATCTTCACCTATGAAGTATATCTTCCCTAAAAAGTCACATCTGAAATCTTTACGAATTTCCCCAAGGTGTCACCTATGAGCTTTAAGGTCATTGGTAGCCAGTAATCCAAGGGTAAATAATAAAACCTAATCCACACTGACACATTGTTGAATGTCTCTTTCTCTGGAGTGAAGTTCTCTTTCCACGACCGCATGTAGTCTCGCAGAGGAAAATAGATATGGTTCTCCATGAAACACTTGGTCTCTATCTTCCAAATTAGTGAACACCATTGTAACAAAAAGATTTTGACCCTAAGTGCAACTCAATCTCACCACGTGGCTTCCAATGATGTTGAATCTAGTCAAACAAATATTTCTCTATGGGCCATAAGCCCATGAACTTACAAATGATCGCATACATATGTATGCGTTCCCTGAATGCATGGGTTTGGGGATCTATGATTAGTGTCGTTGGGATTAATGTCGTTTTGGGATTGTATGTGAGATTCCCATTAGCCACTTTTAACACTTGCTATTGATCTAGTAGGTCTGTTGTTGTACCTATGTCCCCATCTTTTCCTTGACCATTCAAACCTTGAATACTTACCCCATCTGTTCCCTGACTCGTGCTTGTATATCCCTATGCAAAATTTTTAAAGCTCGCCTTAAATCCTTTGCCTTTGTGATCTACAACTTTTCTATAGGAGGGATCCCCATTCCCCCCTCCCTCTGAAAGCCATGCAAACCATAACCTTCTTAAAAAAATTCTAAAACCCTAGATACCTCCTAATCCCCTGAATCCTCCTAAAAACAAGTTATATATATAATCAAAATTCAAAAATTTAATTATTTAATATTTAAAAAAAAAAAATAACAAATCTTCTTCCATCAAAAAAACATATTTTTGTTATATAAACAATATTTATTATAATTACAAATTTCATTATTATCAATAATATTTAATAATATAAAATTGAAATCCCCTTACATTAAAAATCTCCCAAAATTCTCACTTCCATATATTATAATATAAAACTATTTTCAAACTAGTAGTCTTTAGTGCGACTTTTTGAAGGCTTTTACGGTGTAATTCCTCTAAATTCCGGCAGGAATTTATTGAAAAGAGAAATTTGATTGCTAACTTTGCACAATCGAAGTGCCCTAGAGGTTTTTGAGGGTGCTGAATCCATATATAGATTCAAAAAACCAATTTGAATAACAAAAACCAAGATTTTACCTCAAAATTTTTCACCGAATTCCAGCACTTGAAACTTCAAAAAATCGCACTAAAAACAACTCCATTTTCAAATACAAATAAATCATTATCAACTTATTCTCTAAAATAAATATAAATAAATCATTATCAACTTATTTTCTAAAATAAATATAAATAAATCATTATCAACTTATTCTCTAAAATAAATATAAGTGCATACGTTGGTAGAGTTTTTCGTTGGAATCCCACATCTCAAAGAATTCATACCAAAAATATAATTTATATTAAAATTAGATACGACTCAATACAAAATATAATTTACGTTTATTTTACTTAAAACCATTCCATTATTTTTCCACTACGTGTGCACGATCTTAGTACAAAATTTTGAAATTTACATAATGGAATAATGTCCTATTTATCATTATTATAATAACTATAATATATGCCGTAAAATCAGTGACTTTTATAATATATGCCGTAAAATCAACGACTTTTATAAGCAAAATTAGGTCTTCAATCATTATCATTAATAAATGCAATAGGGTCTTATTTATCAATCATTATCATTAATAAATGCAATAGAGTCTTATCTATCATTATTTTGATGTTTAATTTTTTATTTTTTAAGATGAAAAACAATTATTAGTATTTTCTATATTTAAAAACAATATAAAACAATATAACCAATTTTCTGATATTGTTAATTGTAAAAAGTGAGAAATGAGTTGAACCGAAGGGTTTAACTCGTTGGGTAAAGAGCCACCCTAGATGGCTCAACTTGACCTCTACATTTATCTTAAAGTTTACATAATGGGAGAGAGTCGTTGCTATCTTATTTTTAAATTTATACGAATAATGTTTTAAATATAATGATAGAAACATAACGTGTAAATGAATTAAATACAATTTAACAAGAAAAAAATGGTTTATAATATTTTAAAAATATATGATATTTTAATAAATAATATGTTGAAAATATGGATGTGATGTTAAATATTTTTATTTATTATTAATGATATTATATAAATAAATTGAAAATAATTATATATGAATAAAAAAAATAAAAAAAATATGATAAATATAATTTATAATTTATTATTAATGATGCTAGAAAAATAAGATGAAAGTCATTGTACCTTGAATAAATAACAACATCACGCATAATAGGTATAATATATAGTATATTATTAATGGTGTTATAAAAATAATAAAAGTCAATGTATTTAGAGTAAATAATAATGTTAAATAAATTAACTATAATATATAGTTTTAAATGTATGATTTTTATAATATCTAGAGCAAATAACAATGTCAAACATAATAACTATAATATATAGTGTTAAATAGATGATTTTTATAAGGAAAATTGGGTTTTTAGTCATTATCATTAATAGATGGAGTATTAGTCTATCTATCAATATCTTCACGTTTAACTCATTTTTGGATGAAAATGGTTAATTTAAGTTGAGAAAACACGTAAGTCTAGAGGAATATGGGGAGTTGCGGCACTCCATATTATTGGTGCTCCCTACATTTAAAAACAATATAACCAATTTTATGGTATTGCTAATTGTAAATAATGAGCAAATGGGTTGAACCAAACGAAAGCAAAGTATTTAGAAAAATTTAACTTAGGGTGTAAAGAGGCACCTTAGATGCCCCAACTTGACCTTACCTCATAAGAATAATGTTCTAAGTAAAAAAATGAAGAGACAAATAGTGTGTAAATGAATTAAATATTATAACCAGTTTAAAATAATCATTATAATTTTGAAATATAATTTATAATATTTTATAAAAAACTTTACATTTTAATAAATAATATGTTGGAAATATTTGTGTGATGTTAAAATTTTCAATTTATTATTAGTGATGTTATATAAACAAGATGAAAGTCATTGGATCGAGAACAAATAAAAATGCCAAGCATAATAGGTGTAATCTATAGTTTATTATTAATGATGTTATATAAACAAGATGACAATCAATGTACCCAAAACAAATAACAATGTCAAACATAATAAGTATAATATATAATGTCAAATAAATGATTTCTACAAGCAAAGACGGGTCTTCAATCATTATCATTAATAGGTGGAGTAGGGTCTTATCTATCATTATCTTGATGTTTAACTCATTTTTGGATGAAAAAGGTTAATTTATGTTGAGAAAGCTTGCAAGGTGAAATGAAGGTGGACAATTGTGGTGCTCCCTATTATTGGTGCTCTCTATTAATAAAAACATTGTAACCGAATTTATGATATTGTTAATTGTAAAAAGTGAGAAAATGGGTTGAACCAAGCCAAGGCTAAGTATCTAGAAGAATTTAACACATGGTGTAAAGAGCCACCTTAGTATTCCAAAAGTATTTGGAGATGCCCCAACTTAGACCTTTACCTTATCATGTACTTGAATGTGCAAGCAAACATCGGAAAAATTAATGCTCCTTCAAAACAGGTAAAAATTGCAACAATGTTAACATTTCAAAAACATGATATTTTAATTTTCTTAATTAAAATAAGTGATCATAATTAGTTTCCATGTTACATGAGATCCCATGGTTGATGAGAGTTTGTCAACAAGAAGGGAAAACTTCCATTAAAAGATTGCAAGGAGAATTTGACTATGTAGAGTTGAGGACAATTCTCACGCCGATTTGGAAAAAGGGAAGAACCACCATAAATGGTTAATAGTTTCTTCCTCATGACAAGAGGGTCACTTAGATTGAGACACACCCAAACACTAGAGACATTGGCTAAGACAAATGTTGCCTAAAATCAAAGACCAGGCAAAAAATTGGAAACAACTTATTGTAGACTAGAGGTGGAATTGCTCCAAAGTTTTGAAATATATGAACTAGGGAAAAGTCCAATGGTTCTATGCTTTTGATTTTTTTTTTTAAATTAGTGATATTATTCTTGGCGAGATCACTATTTTTTGTTGTTTGAAATGCATTTGTGAATGAAAAAAAATTCAAAACCCTAAAAAACTCTGAGGGCACTTAGTTTATACAGATTTAACAACTCAAAATTTCTATTCCAATAATTTTTGGCAAAGTTTCATTAATTTGTACAGATTTAATGACTCAAAATTTCTATTCTAATAAATTTTGACCAGATTTCGATATGCTCAAGCAAAGGAAAAAATGTAGAACATTTAAATTACGCTTATAAACTACTGAATAAACATTATCAATTAAGTGCCTAGCTTATATTAAATTTTGGATTTAATAAAATTTAGAAACTTGTATTTAAATATTTAACGTATCATATCAACTTACGAGATCATACACCCTTATGTAGTGAAATTGTGCATTTATATACACTCACCTTCCTCTCTAACCAAAATGTGCATGCACAACTTAATTTCTTATAAAAATGAGTGATAGCGAGTAAAGATATTCAAAGCATTATCATGATTTTAAATTGATATATTATTATACTAATAAATACACATGTTCAATCCTGAAGGGTTAACTCTATTGGTCGATTTTTCGTTGCTAAAGCACCTCGCTAATGGGAGGTCACATGATCAATTCTCCTCAAAACTCTCAGGCCTAGGCATTACTAATGAGCCGACGAGAAGTGACTCCTTCAGGTGGATCTGCTTGGATATTTCCTTGAAAAAATAAGAGCCTAGAGGGTTAGCTCAATTGGGCGAATTCTCGTCGCTAAAGCACCTCGCTAATGGGAGGTCACAATGTCAATTCTCCTCGATGCCCTCGAGGTTAGGTTTTTCTAATAAGCCGATGGGATGCATCCCTTTGGGTATATATGCCTAGATATCCCTTGGAAAAAAATAAATAGATATGATTAATTTAATGGAGTTAAAAGAAAGCTTAGTATATCAAATACATGACTTTAAAAGCCATCATATTTTTTTATTAAATTGAAAATTAAATGTCTTGAAAAAAACTATATATATAGAGTCAATCTTATAATTTTGTTATTTTCAAGGTGAGGGGAGTTGGCACTTCCTATTATGGTGCTCTTTGCATTCAAAACAATGTAGCCAACTTTATGGGTCGAACCAAGTTGAGATTAAGCATTTAGAGGGACTTCATTTATGGTGCAAGGAGCTACTCCTAATATTACGTAGGTTAAATTAACACTCTTTCAAACTATTGAATAGCTTGTCGGATTATCCACAATGTTATAGAAAATTCATCGACGTTTATCATTTAAAAAATAATTGTATTAGTTACGTTGCTACATGAAACCTTATGGCCCGTGAGAGTTTCTCAATAAGAAGGAAAAACATACAACTTCCATGAAATGTTTGGAAGCTCATTGTCACATTGAATTGGCAAAACAAAAGAACCGACATAAATGGTTAACAATTTCTTCTTCATGATAAAAAAGGCATTGGCTAAGATAAATGTACCTGAAAGAAAAAATGGAAAAAATGTAAAACAAATTTTTATGCACTAGAGGTGGAATTGCTCCAAAGTTTTGAAAATATCAACCAACTAATGGTTATTTCCAATTAAATACTTAACCTCTATTAAATTTCTAATTTAGATAAATTTAAATTTTTTTATTTAAATATGCAACTTTATCCTATAAAATTACCATATAATTTATATTTTTTAAATTAAGATGTGCATTTATCTACATAGACATTTTTTACTAAATAAAGTGTGCATGTACACCGTTTATTAACATTATGAATACACTTCTTATTAAAAACTTTTGGCAGCATGGTGTTAGCATTAATGTCAAAAATTGAGTTAGTCATTTGTTGGAATTGATTTCAAGTGGATGTCTGTGCATAATCAAATAAATGATTGATGAGTTATGGTGCTACAGGTGATTTCCATTATGCTTACAAATGAGATGCAGGTGCTCCTAGATTTGGTGGATCAAATTGCAAAAGTTTGAGTTTTTCAATCCATATGCGACTCTTGTGTGAGCAAGTCGCATACACACATGGATGCCATGAAGAGGAGTCACGTACATGACCCTTCACACACAAAATAAAAAAACCACAAGCTTTTCCCAGGGTGTTTGCCCAAAATATTTGGAGGCAATGAGTCAATTTATTTGGTTTATAACGTCTATGATTGATTTGGTCCAAAACGATGAGAGGTAATGGAATGTAATGAATGCATGTTGATTTGGTCGATTGGGAAAATTAGTTTAAATATTATTTTCATGGATCTGATTAGGGTTAGATGTTGTGCATTGTGGTGTATTTTTAGATACATGTGTGCAAGGAAGTAGTGGATCTAAAGATCATGGATATGTACAAAAGGATCAAAGATCATATTTGAATTTTATTGATAGAGTATGAAAGTCATGTGTTTTTGTGTTGTCGTATTATATTGTTGTTGTTATACTCCATACAATGTTTCTGTTGCCGTAGATTATTTGTAGAGACAACAAATAAGTTGATATGTGGATATGTTTGAGAGTGGAGAATTTTTGTATGGCTGAGTGAATTTTTCAGTGAGGTTGTGTTGCTATATGATGAGAGTATAATTGTGTATTGAGTCAGAGTATATGCTACACATAGTTGTAATGCTGCTACTAGGTGGCTTCTGTTAGTTGATATATTGATTGAGGTTGAGAGTGAGTTGTATGAACTAAAGTGAGTTGATGTTATTTTTAGGGCTGGTGAGCAGAGATTATTGCCATTTATTTTTGTGTTTTGTATTCAGTTGAGCAGAGAATATTATGTGGGTCTAGTATGAAAATAGATGAAATGATGTACACAATTTATTGACTTGAGTTATGTGGGCCCAATTTGAAAATATATGAAAGGTTGTCCTCAAGGGTTTGAAGGTTGGGGTCATCGGTGGCAAGTGATGGATTGCTCAAGGAGTGGTGGTTTCCTTCAGGTGGTGTCTCGAGAAACTATTGGAGGTTGGGGCATGCAACAGGTTGGGGCCTGATGAAGGATGGGGTCTGCAACAAGTTGGGGCCTGCAACAATTTGGGGCATGCAACAGGTTTGGGCTTGCATAGTTTTGGAAGTGGCAGCTTCCATTAGGTAGTGGCTTGATGCGAGTGGTTTCTCATGTAGATCAAAATTTAGGGTTTGATTGCTAGATAATGAATGATGTAAAAGAACATATCTTAATAATAATAAGAAGAAGATAAATCGTCACTGGTTTTTCTCTCAGAAGGGTTTCCACCTAATATATAGTGTCCTCATATGTTGATGATGGTATATGTGTTTCTCTTATGTTCTTGTGATTTGATGTTTTATATGATCTTGTTAATGCATGTTTTCATTGTTGCTAATGTTTTATGTAGCTGGATAATTAATTGATGATTCAAAGATTGGTAAAGAATTGGTAAAAATTTAAGAGATATGAGTATACAAAAATATAGCATACAAAAATAGAGCCTATTTATGTGTGAGAAAATCATGTATATTCCAATATTCGATTTACGACAATTGATTATATATTTCTCAATGCAAAAAGAAAAGGTAACAAGTTGTAAAATATGATGCAATTGGTACAATACTTAATCACATCCTCTCGCCCTCCCCCTCTCAATATTTTCAAGCTCCCAACAATTAGTATCAGAGCGAGTGTCTTCAAGTGAAACTTGACCACTAGAAGGAAAATTTGAGATTTTATTTTATTTTATTTTATTTATTTATTTATTTTTTTTCCGTGATGGATCATCAAGGTGTGCCTTTACTTAGTTCTACAAGCTATAAGGTATGGCATGAAAATGTGAAATCTAAATTGTTAGCTTGTGGATCTAATGTTTGGAATATAGTGGTTGAAGATTATGGCAAGACTCATTCCTTAAAGTAAGTGGAACAATTGAATGCTTGAGCCAAATGCGTGATATACAACAATCTTCACAATAAAAATCTTGAGAAGGTCATGGAACTCAACTTTGCAAACTATATATGGGATATATTGTAGGTCTTGTATGGAGGAGACATCATTAAAAACAATGGAGATCAGGAGAATACAAAAAGAAATGAGTAAAATAAGGGATCTTAGAAGAAATATTCTTAGACCAATGAAACCCATCCCCTTAGAGCGAGTTTAATTGATCATCAAGAAGATAAATTAGAAAATCGAGAACGAGATGTATTGCGACAAAGAAGATCTAAAGGTAAATATGATGGTGAGTTATTTATTATTTTTGTTTTAGATGGATCTGATGCTAGCCATGTAGAGATGAAAAATCAAGGTGGTTATGATTGTGATAGAATCATTCTCCTTGATGTTGAACTTGAGTGAATCATGGTTGTAATAGATAAGCCGCAAATTATTGAAGTAGAGAGGCTAACAAATGTGTGTAGAAACCAGGTAAAGTTAGTATAGATATTTGATGTAAAGGAGGTTTAGCTCAAGGAGGAAGTCATTAGCGTGAATATCCAGTTAGAAGAGGCTAAAAGAGTTGAATATGTGACGAGGACCTAGTTTAAATAAAGAGAGGGCCGAGTTAAAAAACTAGAAGCTGAAGTTGTCGCAATGAGGAAGGAGCTAGAAAATAAAGACAATTAATTAAAAATGGAGAAAAGCACCAAGGTCTTGGGACAACAATATTATCAGCCAAAGATGTCCCTTGGTCAGATCTGGTATTGGATTTCATAAGGGAGAAGCTAGTTCACATGTAGGTGGAAGAAACAGTGGAGAACCTACGAATCCTATAATAGATAATGGAAAAAACATGAGCAACAAAAGAGAAGGAAACAAAAAAATCAGTAGCTGAGAAATGCACCAAGAGGAGAAACCATATAAAGAAAACCACTCACTCCAAGAAAATAATATGGCATAATTCAAAGAAGGAATAATAATTATTTTTCTCCTTTGATGGACAAGATTAAATGTTACATTTGTCATAATTTTTGACATGTTGCAACCAACTGTGGAAGCAAAATATTCACATCCTATTAGCAAATTAGGAAAAAATTTGGGCAACAAAAGAGAAATCCTCCTCAAGTGTATAGTCAAGGAATGACACCCGCATCAATAAGATCCTCATCCATTAGGTACACTAGTTGATTTCATGGTTATTTCCTTTCATGTAACCTATTTAGCCATAAGGTAGTTGATTGCAGATCTCATGCATGGAGTAGAAGCATGATCAATGCAAGGTAGAGATCTAGTGTGAATAACAAAATATTTGACCCTCTTGCCTCATATGTTGGTCATGTGAGATGTTATACTTGTGACAATCTTGGTCACATGGATAGAGACTGTAAGTTGTATGGTTTCACAAGGAAAATTAGGCAAAAGGAGTAGCTTACCCAGAGTAGGCCTAATAGAAATCTAGAGGAGAATGAACATGCTAGGAAGTAGCCAACCAAAATGAGGAAGAAGAAGGAGAAAAAACAAGTGAAGTAGGAGAAGGTAGTCCTCGTTGTAGTCCATTGTTACTTGGTGTATATTTAGAAAAGTCTACAAAAAATTAATGAGGCTTGCATGGTCTCAGGAGGAGCATAAGGCATCAACATGGGAAGCATGAAGAAGGCATGAAGATGAATTGTAGCAAGAGCATGGAGTGACTAGGAGCCTCAATGCAATATCAGGTCGAAAATATAAAGAGGAAGGTAAATAATTTTAGGGGGAGTTGTGGCAGATTTGGTATGGGTGGAGCAAACTGAAGACAAAAAAATTTCATAATTTATACATGACTTATATAAAGGAAAAGTGCGTATGTACGAATTTTTCTTCTTAGGAAAGCACATATGCACAACTGTGGTGTCAAGGGTTTAATTGCATTATGTTTCCATTCACTTTCATTTTGGTAATAGATGTACATGTTGTGATTCAAACATGTATGTTCATGTTCATCTCTTGGCAAGTCGGTAGAGTAACCCTTGTTTTAGTCATGCATAGAAGAGGTCACTTGTTTCAGCCTTGTATAATAATATATATCATTTGGCTAGATGAATGGTAGCTTTGTGTTATGCAACCAGATAAAAAAATAGAATAAAATATATATCAACAACTTGAAAATTAGCCTCTTTGAAGGGGAAACGTCCTTTACATCAATACATAAATGAAAAATTATTGGATGATACAAATTATAAGACATCCTCGATATATGTAGGAGTCTAAAGGGTCACAATATAATCAGAGCCTACATAACAATAATAATGTAAGGGCACAACAATAAGAATAGTGTGCTTCTATGGGGCACAACAATAACAATATGGGGGCTACATGGCAAACCAATAAAAATAAGGGGGCTACATGGCAAACCAATAAAAATAAGGGGGCTACATGATCTATATTTGTAAACTTAAAGGTTTTATGAAATGTGCAAGTACAATTTTATGTCTTTTAGGTGATTAATCAATTTGTAAAAGCACATAAATTAATGAATTTGAAAAAGCACATAAATTATTGGTTTTTAACTTAGTTTGAAACATAAAAAACAAAGAAAATAATACCATACATGGTATAACAACACAACAAAATGATGAAGGAGTTCAACCCTCCTTGGCTACATCTCCTGGTCTAGCTTCCAATGTTGGGCCTCTTTCATTAAGTGCTTAAATTTGTGATTGCATGGATTGATAACATAATGTGTAAATGAATTAAATATGATAATTGATCACTTTTAGAAGAAAAAATGGTTTATAATATTTAAAAAAGAATATAATATTTTAATAAATAATACATTGGAAATATGGATGTGAGGTTAAATTTTTTTATTTACTATTAATGGTATTATATAAATAAAATGAAAATGATTGTATATGGAATAAATAAAACTTTTAAACATGATAAATATAATCTATAATTTATTATTAGTGGTGTTATAAAAATAAGATGAAAGTTATTGTATCTCGAACAAATAACAATGTCAAACATAGTAGGTATAATATATAGTCTATTATTAATGATGTTATAGAAATAATAAAAGTCAATGTATCTAGAGTAAATAATAATTTCAAACAAATTAATTATAATATATAGTGTTAAATATATATCTAGAGGAAATAACAATGTCAAACATAATAACTATAATATATAGTGTCAAATAGATGATTTTTATAAGGAAAATTGGGTCTTCAATCATTATCATTATGGAGTACTGGCTTGTCTATCAATATCTTCATGTTTAACTCATTTTTGGATGAAAATGGTTAATTTAAGTTGAGAAAACATGTAAGACTAGAGGAAGGTGGGGAGTTGCGGTACTCCATATTATTGGTGCTCTACATTTCAAAACAATATAACAAATTTTATGGTATTGCTAATTGTAAATAATGAACAAATGGGTTGAACCAAGCCAAAACAAAGTATCTAGAAAAAATTAACTTAAGGTGTAAAGAGACACCCTAGATGCCCCAACTTGACCTTACCTCATATGAATAATGTTCTAAGTTAAAAAATGAAGAGGCAAATATTGTGTAAATGAATTAAATATTATAAATCGTTTAAAATAATCATTATAATTTTGAAATATACTTTATAATATTTTATAAAGAAATTGATATTTTAATAAATAATATGTTGGAAATATTTGTGTGATATTAAAATTTTCAATTTATTATTAGTGATGTTATACAAACAATATGAAAGTCATTGGATCGAGAAAAAATAAAAGTGCCAAACATAATAGGTGTAATCTATATTTTATTATTAGTGATGTTATATAAACAAGATGAAAATCAAAGTATCCAAAACAAATAATAATGTCAAACATAATAAGCATAATATATAGTGTCAAATGAATGATTTATATAAACAAAGACGAGTCTTCAATCATTATCACTAATAGGAGGAGTAGGGTCATATCTATCATTATATTGATGTTTAACTCATTTTTGGATGAAAAAGGTTAATTTAAGTTGAGAAAGCTTGCAAGGTGAAATGAAGGTGGGAAATTGTGGTGCTCCCTTTTATTGGTGCTCTCTATTAATAAAAACATTGCAATCGAAATGATGATATTGTTAATTGTAAAAAATGAGAAAATGGATTGAACCAAGCCAAGGATAAGTACATAGAAAAACTTAACTCATGGTGTAAAGAGCCACCTTAGTATTCCAAAAATATTTGGAGATGCCCCAACTTAGAACTTTACCTTATCATGTACTTCAATGTGCAAGTAGACGTGGGACAAATTAATGGCCCTTCAAAACAAGTAAAAATTGCAACAATGTTAACATTTCAAAAACATGACTTTTAATTTTCTTAATTAAAATATGTGATCATAATTAGTTGCCATGCTACATGAGATCCCATGGTTGATGAGAGTTTGTCAACAATAAGGGAAAACTTCCATTAAAAGATTGCAAGGAGAATTTGACTATGTAGAGGTAAGGACAATTCTCACGCTGATTTGGAAAAAGGGACAAACCACCATAAATTTTTAATAATTTCTTTCACATCACAAGAGGGTCACTTAGATTTAGACACACCCAAACACTAGAGACATTGGCCAAGACAAAGGTTTCCTAAAATCAAAGACCAGGAAAAAAATGGAAACAACATATTGTAGACTAGAGGTGGAATTGCTCCAAAGTTTTGAAATATATGAACTAGGGAAAAGTCCAATGGTTCTATGCTTTTGATTTTTTTGGAACTAGTGATACTATTCTTGGCGAGATCACTTTTTTTCATTGTTTGAAATGCATTTTTGAATGAATAAAAAAAATTCAAAACCCTGAAAAACTCTCAAGGCACTTAGTTTATACAGATTTAACAACTCAAAATTTCTATTCCAATAATTTTTGGCTAGATTTCAGTAATTTATATATATTTAATGACTCAAATTTTCTATTCCAATAAATTTTGACTAGATTTCGATATGTTCAAGAAAAGGAAAAAATGTAGAACATTTAAATTATGCTTATAAACTATTGAATATACATTATCAATTGAGTACCTAAATTATATTAAATTTTGGATTTAATAAAATTTAGAAACTTGTGTTTAAATATTTAACTTATCATATCAACTTACGAGATCATACACCCTTATGTAGTGAAATTGTGCATTTATATACACCCACCTTACTCTCTAACCAAAATGTGCATGCACAACTTCATTGCTTATAAAAATGAGTGATAGAGAGTAAAGATATTCAAAGCATTATCATGATTTTAAATTGATATATTATTATACTAATAAATACACATGTTCAAGCCTGAAGGATTAACTCAATTGGTCAATTTTTCATCGCTAAAGTGCCTCGTAAATGGGAGGTCACATGATAAATTCTCCTTGAAACTCTTAGGGTTAGGAATTTCTAATGAGACGAAGAGAAGTGACCCCTTCAGGTGGATCTGCTTGGATATTTGCTTGAAAAAATAAGAGCCTCGAGGATTAGGTCAATTGGTTGAATTCTCTTAGTTAAAGCACCTCACAAATGGGAGGTCACTGGGTCAATTCTCCTCGATGCCCTCGAGGTTAGGATATACTAATAAGCCGATGGGATGTGATGCCTTTGGGTAGATATGCCTTGATATTCCTTGGAAAAAATAAACAGATATGATTAATTTATGGAGTTAAAAGAAATTTCTTATATCAAATACAACATAACTTTAAAATCCATCATATTTTTTATTAACTTTAAAATTAAATATATTGAATTTTTTTTTATATATAGATTCAATCTTAGAAGTTTTTTATTTTCAAGGTGAGGGGAGCTGGTAATTCCTATTATGGTGCTCTTTGCATTCAAAACAATGTAGCCAACTCTATGGGTCGAACCAAGTTGAGATTAAGCATTTAGAGGGACTTCACTTATGGTGCAAGGAGCTACTCCTAATATTACGTAAGTTAAATGAATACTCTTTCAAACTATTGAAGAGCTCACTGGATTATCCATAGTGTTATAACACATTCGTCGACATTTCTTATTTAAAAAAGAATTATAATTAGTTGCCATGTTGCATGAAACCCTATGCTCCATGAGAGTTTCTCAATAAGAAGGGAAAACCTACAACTTCCATGAAATGTTTGGAATCTAATTGTCACATTGACTTGGCAAAACAAAATAATCAACATAAATGGTTAACAATTTCTTCTTCATGATAAAAAAGGCATTGGATAAGATAAAAGTCCCTTAGATAAAAAATGGAAAAAATGTAAAACAAATTTTTAGGCACTAGAGATGGAATTGCTCAAAAGTTTTAAAAACATGAACTAACTAATGGTTATTTCCAATTAAATACTTAACCTCTATTAATTTTCTAATTTATATAAATTTAAAAACTTTTATTTAAATATACAACTTATCCTAACAACTTACCATATTACTTATATTTTATAAATTAAGGTGTGCATTTATCTACATAGACATTTTTGACTAAATAAAGTGTGCATGTACACCCTTTATTAAAATTATGAATACACTTCTTATTAAAAAAAATTGGAAGCATGGTGTTGGAACTAATGTCAACAATTGAGCTATTTGTGTGTTGGCATTGATTTCAACTGGATGTCTATGCATAATAAAATGAATGGTTGATGAGATATGGTGCTACAGGTGATTTCCATTGTGCTCACAAATGATATGATGCAAGTTCTCGTAGATTTGGTGGATCAAATTAGAAAAGTTTGAGTTTTGCGATCCATATGTGAATCTTGTGTGAGAAAGCCACACACACACATGTATGACATGAAGAGGAGTCACGTACCCAACCCTTCGCACACAAAATAATAAAACCAAAGCTTTTCCGAGGGTGTTTGGCCAAAATATTTTGAGGCAATGAGTCAATTGATTTGGTCCATAACGTCTATGATTGATTTGGTCCAAAACAATGAGAGACAATGGAATGTAATGAATTCATGTTGATTTAGTCGGTTTGGAAAATTAGTTTAAATGTTATTTTCATGGATCTGATTAGGGTTAGATGTTGTGTGTTGTTGTGTATTGTTAGATCTATGTGTGTAGGGAAGTAGCGGATCTAAAGATCATGGATATGTACAAAAGGATCAAAGATCATATTTGAAGTGTATTGATAGAGTATGAAAGTCATGTGTTTATGTGTTGTTGTATTATATTATTTTTTTTCTGCTCCATACAAAGTTGTTGTTGCTGTAGATTATTTGTTGAGAAAACAAATAGGTTGATATGTTGATATGTTTGAGAATGGAGAATTTTTGTATGGGTGAGTGAATTTTTCAGTGAGGTTGTGATGCTATATGATGAGAGTATAATTGTGTATTGAGTCATAGTATATGCTTCACATAGTTGTAATGCTTCTACTAGGTGGCTTGTGTTGAGTTGATATAGTGATTGAGGTTGAGAATGAGTTGTATGAACTAGAGTGAGTTGATGTTGTTGTTATGGCTTGTGAGAAGAGGTTATTGGTGTTGATTTTTGTGTTTTGTATTCAATTGAGCAGAGAATATTGTGTGGGTCTAGTATGAAAATAGATGAAATGATGTACACAATGTTTTGACTTGAGTTATGTGGGGCTAGTTTGAAAATATATGAAAGGTGGTCCACAAGGGTTTGAAGGTTGGGGTCATTAGCGGCAAGTGGTGGCTTGCTCAAGGAGTGGTGGTTTCCTTTAGGTGGTGTCCTGAGAAAATATTGGAGGTTGGGGCATGAAACAGGTTGGGGTATACAACAAGTTGGGGCCTACAATAAGTTGGGGCTTGAAGCAGGTTTGGGTATGCAACAAGTTGGGGCTTGCAACAGTTTGGCGCCTACAATAGGTTGGGGCTTGCATAGTTTTGGAAGTGGTGGCTTCCGTTAGGTAGTGGCTTGGCGTGACTGGTTGCTCATGTACATCAAAATGTAGTGTTTGATTGGTGGCCAATGAATGATGTAAAATAACATATCTTAATAATAATAAGGAGAAGATAAAGCGTCAATGGTTTTTCTCTCAGAAGGGTTTCCACGTAATATCTAGTGTCCTCATATGTTGATGATGGTATATGCGTTTCTCTTATGTTCTTGTGATTTGATGTTTTATATGATCTTGTTAATGCATGTTTCTTTGCTGCTAATGTTTTATGTAGCTGGATAATTAATTGATGATTCAGTGATTGGTAAAGAATTGGTAAAAATTTAAGAGATATTAGTATACAAAAATATACCCTGTTTATGTGTGAGAAAATCATGTATATTCCAATATTTGTTTTATGACAATTTCTTATATATTTCTCAACGCAAAAATAAAAGGTAACAAGTTGTAAAATATGATCCAATTGGTATAATACTTAATCATACCCCCCTCTCCCCTCTCAGTATTTTCAACTAAAGTGAGTTGATGTTATTTTTAGGGCTGGTGAGTAGAGGTTATTGCTGTTGATTTTTCTGTTTTGTATTTAGTTGAGCAGATAATATTATGTGGGTCTAGTATGGAAATAGATGAAATGATGAAATGTTTTGAGTTATGTGGGCCTAGTTTGAAAATATATGAAAGGTTTTCCACAAGGGTTTGAAGGTTGGGGTCATTAGTGGCAAGTGATGGCTTGCTCAAGGAGTGGCGGTTTCCTTCAGGTGGTGTCCCAAAAAACTATTGGAGGTTGGGGCATGTAACAGGTTGGGGTCTACAATAGGTTGGGTCTTGCAGAAGGTTGGAGTCTGCAACAAGTTGGGGCCTGCAACAGTTTGGGGTTTGCAATAGGTTTGGGCTTGCATAGTTTTGGAAGTGGCAGCTTCCATTAGGTAGTGGCCTGACGCGAGTGGTTGCTCATGTACATCAAAATTTAGGGTTTTATTGGTGGATAATGAATGATGTAAAATAACATATCTTTATAATAATAAGAAGAAGATAAAGCGTCAACAATTTTTCTCTCAGAAGGGTTTCCACCTAATATCTAGTGTCCTCATATGTTGATGATGGTATATGTGTTTCTCTTATGTTCTTGTGATTTGATGTTTTATATGATCTTGTTAATGCATGTTTTCTTTGTTGCTAATGTTTTATGTAGTTGGATAATTAATTGATGATTCAATGATTGGTAAAGAATTGGTAAAAATTTAAGAGATATGAGTATACAAAAATATAGCCTGTTTATGTGTGAGAAAATCATGTATATTCCAATATTCATTTTATGACAATTGATTATATATTTCTCAGTGCAAAAATAAAAGGTAACAAGTTGTAAGATATGATCCAAATTTTACAATAATTAATCACACCCCCCCGCCCTCCCCCTCTCAGTATTTTCAAGCACTCAACAATTAGTATCAGAGCGGGTGTCTTCAAGTGCAACTTGATCACCAGAAGGAAATTTATTTATTTATTTATTTATTTTTATTTTTATTTTATTTATTTATTTATTTATTTTCCGTGATGGATCATCAAGGTGTGTCTTTACTTAGTTCTACAAACTATAAGGTATGGCGTGAAAATGTGAAATCTAACTTGTTAGCTTGTGGATCTAATGTTTGGAATATAGTGGTTGAAGATTATGGCAAGAATCCTTCCTTAAAGTAAGTGGAACAATTGAATACTCGAGCCAAATGCGTGATATACAAAAATATTCATAATACAAATCTTGAGAAGGTCATGGACCTCAACTTTGCAAAATATATATGGGATAGATTGTAGGTCTTGTATGGAGGAGACATCATTAAAAACAATGAATATCGAGAGAATACTAAAAGAAATGAGTAAAATAAGGGATCTTAGAAGAAATATTCTTAGACTAATGAAATCCATCCCCTTAGTGCAAGTTTAATTGATCATTAAGAAGACAAATTAGAAAATCGAGAACCAGATGTTTTGCGACAAAGAAGATCTAAAGGTAAATATGATGGTGAGTTATTTATTATTATTTTTTTAGATGGATCTGATGTTAGCCATGTAGAGATGAAAAATCAAGGTGGTTATGATTGTGATAGAATGATTCTCCTTGAAGTTGAACTTGAGTCAATCATGGTTGTAATAGATAAGCCTCTAATTCTTGAAGTAGAGAGGCTGACAAATGTGTGTAGAAACCAAGTAAAGTTAGTATAAATATTTGATGTAAAGGAGGTTTAGCTCAAGGAGGAATCATCAGCTTGAATATCTAGTTAGAATAGGCTAAAAGAGTTGAATATGTGACGAGGACCTAGTTTAAATAAAGAGAGGGCCGCATTAAAAAACTAGAAGTTGAAGTTGTCGCAATGAGGAAGGAGCTAGAAAATAAAGACAATTAGTTAAAAATGGAGAAAAGCACCAAGGTCTTGGGACAACAATATTATCAGCCAAAGATCTCCCTTGGTCATATTTGGTCTTGGCTTTCATAAGGGAGAAGCTAGTTCACATGTAGGTGGAAGCAACAGTGGAGAACCTAAGAATCCAATAATAGATAATGGAAAAAACATGAGCAACAAAAGATAAGGAAGCAAAAAAATTAGTAGCTGAGAAATGCACCAAGAGGAGCAACCATATAAAGAAGACCACTCACTCTAAGAGAATAATATGGCATAATTCAAAGAAGGAATAATAATTGTTTTTCTCCTTTGATGGACAAGATTAAATGTTACATTTGTCATAATTTTTGACGTGTTGCAACCAACTGTGGAAGAAAAATATTCATATCCTATCAGCAAATTAGGAAAAAATTTGGGCAACAAAAGAGAAATCCTCCTCAAGTGTATATTCAAGAAATGACACCCCCATCAATAAGATCCTCATCCATTAGCTACACTAATTGATTTCATGGTTATTGCCTTTCATGTAACCTGCTTAGCCATAAGGTAGTTGATTACAAATCTCATGCATGGAGTAGAAGCATGATTAATGCAAGGTAGAGATCTAGTGTGAATAACAAAATATTTGACCCTATTGCCTCATATGTTGGTCATGTGAGATGTTATACTTGTGACAATCTTGGTCACATGGCTAGAGACTGTAAGTTGTATCGTTTCACAAGGAAAATTAGGCAAAAGGAGTAGCTTACCCATAGTAGGCCTAATGGAAAGCTAGAGGAGAATGAACATGCTAGGAAGTAGCCAACCAAAATGAGGAAGAAGAAGGAGAAACAACAATTAAAGTAGGAGAAGGTAGTCCTCGTTGCAGTCCATTGTTACTTGGTGTATATTTAGAAAATTCTACAAAAAATCAATGAGGCTTGCATGGTCTCATGAGGAGCATAAGGCATCAACATGGGAAGCATGAAGAAGGCATGAATATGAGTTGTAGCAAGAGCATGGAGTGAATAGGAGCCTCAATGAAATATCAGGTCGAAAAGATAAAGAGGAAGGTAAATAATTTTAGGGGGAGCTGTGGCGGATTTGGTATGGGCATTTATACGCGACTTATATAAAGGAAAAGTGCGTATGTACGAATTTTTCTTCTTAGGAAAGCACATATGCACTACTGTGGTGTCAAGTGTTTAATTGCATTATGTCTCCATTCATCTTTCATTTTGGTAATAGATGTACATGTTGTGATTCAAACATGTATGTTCATGTTCATCTTTTGGCAAGTAGGTAGAGTAACCCTTGTTTTAGTCATGCATAGAAGGGGTCACTTGTTTCAGCCTTGTATAATAATATATATCATTTGGCTAGATGGATGGTAGCTTTGTGTTATGCAACCGGATAAAAAAAATAGAAGAAAATATAGATCAACAACTTGAAAATTAGCCTCTTCGAAGGGGAAACGTCCTTTACATAAATATTTAAATGAACAATTATTGGATGATACAAATGATAAGACATCCTCGGTATATGTAGGAGTCTAAAGGGTCATAATATAATCAAAACCTACATAACAATAATAATGTAAGGGCACAGCAATAAGAATAGTGGGCTTCTATGGGGCACAACAATAACAATATGGGGGCTACATGGCACAACAATAAAAATAAAGGGGCTACATTATCTATATTTGTAAACTTAAAGGTTTTATGAAATGTGCAAGTACAATTTTATGTCTTTTAGGTGATTAATCAATTTGTAAAAGCACATAAATTAATGATTTTGCAAAATCACATAAATTATTGTCTTTTAACTTAGTTTGAAACATAAAAAAAAAGAAATTAATACCATACACAGTATAACAAGACAACAAAATGATGAAGGAGTTCACCCCTCGGCTACATCTCCTGGTCTAGCTTCCAATGTTGGGCCTCTTTCATTAAGTGCTTAAATTTGTGATTACATGGATTGATAACATAATGTGTAAATGAATTAAATATGATAATTGATCACTTTTAGAAGAAAAAATGGTTTATAATATTTAAACAAGAATATGATATTTTAATAAATAATACATTGGAAATATGGATGTGATGTTAAATTTTTTTATTTATTATTAATGGTTTTATATAAATAAAATGAAAATTATTGTATATGGAATAAATAAAACATTTAAACATGATAAATATAATATATAATTTATTATTAATGGTGTTATAAAAATAAGATGAAAGTTATTGTATCTTGAACAAATAACAATGTCAAACATAGTAGGTATAATATATAGTCTATTATTAATGATGTTATAGAAATAATAAAAGTCAATGTATCTAGAGTAAATAATAATGTCAAACAAATTAATATAATATATAGTGTTAAGTATATATCTAGAGAAAATAACAATGTCAAACATAATAACTATAATATATAGTGTCAAATAGATGATTTTTATAAGGAAAATTGGGTCTTCAATCATTATCATTATGGAGTAGTGGCCTATCTATCAATATCTTCATGTTTAACTCATTCTTGGATGAAAATGGTTAATTTAAATTGAGAAAACATGTAAGACTAGAGGAAGGTGGGGAATTGCAGTACTCCATCTTATTGGTGTTCTCTACATTTCAAAACAATATAACCAATTTTATGGTATTGCTAGTTGTAAAAAATGAACAAATGGGTTGAACCAAGCCAAAACAAAGTATCTAGAAAAAATGAACTTAAGGTGTAAAGAGACACCCTAGATGCCCCTACTTGACCTTACCTCATATGAATAATGTTCTAAGTTAAAAAATGAAGAGGCAAATAATGTGTAAATGAATTAAATATTATAACTCGTTTAAAATAATCATTATAATTTTGAAATATACTTTATAATATTTTATAAAGAAATTGATATTTTAATAAATAATATGTTGGAAATATTTGTGTGATGTTAAAATTTTCAATTTATTATTAGTGATGTTATACAAACAATATGAAAGTCATTGGATTGAGAAAAAATAAAAATGCCAAACATAATAGGTGTAATCTATATTTTATTATTAATGATGTTATATAAACAAGATGAAAGTCAATGTATCCAAAACAAATAATCATGTCAAACATAATAAGCATAATATAGTGTCAAATGAATGACTTCTATAAGCAAAAGACGTGTCTTCAATCATTATCATTAATAGGTGGAGTAGGGTCATATCTATCATTATCTTGATGTTTAACTCATTTTTGGATGAAAAAGGTTAATTTAAGTTGAGAAAGCTTGCAATGTGAAATGAAGGTGGGAAATTGTGGTGCTCCCTACTATTGGTTATCTCCATTAATAAAAATATTGCAATCGAAATTTAAATATTGTTAATTGTAAAAAGTGAGAAAATGGGTTGAACCAAGCCAAGGCTAAGTATATAGAAAAACTTAACTCATGGTGTAAAGAGCCACCTTAGTATTCCAAAAGTATTTGGAGATGCCCCAACTTATAACGTTACCTTATCATGTACTTCAATGTGCAAGCAGACGTGGGACAAACTAATGGCCCTTCAAAACAAGTAAAAATTGCAACAATGTTAACATTTCAAAAAACATGATCTTTTAATTTTCTTAATTAAAATAAGTGATCATAATTAGTTGCCATGCTACATGAGATCCCATGGTTGATAAGAGTTTTTCAACAAGAAGGGAAAACTTCCATTAAAAGATTGCAAGGAGAATTTGACTATGTAGAGGTAAGGACAATTCTCACGCTAATTTGGAGAAAGGGACGAACCACCATAAATGTTTAATAATTTCTTCCGCATGACAAGAGAGTCACTTAGATTGAGACACACCCAAACACTAGAGACATTGGCTAAGACAAAGGTTGCCTAAAATCAAAGAGCATGAAAAAATTGGAAATAACTTATTGTAGACTAGAGGTGGAATTGCTCCAAAGTTTTGAAATATATGAACTAGGGAAAAGTCCAATGGTTCTATGCTTTTGATTTTTTTTGGAATTAGTGATACTATTCTTGGCGAGATCACTTTTTTCATTATTTGAAATTCATTTTTGAATGAATAAAAAAAAGTCAAAACCATGAAAAACTCTCAGGGGACTAGTTTATACAGATTTAGCAACCCAAAATTTCTATTCCAATAATTTTTGGCTAGATTTCAGTAATTTGTATAGATTTAACGACTCGAATTTTCTATTCCAATAAATTTTGACTAGATTTCGATATGCTCAAGAAAAGGAAAAAATGTAGAACATTTAAAATATGCTTATAAACTACTAAATATACATTATCAATTGAGTACCTAAATTATATTAAATTTTGGATTTAATAAAATTTAGAAACTTGTGTTTAAATATTTAACTTATCATATCAACTTACGAGATCATACACCCTTATGTAGTGAAATTGTGCATTTATATACACCCACCTTCCTCTCTAACCAAAATGTGCATGCACAACTTCGTTGCTTATAAAAATGAGTGATAGAGAGTAAAGATATTCAAAGCATTATCATGATTTTAAATTGATATATTATTATACTAATAAATACACATGTTCAAGCCTGAAGGGTTAACTCAATTGGTCAATTTTTCATCACTAAAGCGCCTCGTAAATGGGAGGTCACATGATCAATTCTCCTTGAAACTCTTAGGGTTAGGAATTTCTAATGAGACGAAGAGAAGTGACCCCTTCAGGTGGATCTTCTTGGATATTTGCTTGAAAAAACAAAAGCCTTGAGGATTAGCTCAATTTGTCGAATTCTCTTCGTTAAAAAACCTCGCTAATGGGAGGTCACTGGGTCAATTCTCCTTGATGTCCTCGAGGGTAGTCTCTACTAATAAGATGATGGGATGTGATGCCTTTGGGTAGATATGCCTAGATATTCCTTGCAAAAAAATAAACAGATATGATTAATTTATGGAGTTAAAAGAAAGTTCTTATATAAAATACAACATAACTTTAAAATCCATCATATTTTTTATTAACTTTAAAATTAAATATATTGAAAAAAATTATATATATATATATATATAGAGTCAATCTTAGAAGCTTTTTATTTTCAAGGTGACGGGAGCTGGTACTTCCTATTATGGTGCTCTTTGCATTCAAAACAATGTAGCCAACTTTATGGGTCGAACCAAGTTGAGATTAAGCATTTAGAGGGACTTCACTTATGGTGCAAGAAGCCACTCCTAATATTACATAAGTTAAATTAACACTCTTTCAAACTATTGAAGAGCTCACTGGATTATCTATAGTGTTATATCACATTTGTCAACGTTTCTCATTTAAAAAAGAATTATAATTAGTTGCCATGTTGCATGAAACCCGATGCCCTGTGAGAGTTTCTCAGTAAGAAGGGAAAACCTACAACTTCCATGAAATGTTTGGAAGCTCATTGTCACATTGACTTGGAAAAACAAAAGAACCAACATAAATGGTTAACAATTTCTTCTTCATGATAAAAAAGGCATTGGCTAAGATAAAATTCCCTCAAATAAAAAATGGAAAAAATGTAAAACAAATTTTTAGGCACTAGAGGTGGAATTGCTCAAAAGTTTTAAAAATATCAACTAACTAATGGTTATTTCCAATTAAATACTTAACCTCTATTAATTTTTTAATTTAGATAAATTTAAAAACTTTTATTTAAATATGCAACTTTATCCTAACAACTTACCATATTACTTATATTTTTTAAATTAAGGCGTGCCTTTATCTACATAGACCTTTTTGACTAAATAAAGTGTGCATGTACACCCTTTATTAAAATTATGAATACATTTCTTATTAAAAAAAATTGGCAACATGGTGTTGGCATTAATGTCAATAGCTGAGTTAGTCGTGTGTTGGCATTGATTTCAACTGGATGTCTATGCATAATCAAATGAATGGTTGATGAGTTACGGTGCTACAGGTGATTTCCATTGTGCTCACAAATGATATGATGCAGGTGCTCGTAGATTTGGTGGATCAAATTACAAAAGTTTGAGTTTTTCGATCCATATGCGACTCTTGTGTGAGCAAGACACATACACACATGGATGACATGAAGAGGAGTCAGGTACCCGACCCTTCACACGCAAAATAAAAAAACCAAGGCTTTTCCAAGGGTGTTTGCCCAAAATATTTTGAGGCATTGAGTCAATTGATTTGGTCCGTAACGTCTATGATTGATTTGGTCCAAAACGATGAGAGACAATGGAATGTAATGAATTCATGTTGATTTAGTCGATTGGGAAAATTAGTTTAAATGTTATTTTCATGGATCTGATTAGGGTTAGATGTTGTGTGTTGTTGTGTATTGTTATATCTATGTGTGTAGGGAAGTAGCGGATCTAAAGATCATGGATATGTACAAAAGGATCAAAGATCATATTTGAAGTGTATTAATAGAGTATGAAAGTCATGTGTTTATGTGTTGTTGTATTATATTTTTTTTGTTGTGCTCCATACAAAGTTGTTTTTGCTGTAGATTATTTGTTGAGAAAACAAATAGGTTGATATGTTGATATGTTTGAGAATGGAGAATTTTTGTATGGGTGAGTGAATTTTTCAGTGAGGTTGTGCTTCTATATGATGAGAGTATAATTATGTATTGAGTCAGAGTATATGCTTCACATAATTGTAATGCTTCTACTAGGTGTCTTATGTTGAGTTGATATAGTGATTGAGGTTGAGAGTGAGTTGTATGAAGTAGAGTGAGTTGATGTTGTTGTTAGGGCTAGTGAGCAGAGGTTATTGGTGTTGATTTTTGTGTTTTGTATTCAATTGAGTAGAGAAGTTTATGTGGGTCTAGTATGAAAATAGATTTAATGATGTACACAATGTTTTGACTTGTGTTATGTGGGCCCAGTTTGAAAATATATGAAAGGTGGTCCACAAGCGTTTGAAGGTTGGGGTCATCAGTGGCAAGTGGTGGCTTGCTCAAGGAGTGGTGCTTTCCTTCAGGTGGTGTCCTGAGAAACTATTGGAGGTTGGGGCATGAAGCAAGTTGGGGTCTACAATAAGTTGGGGCCTGCAATAGGTTTGGGTATGCAACAAGTTGGGGCTTGCAACAGTTTGGGACCTGCAACAGGCTGGGGCTTGCATAGTTTTGGAAGTGGTGGCTTCCGTTAGGTAGTGGCCCGACGTGACTGGTTTCTCATGTACATCAAAATGAGGTGTTTTATTGGTGGCCAATGAATGATGTAAAAGAAAATATCTTAATAATAATAACAAGAAGATAAAGCATCAATGAGTTTTATCTCAGAAGGGTTTCCACCTAATATCTAGTGTCCTCATATGTTGATGATGGTATATGTGTTTCTCTTATGTTATTGTGATTTGATGTTTTATATGATCTTTTTAATGCATGCTTTCTTTGTTGCTAATGTTTTATGTAGCTGTATAATTAATTGATGATTCAGTGATTGGTAAAGAATTGGTGAAAATTTAAGAGATATGAGTATACAAAAGTATACCCTGTTTATGTGTGAGAAAATCATGTACATTCCAATATTTGTTTTATGAAAATTGCTTATATATTTCTTAATGAAAAAAGAAAAGGTAACAAGTTTTAAAATATGATCCAATTGGTATAATACTTAATCACACCCCCTCCCCCCTCTCAGTATTTTTAAGCTCCCAACAATTAGTATCAAAGTGGGTGTCTTCAAGTGCAACTTGACCACTAGAAGGAAATTTGAGATTTTTTTTTTTTTTTTGCGTGATGGATCATCAAGTTGTGTCTTTACTTAGTTCTAAGAGCTATAAGGTATGGTGTGAAAATGTGAAATCTAACTTGTTAGCTTGTGTATCTAATGTTTGGAATATAGTGGTTGAAGATTATGGCAAGAATCCTTCCTTAAAGTAAGTGGAACAATTGAATGCTCAAGCCAAATGCGTGATATACAACAATATTCACAATACAAATCTTGAGAAGGTCATGGACCTCAACTTTGCAAAATATATATGGGATAGATTTGTAGGTCTTGTATGGAGGAGACATCATTAAAAACAATGGAGATCAGGAGAATATTAAAAGAAATGAGTAAAATAAGGGATCTTAGAAGAAATATTCTTAGACCAATGAAATCCATACCCTTAGTGCAAGTTTAATTGATCATCAAGAAGATAAATTAGAAAATCGAGAACGAGATGTATTACGAAAAAGAAGATCTAAAGGTAAATATGATGGTGAGTTATTTATTATTATTTTTTTAGATGGATCTGATGTTAGCCATGTAGAGATGACAAATCAAGGTGGTTATGATTGTGATAGAATGATTCTCCTTGAATTTGAACTTGTGTCAATCATGGTTGTAATAGATATGCCACTAATTCTTGAGGTAGAGAGGCTAACAAATGTGTGTAGAAACCAAGTAAAGTTAGCATAGATATTTGATGTAAAGGAGGTTTAGCTGAAGGAGGAAGTCATCAGGTTGAATATCCAGTTAGAAGAGGCTAAAAGAGTTGAATATGTGATGAGGACCTAGTTTAAATAAAGAGAGGGCTGAGTTAAAAAACTAGAAGATAAAGTTGTCGCAATGAGGAAGGAGCTAGAAAATAAATACAATTAGTTAAAAATGGAGAAAAGCACCAAGGTCTTGGGACAAAAATATTATCAGCCAAAGATCTCCCTTGGTCAGATCTGGTCTTGGCTTTCATAAGGGAGAAGCTAGTTCACATGTAGGTGGAAGAAACAGTGGAGAACCTACGAATCCTATAATAGATAATGGAAAAAACATGAGCAACAAAAGAGAAGGAAGCAAAAAAATCAGCAGCTGAGAAATGCACCAAGAGGTTCAACCATATAAAGAAGACCACTCACTCTAAGAGAATAATATGGCATAATTCAAAGGAGGAATAATAACTATTTTTCTCCTTTGATGGACAAGATTAAATGTTACATTTTTCATCATTTTTGACATGTTGCAACCAACTGTGGAAGAAAAATATTCACATCCTATCAGCGAATTAAGAAAAAATTTGGGCAACAAAAGAGAAATCCTCCTCAAGTGTATAGTCAAGGAATGACACCCCCATCAATAAGATCCTCATCCATTAGGTACACTAGTTGATTTCATGGTTATTTCCTTCCATGTAACCTTTTTAGCCATAAGGTAGTTGATTGCAGATCTCATGCATGGAGTAGAAGCATGATCAATACAAGGTAGAGATATAGTGTGAATAAAAAAATATTTGACCCTCTTGCCTCATATCTTGGTCATGTGAGATGTTATACTTGTGACAATCTGGTCACATTGCTAGAGACTATAAGTTGTATGGTTTGACAAGGAAAATTAGGCAAAAGGAGTAGCTCACCTAGAGTAGGCCTAATACAAAGCTAGAGGAGAATGAACATGCTAGGAAGTAGCCAACCAAAATGAGGAAGAAGAAGGAGAAACAACAAGTGAAGTAGGAGAAGGTAGTCCTCGTTGCAGTCCATTGTTACTTGGTGTATATTTAGAAAAGTCTACAAAAAATCAAGGAGGCTTGCATGGTCTCAGGAGGAGCATAAGGCATCAACATGGGAAGCATGAAGAAGGCATGAAGATGAGTTGTAGCAAGAGCATGGAGTGACTAGGAGCCTAAATGCAATATCAGGTCGAGAAGATTAAGAGGAAGGTAAATAATTTTAGGGGGAGCTATGGCAGATTTGGTATGGGTGGAGCAAACTGAAGACAACAAAATTTCACAATTTATACGTGACTTATATAAAGGAAAAGTGCGTATGTACGAAGTTTTCTTCTTAGGAAAGCACATATGCACTACTGTGGTGTCAAGGGTATAATTGCATTATGTCTCCATTCATCTTTCATTTTGGTAATAGATGTACATGTTGTGATTCAAACATGTATGTTCATGTTCATCTTTTGGCAAGATGGTAGAGTAACCCTTGTTTTAGTCATGCATAGAAGAGGTCACTTCTTTCAGCTTTGTATAATAATATATATCATTTGGCTAGATATATGTTGTTATGCAACCAGATAAAAAAACAGAAGAAAATATAGATCAACAACTTGAAAATTAGCCTCTTCAAAGGGGAAACGTCCTTTACATCAATACATAAATGAACAATTATTGGATGATACAAATGATAAGAAATCCTCGGTATATGTAGGAGTCTAAAGGGTCACAATATAATCAGAGCCTACATAAAAATAATAATGTAAGGGCACAACAATAAGAATAGTGGGCTTCTATGGGGCACAACAATAACAATATGGGGGCTACATGGTACAACAATAAAAATAAGGGGGCTACATGATCTATATTTGTAAACTTAAAGGTTTTATGAAATGTGCAAGTACAATTTTATGTCTTTTAGGTGATTAATCAATTTGTAAAAGCACATAAATTAATGAATTTGCAAAATCACATAAATTATTGGTTTTTAACTTAGTTTGAAACATAAAAAACAAAGAAAATAATACCATACACAGTATAACAAGACAAAAAAATGATGAAGGATTTCACCCCTCCTCGGCTACATCTCCTGGTCTAGCTTCCAATGTTGGGCCTCTTTCATTAAGTGCTTAAATTTGTGATTACATGGATTTACGGTGTTCAGAATGAAAAAATAATGTCTCCAATGGCTCCTGAGTAGTAGAAAACCTCAAGTTGGGATTTTGTAAGGGGAATAAATATAGAGTCCGAGCGGCCCCCCCATATTCCCTATTCCGATATTGATGACTCAACCCATTTATCTTGTCTAATTTTGATCAAGGTATGTTTCCAAACTATATGTCCTAACCATGCTCTTGTTGGGCTCAATTCGGTTAAAAATTGATGAATTTATGCTCTAGAGAGGTTTTGTTGCTAACTTCTCTACAAACTGCACTCACCTGCTAACTGTATCTTGTATGCTATCCTTGATTCTATCATTTTTCCTAAAAAGAAGAGCTAACCAATCCTAGATAATAGAAGTATAACTGCATGTTTTCAATAAGTCGTTAAGATTCTCCCCCTTGCAGTCATAGAGATAACACCATGAAGCCCCAACAAAACCTCTTTTCACCATATTTTCCCATGTTAGGACTTTCCTATGCAAAACTAGCCACAAGAAAGTTTTAATTTTGGGCAATTGAGGCGATGACCATATTCTTTCCCACACTGGATCTGTTGTCTCACACTAGTGACCTTCAATATAAGTTCTAACCTCTTTAATATTAAATTTTCCACCTTATTTTTTCCTCCATCTCAATTGATCTTGGTTGTCAGAACAAGGGATTTTTCTCTTAATTCTCCTACTATTTTTTGGTCCACCTCCTCATTTTGACTAGGCTCCAAAAATATATTAAGGTTCCATATTTGCCATTTATTACCATTGATCCCATGTTCCCAAAAATGGTGCACTTTAATTTGGTTATGAATCTCAGTCATCCTTTGAATTGGGTGCCACACTTACTTTCTTAAGCTGGGTTGTTTCTACCAAGCGTCCTCCTAGAACAAGGTTGATCTTGCATTTATGACCTCCTATAATTAATGTTTTTGTATTATTTCATTGTTGCCCTAGGCTAAATTCCATATCGTTGATCCTTTAATTATTCCACACATATGGAAAAGGTCTTGTACATGCCAATTATTGGCTTATTTTTCCCTCCAAAGCTGGGTCCATGGTGAAGAAACTCCCTTTAACCAACACCAACAAAGTTTTTATCCACACGCTCAATTTACAGTCTCTGGATCCTGTAAGCCTCAGCAACCTAAAAATTTTGGTTTTCATAGTGTGTTCCAGGCTACTATCGCTCATTTCCTCTTGTCCCTGGCTCATCTCCATAAGAAATTCCTTTGAATCTCTTTTATCTTTTTCAGAACACCTTTAGGATATGGGAGGATTGATAACATATACCCTAAAATTGCTTGCAGTAAAACTTTATTCAAAACCAACCTTCCATCTAGATGTAAGGCTCTAAATTTCCATCAATTAACTCTATCTTCTAGATTTGATATAATATTCTCCAAATTAGACTTCTTCAAAGGGCCCTTAACAATTAGAGGGATACCCAAACATTTTGAAGGAAGACATTTCCTTTGGAATCCTAAGATGGTTGTCAAATTCATTTGTATAGAAATATGCATGTTAAAAAGGAAAATCATAGATTTGGAATGGTTTATCTCCATACTTGAGGTTGCTGCAAAAGTGTCCATAATAGACTTGGACGATCTCGAATCCTTCAATATAGGGATACCATGTAGAATGGTATCGTCTACAAAATTTTGGTGCATTATAGTTAGGCACACCTCATGCAGTTGAAGACCTCTAATATCTCCTTCTTTGGAAACATCTTTCATCGTTCTGCCCAATCCTTCCATCATTATGACGAACAGGAAGGGGGACATAGGTCCCCTTGGAAAATTCCTAAATATGGGAAAAAGAGTTTAGCAAGAGATCCATTTAGCAAAATGGAAAAAATGGGTAAGGTGACCAAGGACATGATCTAGATGATCCATCTATTATCAAAACCAAAAGACTATAAAACACATTCCATATACTCCCAACTAACCTTATCATATTCTTTCCATAGGCTGAGATGAATAATAATTCCTGCTTTACCTATACTCTTAAGAGAGTGTGCTATCCCATGGGCATGGATCACATTGTCCAATATTTACCTACCTTCAAAAAATCCAGATTGTTCCTCTGAGATCAGGATGGGAAGCATAATTTTGATGCGGTTGGATACAAATTTTTAGATAATATTATATATCACATTACAAAGGGACATCATTTCAAACTTCTGAGGAGTACTAGATTTATATTCCTTTGGGATGAGAGTAATAAATGTGGAATTTAGGGCTTTAAGGATAATGGCCGAATCTCGGGAGTCCACCACCACCTCAAAAACATCCTTCTTTACTACTTCAACAGGTTTTAAATAAATCTATGGTGAATCCATCTGGGCTTACCACCTTACCATTAGGCATATCTTGTACAACCTGGGCCACTTCTTCTATGGAGATATGTTTACTTAAGTTTCGATTATTCTCCTCTGTTATCGGTCTTGAAATATGCTTAATAATATTTTGGATAACTTCTGATCTATAAAGCAAGGGCTCCTCCATTATATTTTGGAAGTGTTAGACCAACACCTACTAAATATCATGATGTGATTCATAATATTGTCCAGTTACATCCTTGATCCTAAGAATTATATTTTGGTTTCAATGCTTGATTGCAGATTTGTGAAATAATTTAATATTCTTCTCACCTTCCTGTAGCCACATGACTCTTGATTTATGTTTCCATAGGATTTCCTCTTGTAAGCATCTATCCTCCCACTTTTTTATTAGATAAATTTTTTCGATCCTTCTTGCATTTGTATACCCTTCTTCCAAAAATTATCTATGTAACATATTCATCCTATTTTCCAATTCCTTTTTTCCTCGAAAATATTAATGAACTCTGTTTTATCCCAATTCCTAGGTTGGGTTTTAATATATCTCAACCTCGCCTGCAATTTGAAAATATTAGAGCCTTATATTAGAAGAGGATCTTTCCACTACTTATTTATATTCTCAATAAAGGAGGGGTGATTTATCCAGAATGACTAGAATGTGAAGAATCTATTTTTTGGAGTTCCCAACATTGAAATCACTAACACCACCAACTAATGATCAAATCCCCCACAAGGGAGAATATTCACCTCTATATCCATCCCTTGCAGCAAAATATCCTAAAAAAATATTAATATGACCAATCTCGAGGCTACTTGATGTTTCCCGCCTTTTTTGTTACTCCAGGTAAAGATTCCATTACCTGTCTCCATATATATTATATTTTCATCTTCAATGAATTGTTTGCAAGTCCTAGAGTCTCTATCAATTATTATTTGAACTCCCTTATTTTATGCCAATGAAGTGATCATATTAAAGTCTCCCCCTATAATCCAGGGGAGATTTTGTTTTCTTCCTCTAAGATCCTTCAGGGCCTAGATGAAGCCTAATTTATCACCAGTCCTCTGTGGTCGATAGAAATTTGTGACAAGAATATACCCAGGAAATCTTGTTATCTGCATCTCCATAGAGAGGAAAATTTGGGTGACTTCTGTAGCTACTAGGTTCATTACCCGTGGGTCCACCGGGTAACAAGTCTTTCTGCAGTACTTTGAGATTCCAAATCTAAATAACTAAACCTCCTTCCTAGTTTCATATCAGCTTTTTTAATATTCTCTAATGTACATTTCCCTTCTTGCAATAACATTAGATATTGTTTTCCATTTTAATATTCTTCTTTAATAGTATTTTCTTTCCAAGGCTAATCAATCCTCTTGAATTCCATGTTATTAATTTCATTTTTAACTAAAGATGTTAGGGGGTGATATTAGAGCTTTAATCTTACTTGAGTTTATCAACATTGCTCCCAGTTCCTGAAGGGTTACATTGTTTGACTTCCTCCATTGTTTCCTTCTTGTTTTCTTTGGTTCTAGGGGCGTATGGGACTCCATGACCCTTACTCCCATATCCCCAATTTCCCCATGTGATTTTTTATGACCACGAAGTTTTTCATACTCCCACATGAGGTAGAGGTATTGGATATGATCTATCTGTTCTACTAGGATTGCCTCCAGACCCTTCTTTCTCCATTGTTATACCATATTCTATAGGTCAATTCCTTCCCATTCCACTATATCCTAAATATTGGGGTCCTCAGTGCCCGCCTTGCTTGGTGCTATCTCTGAATCCCCTTTGAAGTATTCCCCAGATATGATAATTCCATGCTTTTAACTTGTTCTTTAGGGACCTCCATTGTTCCTTTTGATTTATCCTCTTCCTGATTACCTATTTTATCTTCTTCGATCCGGTTTTCCTCAAGTGCCATATCTGAAAGAACCCTGAAACTATTTTTCAATGTCGCTCTCCCTCCTTGATTATGTAGCTATGGTCTCATGTTGGAAAATCCTTTTGGGTTTGGCATTACAAAACCCTTAGCATATTTCTGTTTTTGATCCTTGTTGTGATCCTTAGATCTATTTAGGGGGAAATCTCTGATCATATATCCATTATCATTGCATCGCTTGCACCTAAAGTGGATCTGTTTATAATCCATGGGTTGCAACCAAAATTCTTCATGGAATTCCAACTTGAACGCTTCTGGTAATGCTCATGATACGTCCATATCCACACATATCTTCACATATGAAGTATGTCTTCCCTACAGAATCGCATATGAAATCTTTACGAACTTCCCCAAGGTATCACCTATGAGCTTTAAGGTCATTAGTAGCCAGTATCCAGGGGTAAAGAATGCAACCTAACCCACATCGACACATTGTTGAATGTCTCTTTCTTTGGAGTGAAGTTCTCTTTCCACAACTGCATGTAGCCTCGCAGAGGAAAATAAATATGGTTCTCCATTAAACACGTGGTCTCTGTCTTCCAAATTAGTGAACACCACTGTAACAAATTTTTTTTGACCCTAAGTGCAACTCAATCTCACTACGTGGCTTCCAATGATGCTTAATCTAGTCACAAAAATATTTCTCTATGGGATATAAGCCCATGAACTTACAAATGATCGCATACGTATGTATGTGTTCCATGAATGCTTGAGTTTGGGGATTTTTTATTAGTGTTGTTGGGATTACCGACGTTTTGGGCTTGCATGGGTGATTCCCATTAGCCACTTTTAAGTTTTGCTGTTGATCTAGTAGGTTTGTTGTTATACCTATGTCCCCATCTTTTCTCTGACCATTCAAACCTTGAATACCTACCCCATCTAATTTCTTACTCATGCCTGTAGATCCCTCTGCAAAATTTTTAAAACCTGCGTTAAATACTTTGCCTCTGTGAGCTACAACATTTATATAGGAGGGATCCCCGCTCCCTCCCCCTATGAAAACCATTCAAACCATAACCTTCCTAGAAGAATTATGAAACCTTAGCTACCTCCTGATCCCGTGGATCATCCTGAAAACAAGTTTTATATATATATATATATATATATATATATATATATATATATATATATAATATTTCTTTTAAAAATAAATAATAAATCTTCTTCCATCTTAAAAAAAAACACATTTTTGTTCTATAAATAATATTTATAATAATTACAAATTTTATTATTACCAATAACATGAAATTGAAATTCCCTCACATTAAAGATCTCCCAACATTATCACTTCCATGTATGATAATATAAGACTATTTTCAAATACAAATAATTCATTATGAAATTATTCTCTAAAATAAATGTAAGTGCATACATTGGTAGAGTTTTTCTACTAAAATAAAATAAATATGCTCATATGCACTGCATTAGGTGGGAATCACATATCACAAAGAATTTATGCCAAAAATATAATTTATATTAAAATTAGATACGACTTAACCCAAAATATAATTTATGTTTATTTTACTTAAAATCCTTCTTTGTTTTTTCCATTACGTGTGCACAAGCTTAGTACAAAATTTTGAAATTTACATAATGGAAGAGGATCTCCTTCTCTCTTTTTTTTTTATCTCTATTTTTATTTTTTCTTTGAAGAAAAAATATGTAATTTTATTAATGCAAAATAAAATTACAAAATTACCATAAAATGTGTTTGAAGCACGTGATAAAACTTGTCCCAAAAACGACCATTATTTCTTTCTGTGGTTTGAGAAACGTGTCATAAGTCTACAACATATATCTGATAATTTCACATCACAAATAATTTATGACAAAAATATAATTTATATTAAAATTAGATACGACTCAACCCAAAATATAATTTATGTTTATTTTACTCAAAATCCTTGTTTTTTCCATTATGTGTGCACAAATTTAGTACAAAATTTTGAAATTTACATAATGGAAGAGGCTCTCCTCCTCTTTTTTTTTCTCTCTATTTTTATTTTTTCTCTGAAGAAAAAATATGTAATTTTATTAATGCAAAATAAAATTACAAAATTACCACTACATGTTTTTGAAGAATGTGATAAAACTTGTCCGAAAACCGACCATTATATCCTTCTACCGTTTGGGAAACATGTCATAAGTCTACAACATATATCTGATAGGATCATATATCATAATTACATTAAGTCAAAGTACCCAACCAAAAATGTCATAATCAGAAAGCATAAATATAATGTCTATTCTTAATGAAAACTGATACTGCATGCATGAGCCCAGAAACAAAAAACATGGTGATTGTCGTGTCAGCGCATTCTTAATGGACCCTGTATATACCAAAAATCGAATCAAGCCATAAATCCTCATGGATCAGTCTGTGACAAACCTTCTATGAAAGGTCGGTGATAATACTTGGTGACTTCCCATTCATTATGTTCGTTGATTTTCCAGACACCCAGTGCCTGAGAAATACCATCCTTGGAGAGAAAGTCTGCTACGTCATTATGCTCCCTGTAAATGTGACTGCAAGTAATGTTATTAAATGTTTTTTTAAGCAATTGAACCTTATTAATTATATGAATGAGAGTGTGAATATGACATATTTTCAAACCATTAAGCGAGTTAACAATAATCATCAAATCTCCATAACTTTGTAATGAATGAACATCTTTCTCAATAGAAAAGAGAAGAAAAAGTTTTAGGTTGAGTAATTGTGTACAGTTGTTTGTGCCCCTCCCCAATTCGCTTTGAAGTTTGTACAAATGATTTTCATGAAGGAAAAGCACTGCCCCTCCACCACATTCCCCATTTTGGGAAGATATGCCATTGAAGTATGCCAATGGGATTGATTTGTATATCACCTTGGCCTTGATTATGAGGGGGTGAAGAACTTCATCTTCCACTGGAAGAGTCTTGAAGTCAACACATACTTTAGCCCCCACTCTTACAAGGACTAAGGGATGATCTTGAAATAATTCTCTATTTGTGGAATTCCAGATGCCCCAATATACCATAGGGGGAAGATTTATTAACTACTTGGGATTAGCCTTCTCCCATTAGCTACGCCAAGCATCCTGACTAGATGAACCTGTCCATAAAATGACACCTCCCATAACATCTCTGATTAATTTCCAAACAACCACCGAGAATGGGCAGGCTAAGAAAATGTGATCAATAATAAATTTGCACACCAACCCAGGTCCTGTAATCCTCACTTTAGAAGGTGCTCCCATGTAGGTGTCTTATTTTTAAGCATACACCACATGAATAAATGGCTCTTAGGTGGGCACTGCAATTTACAACAATTTTTCCACCACTATTCAAATTATTCTAGTTTCCTGTTTTTGTAAATGTAAGCATATCCGTCCTTCGGAGTATAAATACCCTATCTAGAGTGCACCCAACATAAGTAATATTCTTCTTCCTCATTGACGCAGACATAAGCCGTATTGAGTGCCAGGGTAAAAATCTAGCATAACCACTGAAATTCCTGAGGCATATTGAGTTGACGAGCCAAGAGCCATCCTTGTGCCCATATTGAGGAGCACTGAGGGTCAAAAATCCGGTTTAGAGTGTGCTTACCCATATCATGTAGACATTGAATCAAGTTCCTTGGAAAACATAAGTTGTCCCCACATCCCACCCATGGATAATTTCCTAGCTGCACTTTTGCCCCATTTCCAACTTTCCACGCCAACCCCTCTTCAACAATAGAGAAGTCCAACATGCCAACCTTCCAGATGATGGACATATTCGATATATATATATATATATATATATATATATATATATATATATATATATATTATTTTTTTTATATTTTAATCTTTATTTTATTTTTAATTTTTAATTTTTTATTATTTTTATTATTTTTATTTTTTTAGGACGTGTTATCCATTCTTCAATTGAAATGGGGTAAATATACTTCCAAGATGCTACAACTATCTAAAGGATCTTACTAGATAACAATCTCCATCCAACCTTAGCTGTAAGAGATTTTGTGAAAGACGGTAGAATTTCTAGTTCCTAGCCTCCCCACATCTTGGGCATAGATATTAGGGTTGTTTCTATATCATTTTAAAATTCATATGAATAATGTTTCAATTTAAATAATAAAGAGAAAAATATGATACTTAAATACTAGCATACATCCATCTTAACTATATATCTTTCAAGTGCTTAGAGGGATCAAATCTCTTGAGATGTAAACATCTTTTAGAGTGAAATGAGATTTGATCCCTCTAGGTGCTTGGTAAATCCAGAGTTATGATGGATCTTGTATGGTTTAATTTCTCCCTTTAAAACAACTGTATTCCCCATGAATACTGTTGTATCTCAAAAAACAATCCCTTAGCTTTGGTAATGAATCAATGCTTAAGACATTTTATAAAAGTATGTCAAAATTACAGTATCAAATGTCCTTTGTTTAACACCTTTGGAATTTAATTACTTAATACCCTCAATAATATGATATAATGAAATCTTTCACAATGCCATAAACTATTGATACTTGAATGAAATGAAAAGAAGAACTGTAAGGGAAACTCAAAATGATATGCTAAAACACATAATCTACCACTTTTAAGTTTCAGAGGAAATTCATAGAGAGAGAGGAAACTCGAAATAATATGTTGTAAACACAGAATCTATTACTTTAAAGTTTCATCAGGAATTTTTGAAGAGAGGGGAAACTCAAAATAATATTTTGTAACACAGAATCTATTACTTTTAAGTTGTAGAGAGAATTTGTGAAGGGAGAAGAGATGGAGTGAAGGAGCGCAAATTAAGGTTATTTAACTCTCACTCACAGACGTAATTAAGAGACCGGCTGATACATTACTTCACTTCATTCAAAGAAGAATAAACACAGAGAAAAACTGGAAATACATATCAACATCAACAACTGTAGGAAACTTGATCTTCTTTCATTAATTTCTCAGAAAATTCAGTACCAAATTAACAGTCATCTAGAGGTCCAAAACTCAGAACCTCTTTTCTTTATTTCTACCTACTTAAATACATCAAAGTAGTTCGTAAATGCTGAACTTCTTGAAACTAATCAACTACCTAAACTATTAAGATTAATTATGAAATCATACCAAGAAAACAATTTGAAATTGGAAATATCGTTTGTTTTGCTGAATTTGATGTTGCTGATGCGTCCCCCCGAAGTGTTGAGGTGTCTTTTCTAGTTATGATGCGGTAGCTACACAGTTCTGTAACAATGCCCCAGTGCTTTACTTGACCTAGCTGTCGTGCTTCCCACAGTGCCACTATATGTTCTTCTGATTGACTCTGCCTATGCCTCTCTGTGTGCCTGCAGCGTTCCGTCTTCTCTTCATCAACCGCCGCAAGAATTGGACTTGAACCATATTCTTCTCACCTTTGGAGAATGCATTGCATCCGCTTTCTATCGCATTCTGGCATTTCACTGGCTTTACGTTATAATACTCCTTTCTTCCTCCAATGCGATTTAACACCATAAATTCCTTACCTCTGGATTTGAAAACCTTTGGAGTTCACCTTTGAAACTGCATCGCATCCGTCAACAAATCATAGATTGGGGATTTTGTTATGAGACACGGAAGGTAAGTGTTAAAATGTGCGATGTGTGAAGTGCGACGGGTAGAAGGTGACATGGTAAGCAGAGGTGGGGCCAATCACAATTACGAATCGAAAGATTTGTTAGGAGACATGGAAGGTAAGTGTTAAAATGTGCGAAGTGTGAAGTGCGACAGGTGAAAGGTGACGTGGAAAGCAGAGGTGGGTCCAATCGCAATCGCAAATAAGTAGATTTGTTATGAGACATGGAAGGTAAGTGTTAAAATGTGTGATGTGCGACGTGGCAAGAAGATTTGGGGCCAATTGCAAATCGTAATAGGTGATATGGAGCTTTACCGCACTTCGCACTTTGGCGATCATAACATATTCCTTTAGCACCTTTCCTCCAAACCTTGCGATGTGCGATATGCGATTGCATCGCATCGCAATATCGCAAGTTTAACCATATTACAAACTCGTATCCTTTACCGAATGCGATATGCGATACGATCTGCACCGTCCATCTCTCCATTCCAGTTCTGTGCTTTGATCCTGACCATTGTTTTTCCCTTTGCGCCTCCTCCAAAACTCTTAAGTTTTGAAGGGAAATGCACCATTTCTCTGCCTTCAGGAAATTAGTTTGTTTGCTCCACGGTCACAACTCTCCTGAGCTTATCTGGTGTTCTACCGCACTAGTCCTCCTAAGCTTGCGAATGAGCCCAACTCAACCCTATCCAGTGTGAAATGTTCTGAATGTGCCCATCGGTCCAGCTCTTAAACTGTTATGCATGTGAATGAGCCCGACTCGACCCACCTTCAAATATCATCACGTAATGTTAATGTATCAACATACAAATCAAAATTCTTCTACGACACACTAAATTTTACATTTTCTATCATATATTATTTTTGGTGTTTTGAAAAATATTTCAAAGGTAAATGAAAATGAGCCACAACATCTAGCTCCACCTGGGGATAGTACTTTTTTCCACGGAAGCGCTAAGAACTGTAGATTAGTGCCTTATCCATTGGGAATGGAGTCAAATATTTCTTGGTGACATATGAACAATGAGAAATCTAATATTTACAATGGTGGAATGCTGACTTTTAATGCTAGAAATAATGCTTCAGATACTACCCATTCACAGGCAAGTATACTGACTCTACATCTAGATCTTCCAAAATGAATGTGTTATTTGACCTTTCCTAAGAGATTCTATATGGACCATACCAGAGAGGGTCAAACTTACCATGCTTCCCCTTTTCTTCTCGTCTGGTGTCCCATCTTAGTACCAAATCTCCTGCTTGAAAGAGAACTTCTTTTTCTTTTATATCAAATATAGACTTCATCTTTTCCTGATAAGTAATCAAGTTATCCATGACTTTTTTTATGTTTTCACTTGATTCAATTAATTTGTTCAATATTCTTACCAGAGCATTAGGTTCTTCCTGAGCTTCTTGAAGGAAATAAATCACTGGTTTGGCCAGCTGAGTAGGAAATAGTGCTTGAGTTCCATAAACCAGTTCATAGGGAGACTTTCGAGTAGATCCCCTGGTAGTGACTTGAACTGCCCAGAGGGAAAAATTCAACTTCATATCCTAATCCTTCTGATTCTAAGTGATCTTCTTCTTCAATATTCTGACCAATGTCTTATTGGAAGACTCTGCCAATCCATTCCCTTGGGGTTGATACACTGTGGAATGTGATACAATTACGTTATATGTTTGATATAAATTAATGAAATGAGCAGAGATTATCAGTCACAATTTTGACTGGACATCCGAATCTTCTGAAAATGTTTTCCTCCAGAAACTTCATCACTACTTGGTCATTCGCCTTCTTAGTTGGTATTTCTTTAACCCATTTTGTAAAATAATCAGTGGAAGTCAGAATCCACTTGAACTGTCCACTTGATGGTGGATTTATCTCTCCAATAAAATCCAATCCCCATTGCCTGAATGTTTCTTCAATAAATACTGGGATGAGAGGTAATGGAGCAAGTTTTTTTCTTTTTAGCAAACAACTGACACTTCTGACAACTTCTGACTAGTCTATAAACATCTGCAAACAGGGTTGGCCAATAGAAGCCTAACTTGAGAATTTTATGAGCAGTGACCTTCCAGTTATAATGTCCTCCACACAGACTTTCCTGATATTGTTTGGTGACTTCAATAGATTCTCCTTCGGTCAAACATAAGAACAAAATACCAACATGATCTTTCCAGTATAGCTTTGCTTCTACGATAACATATGGATGAGACTTGAGCTTGAGAGATTTGTATTTGGTTCTATTTAGTGAAGTTGGACAGGAAATAAACACAAGTAATGCACAATATCTTTATACCAATCAGAGCACAAAAATTTGTATTGAATACCTGTTTTGGGCTTGTTTTTACCTTCTTCATTAACAACTCCATCCACTGGTGCCAACAGATTAATTCCCAAGGCTTGAAAATTTGTCTCTGTCAACAAATTCGTTAACCCCTGTCCCTTGAACAACTTGGTGGGTTTGATGTCCAAATCATACTCTTGGATTTTTTCTATCCGCTTACCCCTTTTTCCTTCAACATCACTTTGGACTAGCACGTCTTTCACATCAGAATTAGGAGCATAAGTAGTTATTTGGGACTGTAACATATAATTCCTGAAGGATTTCAATGCTTTGACCAAAGAATATACTTGTTTCTCTAGAATTTGTATTTGAGCTCAAAATATCTGAGAACTTTATTGAAAAATGCAACTGGATGCTCCTTACTATCTTCATTTTTTTGCAACAACACAACAACAATAGTAGTGGGGGATGCAAATGAGAATACCTGAAAGGCCTTTTGATAGTATGGAATAATCAGAACTGGAGCTTCCTTTATTCTAGCTTGCTCCCTTATCCCATTTCACTTCTCCATTTTTCTTCAACATATCTGTTATAATTCTCACACTCTCAGCATAATTGGGTGCAAATCTCCTTAGAAAGTTTATTTTTCCTAGGAATCTCTGGATATATTTCTTGCTTCTGGGTAAAGGAATCGTCTGAATGGCTTCCACCTTTGTTGGATCAATCTTTACTCCTTGTTTAGAAACCATGTGACCCAATAATTTACCTTCTTCTAAGGCAAATAAATATTTCTTGGGATTTATGACAGACCGAACTTTTTGCACTTTTGAAAAGTTTTTTGTAAATGCTCCATGTGTTCATCATATGACCCTGAGAAAATAGTTACATCATCCAGATATATAACTACAAACCTGTCACCAACGAAGGCTATGTCCATGGCCCCCTGAAATGTTGCACCTGCGTTCGTAAGGCCAAATTTCATCCTTGCATACATGAAGGTGCCCTAGGGTGTCGTGAAAGCAGTCTTCTTCTGATATTCTCTTTCTACTGCTACCTGATTATACCCATAAAATCCGTCAACCATAGACAACCTGTAAGCTCCTATCACCTTTTGTAAGAGATAATCCATTTTCAGCAAGAATAGTTATCTTTTAGAGATGCTCTGTTCAAATTCTTGAAGTCTACACCCAATCTTATCTCTCTATTCTTCTTTCTTACAGGATCTAGATTAGAAACCCAGTCTGAATATCTGAGAGGGACTATAATTTTAGCCTACAAAAATTTCTTCACTTCTTTTTTGATTGGAGCTACCAATAATGGATTGATTTATCTGAGCTTTTGTATGTGTTGTTTAATTCTTTCTTTCAATGGGATATTATGCTGAATTATGCTTTTTTCATATGTTTTCGGGTCTCCATATGACCAAGAAAACACATCCATATATTTCTTAAAAAGATCGATGTATATTTATTTGTAGTTTTTGGGAACACCTTTGAATAATTTCACTATTTTTGGTTCATGTTGAGATCCTAAATTACAATCTTCCATCTCTTCTTCTTGATGTGTTTTATTTTAATCAACAACAACATCATTAGAATCAAATAATATTTCGAGGGGAACCAACCCTTTAGGGAGCACATTATCTTTCAATTGGATAATGTTTTGTTCACCTATCGACTGCTTAAGGTTTCTTATTTCTACTTTCTGATATGTTTGTTCTTTCTCTCGGTCTATCTCAACATATTCAAAGTCTCCAATCATTGTCAGGAACTGATTTATCTGTTCATTATCTTCAAACACCTGCCAATGTTTCACATTGTCAGGGATAGAAGGTCTATGTCTAATTTCAATTTCATACCTTAGCCTTGGATTTATTGGAGGTTTGAAGGTGCTGGCTACAACTGCTAAGGAATCGTCCAATCTATTCTCCTCCCTAGGAATATACTGAAGATTGGAGGCTTCAAAATAATTTTCTATCAGATCCAAAAATTCATTCCTATATGATCTTAATCTTGGATGCTTAGTTTGACAATGATTTTTAATCTGCCTTATTATCAATTCAGAGTCACCAAAAATTGAAATACATTGAACTCCCATCTTTTTATCAACTTGAAGGATTGAGATTAAGGCCTTATACTCAACCACATTTTTTGTTGAATCAAACTCTAGTTTAAAAGAGAAAGGCATGAGGTTACCTTCTCGTGATATTAGCAAGAATCCAACACTTGCACCTTCCTTGGAGTAGGCACCATCAAATTAGCATTTCCAAATCTTCCTTGAGTGCAAGTCATTATTTACAACTGCTGAAGAGAGCTGCTTCCCTGTGTCTTCAGCAAATTCTGCATCTTCATGCAGCACGAAACAAGAAAGATCTTATGTTTCTTGACTATAAATGGGGGAATTTCCTCAATATTTCTTGGAGGTGGTATTTAAAAACCTTGTTTCCCTGTACAATCTCCTTTCTTCCCCATTGAAAACTTGAATGATAGCATACGTGAAATATAATTTTAGAACACCTCCCAACTTTTCTCCCCAAGATCTTGACAGGATCATTCCAAACCTGGCTTGGATGTCAGCAGCCACTACATCCGTGACTATACTCTTTGCTAGGATTTGTGCCAATGAAACTGCTACATATTTAATTAACCGAGCACATTTCACCCTTTTGGAATCAAATTAACACGGATCCCTATAAGGTTTCGTAATCTTCAAGTTAAGTTCCTTCATAACAGACAATGACATGAGATTATGGGACACTCCTGAGTCCAGCATGCAATTATGTAGAGTAAAATCATGAAGCAACAAAGAAATATAGAAGGGTGGAATAGAAGGATCTACTTCTTCTACATGAGGACCAAACGTGACCACGGGATTTTCTTCTTGTAAGTTCACCGTGTTACTTATATCTTCAACTTGTGTGAGATTAATAAATTATGAAATTTCTTTCTTGTAGGCTAGTATTTTAGCTAATTCTAGAAGAGGTACCTGAATTTTATCCTTCTCCAACTCTTTTTCCAAACTGAAAGCATGAGTTTGCTTAACATTATTTTCAGGTTCTTCTTCACTCTTTCTATAATTTTCTGCTTGTTCGGGTACAAGAACAACTCTCTCCAAAATATTAGTGTCAACTGATTTGTTCTGGGAAGACTCAACCTACTGCACATTTGTTCTCTTAAGTGAATTTACAGGTTGTTTCCCCTTACTAACCTGTTTCACAGGGTCCTTTTGTTGTGGAGTCTCCATTGGAGGAGGAATGGAACCTTGTTGTTCACCTTCATTATCCTGCACTCTAGATCTCTTTCTAGACCTTAAATCATACTTTTATGTAACTCATATTGCATGAAATCTATGAATTGTCTACAATATTCATCCATTTCATCTTAATCGAAAGATACTCCAGCTTCAGCATATTCTCCCTCACAATCTTCTTCTTCATCCTCTTCTATTGCATACATATCAAATACCTGATCCTCGGCCTCCCTTTGGTCATCTTCTGCAGGTGTTTTTTCTATATACAACGGTGCTTGAACCTGGCCTTGATCTCTTCTTTCCCTCTGAAAAATTTACAGGGGATGTCTTTTGAATTGAGGGTTGAACCCCTCTTGGTTTTGTTGTGCTTGTCTTTGGGATTTTTTATTTTCTAACTCCATCTTAGCTAGCTTATTTGTCAAATTTTTTATCACCTTTGTCATGTCTTCAATTCTTAGATCTTGTGGTGATTCTTCTTTTGCTTTCCCCTTCTCTTGGACTGGCTATTTCCCTTTCGCCTTTCCAGCTGCAAACACATTAGCTTCAATCTCTAAAGCATATGTCTGTATTTTCTCTATAGTAGGGGATCTCCTTTCTCTAAGCGTGAAACTAAAATCGGCTTCAAAAGCCCCCGCAAAAACAAACTTTTCTCCAAACGAAGGGGGCTTCATTTCTATAGGAAAACTGTTATACAACTTATTGAATATTTTGATAAAATCCAATACATTTTCATCTGATTTTATTTTTGTTACATTGAATTCCATCAGTGAATATCCATGATCCCTTTTTTCACCCCATCTATGAGTGAATCGATTTTCCAGCTCTTCCCATGTATTAATAGAATTATCTGGAAATCCTTTAAACCACTTCCTAGCCTCTCCATCCAACGATTGAACAAAGAGCCTAATTACATCATCAAGATGTTCTACATTTAGATTTTAAGCAAAATTACAAAACATAGGCAAGTGTTGTTCTGCAGTTATTTCATCTTCTCCAGCAAAACGTGGGAGTAATTTAAGATACTCTTGAGGAATTTCATTCATTGGTTGAGGAAGGTTAAGTGGAGCATATTTGTTCAACAAAAAGGCTGGTGCTGCCACGTTTGCACCTTGATTGACTATTCCTTGGTTAGATGCAGTCGACGGATGCGCTGTGAAAATGAATGAAGGTGGAGGCAAAACCGATATGGGGATAGGGTGATGGACAATAGCAGAGCGACCAACAACTAGAGTTTTTTGATCTTGAGTAAAAGTAAATGAAACAGAGTCAAAGGAGTGTTCTTCCACCTTAGGTTCTTGAAAATAAAGTGGTGTGAAAGGTGAATCTTGTTCCAAGGAAGGAAGTATTTCAGAAATATCTTCAAACAAAGGATTACTAGAACTACTGTCAGGAGCAGACAATGTAGGATCGGGTGTTGAAGGAGTTTCAAGTTTCTGAGCCTTTTTAGAAACCAATATTTTTGGATCTGACAAAGCAGGGACTATTTGTTGTGAGGTATCTAACCTCATGTGAGGCCTTTTGAAAGCAAAATTTTTGAAAAAAACAAACACAGCCCAATATTTCCTCTTCACTGAACAACAGAGGAAATAATGTGAAAAACCAAGGGAAAAATAAACTTCGTTTCTTCATCCCCGGAAATGGCGCCAGAAAATGTTGTATCTCAAGAAACAATCCCTTGGTTGTGGTAAGGAATCAATGCTTAAGACATTTTATAAATATATGTTAAAATTACAGTATCAAATGGCCTCTCTTTAACACCTTTGGAATTTAATTACTTAATACCCTCAATAATCTGATATAATTAAAGCCTTCACAATGCCATAAACTACTGATACTTAAATGAAATGAAAATAAAACTATAAGGGAAACTCAAAATTATATGTTGAAACACAGAATCTACCACTTTTAAGTTTTAGAGGAAATTCATGGAGAGAGAGGAAACTCGAAATAATATGTTGTAAACATAGGATCTATTACTTTAGTTTCATCAAGAGTTTGTGAAGAGAGGGGAAGCTCAAAATAATATGCTGTAAACACATAATCTATTACTTTTAAGTTTCAGAGAGAATTTTTGAAGGGAGAAGAGATGGAGTGAAGGAGCGCAAATTAAGGTTATTTAACTCTTACCCATAGATGTAATTAAGAGACCGACTGCTACATTACTTCACTTCATTCAAAGAAGAATAAACACAAAGAGAAACTGGAAAGGCATATGAACATCAAAAGGTGTAGGAAACTTGATCTTCTTTCATTAATTTATCAGAAAATTCAGTACCAAATTAATAGTCATCCAGAGGTCCAAAACTCAGAACCTCTTTTCTTTATTTCTACCTACTTAAATACAAAAAAGTAGTTTTTAACTGTTGAACTTCTTGAAACTACTCGACTACCTAAACTGTTAAGATTACTTATGCAATCATACCAAGAAAACAAATTGAAACTAGAAATATCATTCACTTTGTTGAATCTAATGTTGCTGATGCATCCCCCCGAAGTGCTAAGGTGTCCTTTCTGGTTATGATGCGGTAGCTTCACAGTTCTGTAACAGCGCCTCAGTGCTTGACTTGAACCAGCTGTCGTGCTTCCCATAGTGCCACTATATGCTCTTCTGACTAACTCTGCCTATGCTTTTGTGTGTGCCTGCAACGTTCCGTCTTCTCTTCGTCAACCACCACAAGAATTAGACTTGAACCATATTATAATCACCTTTGGAGAACGCATCGCGTTTGCTTTCTATCGCATTATAGCGTTTCACCCACTTCACGTTATAATCCTCCTTTCTTCCTCCGATGCGATTTAACACTAGAAATGCCTTACTTCTGGATTTGAAAACCTTTGGAGTTCACCTTTGAAACCGCATGGCATCCGCCCACAAATCGCAGATCGGGGATTTTGTTATGAGACATGGAAGGTAAGTGTTAAAATGTGCGATGTGCGAAGTGCGATGGGCAGAAGGTGACATGGAAAGCAGAGGTGGGGCCAATCGCAATTGCAAATCGAAAGATTTGTTATGAGACATGGAAGGTAAGTGTTAAAATGTGCGATGTGCGAAGTGCGATGGGCGGAAGGTGACGTGGCAAGCAAAGGTGGGGCCAATCACAATCACAATTTGGCAGATTTGTTATGAGACATGGAAGGTAAGTGTTAAAATGTGCGATGTGCGAAGTACGACGGGCGGAAGGTGATGTGGCTAGCAGAGGTGGGGCCAATCGCAAATCGAAAACAGTGATATGGAGCTTTACTGCACTTCGCACTTCGGCGATCATAACATATTCCTTTAGCTTCTTTCCTCCAAACCTTGCGATGTGCGATATGTGATCGCATCGCATCGCAATATCGCAAGTTTAACCATATTAAAACCTCGAATCCTTTACCGAATGCGATATGCGATACGATCTCTGACGTCCATCTCTCCATTCTAGTTCTGCGCTTTGATCCTGACCGTTTGTTTTTCCCTTTGCACCTCCTCCAAAACTCTTAAGTTTTTAAGGGAAATGTGCCATTTCTCTGCCTTCGAGAAATTAGTTTGTTTGCTCCACGGTATAACCCTCCTGAGCTTATCCGATGTTCTGCCGCGCTAGTCCCTCCTGATCTTGCGAATGAGCCCAACTCGACTCTGTTCGTTGTGCAATGTTCTGAACGTGCCCATTGGTCTGACTCTTGAAATTTTCTACACGTGAATGAGCCCAACTCAACCCACCTTCACATCTCATCACGTAATGTTAATGTACCAACATATAAATCAAAATTTTGAACCACGACACACAAAATTTTACATTTTCTATCATATATGATTTTTTTGTGTTTTGAAAAATATTTCAAAGGTAAATGCAAATGAGCCACAACAAATACCAAGGGTTCTCAATACCATGGGTCATTCTTATTTTATTTTTATAGGGTTACATTAATTTTTTTATTTAATTTTAATTTAATTTTTATGTAACTTGACTTAGTAAAAATGTTAAACATGACATTACATTACAACATCTCTACCATAATAGACTAGAAAGCACCTCTCGACGTAATGATAATTGATCTAAACAGTTTATAATATTTTATAAAAAAATTAATATTTTAATAAATAATATGTTGGAAATATTTGTGTGATGTTAAAACTTTCAATTTATCGTTAATGTTATCATACAAACAAGAGGAAAATAGTTGTATTTGGAACAAATAAAAATGTGAAACATAATAAGTATAATCTATAGCTTATTATTGGGTTGAGAGGGGCTCTTCAGCCTAGTATGAAAACATTTTTACTTGGTCCAAAATAAAATAAAATAAAATAAAATTATGTGTAAATCTTTCGATAATTAAAATTATGAAAAAAATAAATTATTAATTATAATTTCAACTATAAAACTATAAAATTAAATTAAATTAGAAAATCACTATGGTTTACAAGCCCATGATATTTCTTAGCCCATGGTATTTGTCATGATATTTGTTATGATAAAGCCTATTTAAAGACTTTGAGGAAATCTATTATGGAATGCAAGAGTACGATCCATCTTAACTCCAAACTTAATCCCTCATATCCACATTTAAAGTAGATCTACTTTGATTAATAATGTAATATAAACAATATAAAAATCATTATATCCACTACAGATAACAATTTCACACATGAGTATAATCTATAATTTATTATTAATGATGTTATACAAACACGATGAAAATCAATATATCTAAAGCAAATAACAATGTCAAATATAATTAATATAATGTAAATGTATAATTTCGATAAACAAAATTGGTTCTCCAATCATTAACATTAATAATAGAATAAGGTCCTATTTATCATTTTTTTGGTGTTTAACAATTTCAAACCTAATAACTATAATATATAATATATGGTGTAAAATGGATGATTACTATAAGCAAAATTAGGTATCCAATCATTATCATTAATAAATGCATAGAATCCTATCTATTATTATTTTGATGGTTAATTTTTTTTTTTTTTTTTTTTTAATATGAAAATAGTTAATTTAAGTTGAGAAAACTTACAAGGTGAAAGGAAGTTGGGCCCTTGTAGTATTCCTATTATTAGTATTTTTTATATTTAAAAACAATATAATCAATTTTATGGTATTGTTAATTATAAAAACTGAAAAATGGGTTGAACCGAAGAATTTAACTCGTTGGGTAAAGAGCCACCCTTCGTTGGCTAAAGAGCCACCCTAGATGGCTCAACTTGACCTCAACATTTATCTTAAAATTTACATAATGGGAGAGAGTCGTTGCTATCTCAATTTTAAATTTATATGAATAATGTTTTAAATAATGTTAGAAACATAACGTGTAAATAAATTAAATATGATAATTGATTATTTTAGG